>CAWUFW010003696.1:1200000-1744153 GCA_963921515.1 Calotriton arnoldi
AAAGGAGGCCTGATGACCCCTGAACTTCAGCCCAGCTGGAGTTGAAAAGAAAAGCCCCCTCGCTGCCTGCACGTTGCTGCTGGGAATGGAAAGCAGACAATGTACAGGCGCTGTTGAACGTGTCCCGGTGTCTGAAAATGACACCGGGACAAGTTCAGCATATCTCTGTGGGGCCCAACTTCTTGGCAGGTGGGATGGCGTCCACCTTGTGAAAATACTGGGTGGACGCGGTGTACCTGCGTGTACCCCCGACTCGTGCCCTGCAAGCCGGAAAGGAGGTTTTGGAGTAGTCTGTGTATTTCTTTCTGTGAATAACACAAAAACAGAGTGATGTCTCACCACTGTCACTTTCTCTGAAGGATCTGAAAAACTGCCTAGCCACCCGTCCAGATTTGTCAGCAGAGTGCAGCTGGCAAAGGTGCTGCAAATTAAAGGGTGGGGTATACATTGTGCAAGAACCAACACAGCCCTCGCTGCTCTCATCAGACCAGCGTCACTCATCAAGCAGAAAAAGGTATTCAAAAACAGAATAGTCACCTTTCAGGTGAACTACCAGTGTTGTTTATAGAGAGCTGTCTACATGCAGCAGGGTTTGCACGGAATCTGTCTGCAACTCTGTACAGTTTCATGTCTGTGTGAGACGCTGCGCATGGAGCTACAGGATCACCCTAACTTGTTTTCAGCGCTAAGGTTCTGCAGCACTTCCTTCCCTGCTGAGGTCACGATCTCGATGCCAGCGCTGCCGTTGCCCATGGGCAACTGAGAGGCTGGGTGTCCATGGTCCCCTTGCCTGTTCTCCTGTGGCACCTTGCCTTTGGTGGGGGCTTGTTGGCACCCTTCTTCCCTACAACCAAGGAGCCGAAGTACAAGGTCTTGAACTCGAACACTCCCTCCACATTGCTGAACATGCCACCATACTTCTCCGTGGGCACTGCAGTGGTTCTCGGCCGGGCCAGGTAAAATGGTAGCTCCTCCTCCTGGTTCTCGTCCCCTGTCTGCCAGATCAACGATGCCATGCTTGGCAGGTGAAGGTGTAGGTCTCCGGGGACTAGAGGACTGGTGAGAAGGGGATAGGGGAGCAGGGGAAGGTGGGATGGGGCAGAACAAGGGGATAACTTTGAGGGAGGGGGTAGGTCTGTGATACAGGAAACAGGGTAGCAGAGCTGCTTAGTTACTTCACGTTGGGCAAGAATATCCAAAGCTGCTCAGAGAGCTTGAAGAGCTCAGAGAAGTTCAATGTTCTGCGCACTCCTGGGCATTTTTCAAACCAGCCACTGTTTTTACTGCTGCTGAACTGACTGCGTTACATGCCGGAAGCTTAATACTAATACGCACGATAATTTTCCTTCTTCTACGACTACCTCTACATCCAAAAATGTAATATTGTTTGAACTGTGGGCCATGCAAAATTTAATATCTGGTAGCCTGTTTTTGAGCCAGTTGAAGAAAGATTTCAAAGCATTTTCTGTCCCTATCCAGATACAGAAGATGTTGTTGATAAATCTGAAACTCTTCAACTTTTCTCCGCTCTGAGGGAGTTGAATTTAAATAATTGAACCTGGATTTTTGAGGCAACCGAGAACTGTGTCAGGTGTCCTCCTTGAAATTTAGCAGGCAACACAACCCCTCACCAAACAGCGGACATTCATGAGTCTTACACAAATAGTGATATTAAGTACCGACTCGTGTTTTTGAAAAATTCAAGACTGGGTTGTTCTGAAGTTCTCTACATATATGGTTTATGCAGCAAATTTGTTTGTAACAGCTATTTACTTTAGGCCATGTTTTAAAATATGATTTTGAGTTTTTTTGTAAGGTATGTAAATGTACAAATTGTCACTTTATTTTGAACACAGGCCCAACTGGGCACATATACCCAATTATGTATGTGATTTAATGGGTTTGACAAAAAAAACTGTAGAAATGAATTATTAAACATTGGTAAAAAAAAACAAGGTGTCAGGTAATCAAAACCCTGAACCCTAAATAAAGAAATATAGTGTGGCAAATGATTCCAGCCTAGGCATTGCATAGTTTGCAGATTTAAAGTGGTCTAGTCTCAGACTGTTGTATAGACCCAACTCTTCAAGTTAAAACACATTTTTCTAAAAGTGGCATTTTCAAAATTGTAATGAAAAATCCAACTTTACTAATAAAGAGGATTTATCATTACAATTTCATAGGTACCAAACATGAAATATCTACCTCCTCTCAATTAGGAATTACAGCGTATTAAATGTAATAAGAAATCCCCAATGCTATCCTATGAGAGTGGTAGGCCTCACAGTAGTGAAGAACGTATTTGGGAGTTTTTTACTACCAGGACATGTAAAAGTTAAAATTACATGTCCAACCTTTTCATTATACGGGACCCTGCCCTATGGGCTACTTAGGGCCTACCTTAGGGGGTGACTTATATGTAATAAAAGGGAAGTTTAAGGCTTGGCAAGGGGGTTCAAGGTATTTCACTGAACTGTTCTAGCTTACCACAAGGGTGGGTTTAAGGGTTTCATTTACAAAACAATTTTCTCTGGCAGGTGTAGCTAACTCCTGGAAAATTAGCAAATATTTGCACCTACTCACACAAACATAATATTAGTGAATCAGGCATTGGTTTTCTCCATGTCTAAGCAACTGGTTCCTCTTAAGGAGACTGTTAGAAATTGGGTTTCTGGTTTGCAGAGGTATGCACACTGTCCAAGCAGGAACCACAATCCTATTCAGGGTAAGTCAGATACGCACCATAAATTAACCTGTGCTCACCCTCTGCTAGCTAGGCACATAGCAGTTAGGCTTAACTTAAGAGTAAAGTATTTGTGCAACACAACACACAGTAAACAATGAAAACACCGCAAACAGACTCCACACCAGGTTAGAAAAATAGATATAATTTTTTATAAATAAAAAAAGACCAAAGCGAATTTTTAAAGATTAAATGTAAAAATAGCGCTTGGAAGCAATAAGTGCCTATGGGTTTTATCTGATTGCGCTGGACCGGCAAAGTCAACCGCCTTGGAGTGCGGGGCAGATAAAGGAGCTGCGCAGGTCCACTGAACATAGTACCTCGATCCTGGTCGCAACAGCAAGATGCAGGGTGTAGTCTAGCGATGCGTTGGTGTCAATCCCATAGTCGAGGTGATGCGTCAATTTTCTTCACGCAGTGTTGGTGATGCACCAGTTCTGAAGACGATGTGCTGAGCGAGAAGCGTTTGTTCTGTAGACGATGCATCGGATTTCTCCACGTAGTCGAGGGGATGCATCGATCTTCCCATACTGCAGCGGCGGCGATGAGGCAGTTTTGATGCGTCTGTTCTTTAACCACTTGGGTGCCATGGACGTAATGGCTACATCCTCGGGCACGGTGCTACTGTGCAAAGGATGCAACCATTACGTCCAGCTACCCATCCACGGGGGAAGCGCTGGCGCTCCCTCCATGGGGCACCCACCCACATGTCCCCACTGGGGATGGCAGCGGAAGCGCTTCCGCTGCCACCCCGACCCCCACTTCGGCTATCTGATAACGTTGGTGTGCTGGAAACCATTTGCTTTCAGCATGTCCAGGGTGAGGACGCGTTTTTGGTGAGTCCTTCTCTAAGGGGGGGATTTATCGGAATACAGACGCAGGGGGAAAATGCTTTCCCCCTGCGTCTGTAGAGAGTGGATTCCTGCTCCACAATCGCAGGTGGGGCCACGATCGTGAGCAGGAATCCACAACACTAGATACCAGGGATGTTTTTTTGGTGATATTTGGGAGAGCGAGCACTTCTGCATATTTGATACATGTTTTGCCCCTCCCCCCCCACCCCCGGGCCAGGGAGTAATATTTTTAGGATGATTACAAGGAGCGACCCCTTGGGCAAGGGTCGCTCCACTTGGGGACTAATTTGTATTTGGTAGTTCCACCTCCTCAGAGGGCAGATCAGCCATTTTTAGGCTGAGCTGCCCTCTGGGGGATGGAAGGCCACTAAACCACCAGGGATTGTTTTTTTGTTTGGGGAGCGACTCCTAGGACAAGGGTTCTTCCCTTGGGGGAGAGTTCTTTTAGTTATTTCACTCCCCCAGGGGGCAGATCAGTAGTTTTCAGGCTGATTTGCCTTTTGTGGCGGCAGAAGCCTACCAGAAACCAAGGAGTTATGTTTTGAAGGGGAGAGACCCCCTGGGGGCCCATATTTATTTTTGAGTCCCCCTCCCCTGTGGGCAGATTGGGCATTTTTATTAGCCGATCTGCCCTCTGGGGTGTGTTTTTGCCCCCTTGAGAGATTTATGAGTGGATTGAGCCTCAGGGTGGGTGGCAACATTTAGTCACCTGGGAATAAGGTTATGTATGTGGTGGGAGATATGCTTTTGGGGCAAGGTTTACTTCCATCTGGTGGTGCCACACCTCCTTTCGGGGGAATATCAGTGTCTTTTGATATTTTGTTCTCATTTTCAGTCGAGTTTTAATTTTCTTTTCTTTTTTATTGTAGAGCCAATTATTTTCTTTGTCTTCTTGGTGAATCCTGTTTGCGGGGTGCAGCTTTGGCAGATCTGCAGTTTGTGGAGTTGTGGTTGGTAAGCTACTCATGTCGTAATCTTTTCATCTAATGTGTATTCTTCGCCTGTTTGTATAATTTGTTTTGTTAGCTTTTTGTGTGATTGTCTTTCAAATTAACATTTTGATTTACTCACGTTATTTACTGCCTTATGTGTAATGTTGTTTTTTGCCGTTTTTTTTCATTTCGTTCCAGTGGGATCTCTATAGTGCTTGCTGTGACTGTGCAGACTAAATGCAGTTGATCCTTAGTGTTGCTGCCTCTGGCACGTGGGCTGTATCGTTTTAGAGTAGATAGCTCTTTGTGTGCTTTTTATTGATTGACTTTTCCTTCTAGATTTTACCATACCCTGTAGTTTTACCTTCCGTTTGATAAAGCCACACCTTCTTTATTACTTATTTTATACAGTGTTGGAGATTGTCGACTTATTTGTCAAGTTACTTTTCTTAGTATATATGGCTGGCCACAGGATGACCGCTCAGCAGGTTGTTAGTATGCTTTTCGAGTCTTCTTCTGACCATGATTATGAGACTGACTCTGCATCCGAGGCAGAGGCGCAAGGCCAGGATTCTGGCAGTGAATTTTCTGTCAGAGGGGAATCGTCTGATGATGAAGCCACTCTCAGTGCGGATGAAGTGCCACTTTTAGAGGAAGATACTGATGTGCCAATAGAGCATCAAGAGGCATCTGGATTGGAGCCTGGGCTCAAAGGCTTACCATTGGAAGTGCTGGGCTCTGGGAAGACCCAAACATGGTGCAGCCGGTGTTGCCTGCCTTCGGTGGTGTTGCAGGGTGTAAAGTGAATGCTGAAAACTTTTTGCCTATAACTTTTTTTCAGTTGTTTATGGACGATGTATTTTTGGATGAGATTGATGAGCAGACTAATTTGTATGCTGAACAGTATTTGAAAGATAACAGTGCCAGACTTAAGCTCCACTCTAGAGCTACCCGGTGGACTCCCACAAATCTGGATGAGTTGAAGAAGTTCTTGGGTTTAACTTTTTTGATGAACCTGATAAGGAAGCCGTTGCTGTCTTCATATTGGTCTACTAGTCCCTTGATGGCAACGGCTATATTTCCTGCAACCATGAGTCGTATTCGGTAAGTGCCTCTTCTGCGGCTGCATTTTGCTCCTTGTGTTTGCAATGCTTTAGAATTGCCATAAGATCATCTTGATTGTGACTGTCATTTTAAGATTTGGCCTGTCCTTGATCACTTTGTAGATCGATTTTCAGAGATCTGTGTTCCAGGGAAAGAAATAGCTGTGGATGAGTCTTATGTCCTGTTCAAGGTCTGATTGGTTTTTAGCCAGCACATTCCTAGCAAGAGGGCACATTTTGGAATTAAGATGTAGATGCTGTTTGAGACTAGTACTGGATATGTCTATAATTCAGGGTGTACCAGTAGGAATTCCAGTATTGACCCCCCTGTTGTCCGTTCACTTTTGGATTTACTGAGAAAACTGTGTGGGAACTTGTTAGAGGACTTTTTAACAAAGTTCACCATTTATACCTAGATAATCTTCACACTGGTGTTCAGGGAATTGTTCAAAGTAGACACTGTTGCTTGTGGCACAATCCGCTCTAACCATAAGGGTTACAAAAAAGAGCTTGCTTGTAAAAAACTTGAGAAGGGAAAGCGCAGTGTCTTGCGTAGCGATGAACTTCTAGCTCTGAAATGTTCTGACAGGAGAGATGTCTACATGCTGACTACCATCCATGATGAAACTACTTTTCCTGTGACTGTTTGGGATCAGGTTGCTGAAGTGCACAAACCTGTGTGCATTTTAGACTACAATAAGCACACGGATGGTGTAGGTAGAGTAGATAAGAGGTTTGAACCTTGCACTGCTGTTCGTAAGGTGTACATTTGGTATAAGAAGTTGCATTCCATTTAGCAACCTTAAATGCTTTTGTTGTATTTAAGGATTGTTCTCAACAGTCAAAGATTACATTTGTTCAGCTTCAGCAGTCTTTGATAGGCAGCCTTGTTGTATTGGCAAGAGTTCCTAGAGAAGCAGGGTTGGAGGATGTGGCTTGATTGAAAGATCGCCACTTTCCTGATCACATTCCTCCCAAGGCTAAAAAAACTTTCCTGCTAAGAAATGTAGTCTGTGCCCGAAGAGGTATGCGGAAGGAGAGTCATATGTACTGCCCCGATTGTCCTTCTAAGCCTGGGCTGTGTGTGCCCACATGTTTTAAATTACACCACATGCAACAGAGGTTTTGGGTGCAACCATGTGGGTAAAAGTAAATTGACGTCTGTATTGTTTTATATTTTTTGTTTAGATTTCATGGTTGGCATTAGTGTGATGTATATACTTAGAGCTGTTGTGTTTGTAGTCATAGTTGTGTATCTACTTACATTTGGTTGGTGTTTTCTTTTTTGTATAACATTTTTTTATGGCAGTGTGCGTCATCTGGTGCTTGGCTGGCAGTGTCCATGGACTGGCATTTGGCTGGTGCTGTGTGTGGACTGCCGTTTTATCTGGTGGTGTGCGTTGACTGGTGTTTGGCTGGCGGTGTGCATGGACTGGTGCTTGGCTGGCAGTGTGCATGGACTGGTGCTTGGCTGGCGGTGTGCGTGGACTAGCACTTGGCTGGCGGTGTGCATGGAGTGGCGTTTGGCTGGTGGTGTGTGTGGACTGGTGCGTGAATGGTGGTGTGCGTGGACTGGCACTTGGCTGGTGGTGTGCATGGACTGGCGTTTGGCTGGTGGTATGTGTGGACTGGCGTTTGGCTGGCGGTGTTTGAGTAGTGACTTGCTGCTGGTCATTACACACACAGCTAGCCAAACACCACTAAACACAGTCCGTCAACCACCAAGCGGTGTGATTGCTATGTCAGTCATGTGGGCGTATGGAAGTGATGGGCCCTTGAATGGCGCTGTCTATTGATGTGAGTGTTGTAATGTGCTGGGCCTGAAGCTGACGGTGTAAATTGTCTTGTGTGTGTCTCGTATGAAAGGTGAGTGAAAGGCCCGTAAAGAGGTTGGTGATTTGCCGTGGCTTTACAGCTCACGAGCTGTGAGTCATTGGTTCAGGGTTTAACCTTTTAATTATTAACAGTGCATATCATTTTTGTGAACTCTTGTTAATACAATTTTACACTCTGAACCTTCACTCACCCTTGTGCCAAATCCAGCTAGTACGTGTAACAGTTATCTTTTCTGTCTTTCTCTGTGAGGAAAATATGATTAGATTTTTAGCTAAAGTTGAGGTTTGCAAGGGATTCTGGGTAAGAAAACATTGAGATCCATGCAAGCCACACATCCCTGGCCCCCCCCCGATGTGTCTAGTTTTCAGAAATATCTGTGTTTGGTAGCTTTCTCTAGATAGCCGCCAAGCCTGGGACCAAAAACGCAGATGCCCCCCTTGCAAAACCAGGTTGTTTTGTGATAGATAATTGTGATGTCTCCACAATACGTTTTGGCCCTTTCCCTGTCGCTGGACCTTGGAACGCTGGGTGGTAGTAAATTTGTGTCGGCCCGGTGATCCCACAACTTTCCCACAGAGAAATGTGAGGAACATGTCTGGGTTTGGTAGGTTTCCCTAGATGACTGCCGTACCCGGGACCAAAAATGCAGGTTACTCCCTTGCAAAACCAGGTTGTTTTGTGATCGATAATTTTAATGTTTCCACAGCAGGTTTTGGGCCGTTTCCTTTCGCGGGCACTTGGCCTACCAACATAAGTGAGTTACAATTTTTATCGGGAGATTTGGGTGAATGCTGGGTGGATGGAAGTACCTGGCTCCCCTCAGATTCCAGAGCATTCCATCACAAAAATGTGTTTTTTAGACATATTTTGAGGTTTGCAAGGGAATCTGGGTAACTGAACCTGGTGAAAGCCACACAAGTCACCCTATCCTGGATTTCGCTGGGTGTCTAGTTTTAAAAAATGTACAGGTTTGATAGGTTTCCCTTGGTGCTGACTGAGCTAGTGCCCAAAATCCACAGCTAGGCACATTGCAAAAGGTTCAGTTTTCAGTGGAAAAATTTGTTGTGTTTTTTGCTGTTTTCTGTCGCGGGCACTAGGTACACCCACATAAGTGAGGTACCATTTTTATTGGGAGACTTAGGGAAATACAGAATAGTAGAACAAGTGCTATTACCAATTGTCTTTCTATGCATTTTTGCCTTCCAAATGTAAGCCAGTGTGTAAAAAAGAAGTCATTTTGAAAAATGCCCTCTAGATCACATGCGAGTATGGGTACCCACAAATTTAGAGATGTGCAAATAATCACTGCTTCTAAACTCCATATCTTGTTCCCATTTCGGAAATACATAGGTTTTCTTGATCCCTATTTTACCAGCTTCTTATTCATTATTATGATTGCGGCTAAAAAGGCAGTTCATAGAGAGCAGATTAGTATTATCATTGTTTTCCAGGGCAAAAATCCTCTTCTATGATCATAAAACCTCCATTTCTCCTGCTTCACTCTTAACGAGAAGCAGTGCACTATGAATGAAAATGTGGGTGAATGAATTTTACAGTAATGAATACCCCTTACATAACTCCATAGCCCTCCAGGTTTACCCTTGTTGAACAGCAGCTGAGATTGACTTAAAAAGCTAAACTATATTTAATACTGCCATTCTCTCTATATATCTACTTGTTACTTCACTTATTGCTCTTTGGTCATAAACTATATGTGGTCTCTAGCACTACACTTGCTAAAAAGCAGCACAGAAGAAATGAAAAGGGTCGCATCTAAATCTGATACAATTGTTCATACCCAAAATACCTTAGGGCATGTTTAATATCCTTTCACTGATAGGTTTCTGGACGTAGATCCACCATATTCGTAATCTCTACTCTACTTGACAAGCCATGGAGCATGGACCATCTCCTGTCTTTCACTTATATGTTGCTACTGTCATTGGTAGAAATCCCAGTTTAAATGTCATGTACAGCTTCATTTTTTTTTTTTGTAAACAGATTTTATTCAGTAGCATCCAATCATTCAAAGCAATACAATGGGGGTCTAGAGCTTACATCGTACTTTCGACAATAATTATCAACATCCATATACAATGATCTCAGTCCATCGGCTTCAAATACTCGCCCGATGCGATCCTTGTGCAAAATGTCAACAGTACGTTGAGGTCAAACCAGATTCCTCAGGCGAGCCAGGCTCTATATCCCTTCAGTGGATAGCCGACATCTGAACAGTCTGTTCTATTACGAACTCGCAAGGTTCACAACAAATGAATAAAATAACAGAAACCTCCCTCCCGCTCAACTCCTACCCACACCCACCCCCCCAGGCATGCCGCTCAATCATCCAATTCTCTGTGGAGAATAATATCCAGTCGTACAGGGCATCAGACACAATAATTCCAGTAGAAAGGGATCTAAAAAGGGTATACCCCTATGCAGTATATACTCTCAGTCGGCCAGGCTACATGCACAGGTAGGGCAGCGTTCCATTCTCCACATCCGGTTCTACTCATTCAGGGGGTGGTTCGTTATCATCACTCGGTTGCTTGAGCAACTCTACTAACGCCACCCACGCTGTCGCCGCGTCCAGCATTTTTTCACTGCCATTTCTTTGGGCCATTTGTAGTCTAAAAATCCCTTCACAATCTGCCCATTTTATAAACTCCCTCAGCCACCTCAAGACGCTAGGGGCACTGTTCGCCTTCTAATGACTAGTGATTTCCCTTTTAGCCAAAACCAACCCCAAGTCTATGAATTTGCTGGTAGTTTGATTCCGGGCGGTGTGAGGAAACCAGTGTAGAAGGCAATACCCTGGGGTCAGTGTTATGTCGCGTTCCGTTATGTCGCCTAATCTGGTCGATACCTCCCTCCAGAACCCCTCTAGTAATGGGCAGTCCCAGAACATATGTAAAAATTCGGCATTTTCTAAATTACACCTCGGACAGGCTGATCGGGCCCCAAAATACTCATTAAACTTGTACGGGTTGAGATATGCTCTGTGGAGGACAAAAAAGTGTATGAGCTGGAAACGCGCATTTCTGGAACTTTTCCAGGCTCTTTCTATCAGTTCTTCCCACGGCTTCTCATCTATTGGCATACCTAGGTCTGTCTCCCATTTAAGACGCAGGCCCTCCAAGGGACGCCGTATCTCTTGGGTGAGCCGTCGATAGAGGCAAGTGACTGCCTTGATCGTCCCGGCCGCCATCACTGCATACTGGCAAGGTAAAGAGGTCGGCGGTTCTACCATCCCCGTCCTCCAATGCTTACGGATGGCTGCTGTCAGGGCAGCATGTAACAGAAAGTCACTCCTGGGAAGCTCATAGCGCTCCAATAAATCATTAAAGGGGAGCAGGGTATTGTTCTCATAGAGGTCTCCAATAGTGGAGATCCCCGCCTCCCCCCAAGTCCGTAGTCCCTGCTAATCTCCGCCATGGTGCAGGGCCTCACAGACCAGCAGCGGAATCTCAGGTGCATATGGAGGTCCCTGCTGGGCTCTTCTACCAGCCCTGTTCCAGCAGTGGCGCGGTGCCCATTAGTCCCCCGGGGCTTCTCTTTCACTCGAGGGGAGCCGCAACAGCACGCGGGACAACAGTCTCAGACCCGGATCTGTACTCCCATGGACCTCCTCATTGTGAAGCCGCCCCGCCATCCACTACGTGAACCACTGTATTTGTGATGCGTGATAATAGGCCTCAAAGTCTGGCACTGCAAAGCCCCCCTCCCTCCTGGGTCTCATCATGGTGGTGAGCGCTACCCTACGTCTCCCAGAGCCCCATAAAAATCTTGTGATCATGGGGTTAAGTTGGGTAAAAATAAATCGCGGGACCCAGAGTGGTAACGAGCCAAAATAATAGAGCAATCGCGGTAGTGTGACCATCTTTAGTAGTGCCACCCGTCCTGCCACTGACAGTGGGAGGGTCCCCCAAAATTAAAAGTTACTCTTGGTGGCTCGTATCGCTCGTCCGACATTACCTTCTAACAAATCGGCGGCGGCGTGATATATTCGAACACCCAGATAAGTCAGGCATCTGCTTTCCCACGCTACATCCAGCGTGTCCGGTGGGTCATTCCTTCCACTCAAAGCAGGAAAAAGGCACATCTTGTTCCAATTGACCTTGAGGCCCGCGACTCTTCCCAGCCTATTCAGTAGATCTCTGGCTCCCCGCAGGTCGTCCGCAGAATTGGCGAGGAACATTAAGAGATCATCTGCATATAATGCTATAAATTGGGGTTGGCCCATCATGTCCAGTCCCCGATAATACCGCCCCGATCGTGCATGTACAGCCAGAGGTTCCACTGCCAGCGCGAACAAGAGGGGAGACAGCGGACATCCCTGTCTCGTTCCCCTGCCTACAGCGCAGGCCTCTGAGATCAAACCTCCTGTGCGAACCCTGGCAGTGGAGCTCTTATACAGTATTGCTGTCCAGGCTACAAACTCCTCCCCTAACCCAAAGGCCCTCAAGACTCTAAAAAGATATGGCCATTCGAGACTGTCAAAGGCTTTCTCGATGTCTATCGATAAAATGCACGCCTCATCTTTGTCATAGGTAGACGCGTCCAGCAGTCGAAGCAGCCGTCGTATATTCATGGCCGTGTTCCGGGACGGGATGAAACCCGCCTGGTCCACGTGCACAAGTGTCTTCATATGGATCATCAGGCGGCTAGCCAAGATGCGGCTTAATATCTTATAATCTAGATTGAGCATGGCGAGGGGCCGATATGCAGTGCGATCCCAAGCTGGTTTATCAGGTTTTAGGAGCGGGATAATTACCGCTTCCCTCGTTGATACAGGCAAACACCCATCGCGCTTCGATCTATTATAGATGGCCAGCAAGCGGGGAGCCAAAGCGTCTACATATGTGGAGTAGAACTCAACCGGGAGTCCGTCCGTACCAGCAGTTTTGTTTCTGGCCATGTGCTTTATGGCCCCCCTGACCTCACCAAGTTCAACATCATGACCTAGGGCCTCCGCTGCATCTGCATCAATTTGAGGAAGTTCGATATCATCCAAAAATCCCTCCCCTTCTAACACCATTGGGTCTAGTTGACTCTGATACAGAGCAGTATAGTATTCCAAAAACTGAGCGTTGATATCCTGTTGCCCATAGCGACTCACGCCATCCCTCCCCTGCAATTCCAGTATCGTCGTCCCTCTGCGCGCCGGATTGGCCAGCCAAGCCAGCAACGCCCCAGACTTGTCTCTCTCAGCATGGGCCCGAGCTGTGTAAGCCCTGTAGTCAAAGCATCTCAACCGTTCCACCTGTACCGCCAGCGCTTCCCTGGTCTCTTGTAGACCTGTTTGTCTGTCCACTCTTTCCGGTCTATCCCTTTCGGCGTCTCAGAGCCGTTGTTCCGCTTTCTGCACGTCACCCAGGAGGACCCTCCGTACTCCCACTGCCTCACCAATACATCGACCTCTAATGACAACTTTGAAAGCATCCCATTCAATGAGGGGGCTGGTAGCTATGTTAGTATTAGTCAGGAAATAATCCTCTATAGCAGTGCCTATCGTGGTTCGAAACACCTGATCCTCTAACACCTCCGGTCGGAGTCGCCAACTAGGAATTGTAGGCCTAGTCCGCACCCAATCCAAGGACACCAGCAAGGGATTATGATCAGATACTGTCCTAGCTAAGTACTCACTCAGGGTGATCCCTACATGCACGTCCGGGGAGCAAAGGATGGAGTCTAAACGAACATGCAGCTCGTGTAGAGCCGAAAAATAAGAGTAGTCCCTCTCCACCGGATGATGGGCTCTCCATGTGTCTGTCAACCCCCAATGCCGCTGCCAATCACGCTGAGCCTCTGCAACCCTGTATGTAGGAGCGTCGGGGAGTGGCGGGTGGGAACGGTCCAGAGTGACATCAGCAATGCTATTGAAGTCCCCCCCCCAGAAGTACCGATCCAGTCAGTACCTGCGCTAGCGTCTGTGAAAGCTGAGCCAAGAATACGGGTTGATCGACATTAGGGGCGTATATACTTCCTATGGTTATATCTCGTCCATCCAGCCGCCCCAATACTACCACAAACCTGCCCTCTGGGTCTATAATTTGTCTGACACATTGAAAGGGTACTCCCGCCCGTACCCAGATCAGGGTCCCTCTAGCAAAGGCTGAATACGTAGTGTGAAACACCTGCCCTCTCCAGCGGCGCTGCAGTGCCGCTCCTTCCTTCTGCGTTAAATGGGTCTCCTGTAATAATGCAATTTGCACCCCTCTTCTGACCAGATAAGCATGAATTTTATGCCGTCGGACCATGGTGTGCATCCCCCTAACATTCCAAGTTATACATTTGATACCTACGGCGTGGCCCATAACCCAATCCCCAGACTTTCTCGGTGTAACTCCCCTATAGCGACATGCCTGGCCCCAAACCAATTTCCCCTAACAAGAAAAACATCCCAACTCCTGTTCCCCAGGACAGGCATACACAAACAAGTCCCCATCCAAACTAAGGCACTCAAACAGTGAATCATGGAAGTGGCAAAACATGTCTCGACCCCATTGGACCCAGATCCCCCCCAGACCCCCTCACCCCCACAAACATGGAACAAACAGTAGGTCCCAATAGTACGGGTGTGTCCCCTGGGAGTTCTCAAACTGGACATCCGATATCAAGGGCCATCCCTCATCAACAGGCAAACCCCCTCGCATACAACCTGTCGTCCGATCATCCGATTACGCCATCTGCTGTTTGTGGTGTGACGTCCGGGAGTTCAGTATCTGAGGTCTCGTGAACACTGCTTGAGCTCGAACCATCGGATCTGACCAGGTCAAGGTCCGTGGTATTGCTGGATGGACTCACATCACCAAGACTAATCTCCGCCACTGCCTGCACCGCCCTATCACGTTCTTGGCGCCGTCCAGCAGGCGAAGGGGCCCTCCGAGGAGGCGAAGGAGTGGGTGACTTCCGTTGGGGCGAGCCCAATGGTGTAGAACGGGGCCCGCTGCTGCGTCGGATTTCTAGCCAGTCCCAAGCTTCATGCGGGGTAAGAAAGAAATGCGCCTCCGCATCCGCAGTCACCCGGAGGCGAGCCGGGAACGACATGGCATAGGGGAGCTGTAACTGGCGCAATTTCCGCTTAACCGCCAGAAAGGAAGATCTCCGCCGCTGCACCTCCCTAGTGTAGTCCGGGAAGATCATCACCCTGCTGTTTCCGATCTGTAGGGTCTGTTTCTCGCGGGCTCGCTGTAGGAGGAAATCTCGATCACGTTAATGAAGCAACCTCACCACCAGCGGGCGGGGCGGGGCACCAGGCTTAGGCGGCCGGGCCGGGACTCTGTGAGCACGCTCTAGGGCATAGAAGGGGGAGAGACCCTCCGGGGCCACCTCCGCTCTCAACCATGACTCCAAGAACTGGACAGCATCAGCCCCTTCTTCACGTTCCGGAACTCCCACTATGCGCAGATTATTTCTCCGTGAGCGCCCCTCACTGTCCTCAGCCCTCACTTCCAACACTTTAATCCTGGTTTCCACCACTTTCAGGGCATGCTGTAGGGTAACGACCATTTCCGGAATGTCCTTCATGGCATTCTCATTGGCAGTCACTCTCTCCTTAAGTTTGCGGTGATTATCCTTTAACAGGGTGAGATCCGTCCCTATGGCATCAATCTTCGTCTCCAGCGCTTCTCTCGAGGAGGTAATGGCCTGCATGATGTCGGCCAGGGTAGGGTCCCCGGGTGTTCTCTCTGCCCTCCCTCCAGATGTACTCTCATCATCGTCCGTGTGTTGCTCCGGTACGTCCACCCGCAGGACCTCAAACCCCTTTCGTCTGGACACTCTCCCCATCGTGCAGCCTGTTGAAATAAGTAGTGAAATGTCACAGGATCCGCGTAGGCCCGAAACCCACTAGCCAGGATATAGTTAGGCGCCCTTCAATGGATGCAATAAGCTCTGCTCTCCAGCTCCTGTTGATGCCCAACAGCGGGCGTAATCGCACTACAGTACAGAGGTTGGCGAAGAAGCCCCTTTCACACGAACCGGAGGCACATCTTTGGTGTGTAGGGCCTATAAGCAGTTACACCAGGTCTCGCAGGGCCACGCAGCAGTCACCCAGCAGCTCTGTGACGTCCACCAGGTCCATAACGTAAGCCCAGCGCCAACCAGGGGCTGCCAGCAACTAGGCAACAGCTCAGCGCTACCACTCGATCGCCTCCCTCCAACAGAGCGTCGCCCCAGCACTGTTTCTCTTTGTAGCCGTTCTGAGCGAGGGCCAGGGCATCCAGGCCAACAGTCCACAATCTCCTCTGCACCTCTCAAGTGGGGCCCCCTGGGAGCTCAGCGCGCTCCACGGATGTCCTTGTTTGCAGAGTGTAACTGTGCTGCAGTCAACCTCCTGCCCAAGCGGGGAGCATCGCGACCCGCTTAGGCCTCCAAACTGCACGGGGAAGTTCTGGGCTCTGTGTGTTTCTCCACCCTCGTCCCGCTGCAGGCCCGCGCTCTCACCAGTCTCTCTCACTCACACCTGTTGGGGCTCCAATCCTCTGCCTTCCGTGGTGCAGTCCTAGTTCCAGGTTATCTTGCGCAGTCGTCAATGCTCCGCTTCGGGGGGAGCGGGCGCTTCCCAACCGCTGTGCGCGGCCGGCGGCGTATGGAATCACCACTTCTCGCCAGCAGCCCCCAGCGCCGCCATCTTAGGGTCGGTTCTCGGCGGCAGGGCGCGCCACAAGCCTCTACCTTCACCTGCGCGCTTCTCACAGCTGCATCCCAGGGGGGCTCCCGCTCACGATCAAACCCCGCGCACCACTCCGTCGTTCAGGAGCAGATCGCAGCGCGCCGGTCTCCTCCGCAAACGGGGGCCTCCGCCTCAAGTCGCGGCCGCCATCTTGGCGGCAATCCAGCCGGAGATCGGTCGGGGGAAAGAACTGGCGATTACTCCTCACCACGGCCCTCCAGCTCCTCGGGAGTTCTCCCACAGGGGCACCAGTTGTTCTGGTTCAGGATATGCGGCCATGGGCCACCACAGCTTTTCAGGATTAGTTGGAGTGGAGGGAGGCCACGGAGGAGCTCCGAGGTCCGCTGCTCCCTACATCGGCGTCAAGCCACGCCCTCTCTGTCATGTACAGCTTCATATAACTTAATCTCCTAATACAATTAAGGTATGGTTCTCTCCCCACACATTTGCACATCTAGATTCAGTCAGGTTAGTTTAGCATCCGTTCTTTCTTCCATCCATCTAGTTCCAATCAGGCACCAATATTTCTCTTTAAATTATCTTTTCATCAGACACAGGCAGTAACTTGAGTTTGTCAATAATCCTCATGGTCGGGATCTGTAAATAGACTTTTATAGTTGTTAACTAAACAAGGCTGCCTGCACCTGGCAGTCCTATTACTTATTTCAATACTCCTTTGTGAATTGAGAGCTTCTGATTGGACCAGATCTTTGCCCAGAAGAGTAGTGGCATCAGCACCCGCTCATGACTAATAACACGGATTCCAGGATCCAACAAGAGGATCAACAAGAAAGGTTACAACGGGTAAGATAGTGTTCGCTTCAAAATCTGCCCCTCCCTACTAGACAACACTGCTGATTTTACTCACCCTCATCCCCACGACAATAAAAAGTAAAATGTAAGCCTCAACCCTACTTCTATCTTAATCGTGCCTGTCCATGTCCTAATATCAGCCCCAGCAGGATTCTCCCGAAGATGGTTGAGATGGAACTGTACCAGTCAAGGTATTCTAAGGTGATTCAGTAAGATGAATAAAAGATGGTACAATGATAAAATAAAACAAGCACTGGCATAGCCAATAGGTCTCGCCGTTGGGACCTTATAAGTGCTTAGCCATGCAACAGTTGATGTTGTTGCACCAAGGATATTGTGCTGCATAACTAAACACTTATAAGGTCCCAAAGGCGAGACCTATTGGCTATGCCAATGTTTTTTTTTTTTTAAAGGACAAGCAGTGCTATCAGGCTCCGGCTGCCACTTAGTCCACCGCATCCCACGTAGACGCTGCAGCCATCTTTGAATGGTTTTAAAGCCAATTCAAAAGCGGTCACCAGTGTATGTGAATCCCTATCTCAACTGTGAGACTGTTCTCCTGCTTCCTAATTCTATTAAATACAAATTATGTAAAAAGAACATCCCTTTTTGAGCTGCATGGCTCATCCTACCCACGTTTCACGCGCAGATTTGAAATACTGATGGTTTGGGCTTCCCGGAATTCAACTGGTTGGGTCCTGACTAAGGGGAGCGTAGCTATGATAATTTAATTGACTGCACAAGAAACGCAGCGTTTCACTTAGAACAAAGCACACACAAAAGAACAAACGTCAAACATCAGTGCTTGTATTCGGATTGGTGAAAAAGCTTCAAATGAGTATCTGAGATAAGTGTGCGTCAGAAGACGTGTTTACGACCGAATGGCGTGACCAGGACACTGGGGCGACCCCGAGTAGGCAGGGATGAGATCTGTAGATGGGCGCCTTGCTGTGTAGTGGCCACAAGAACTCCACTACTCCCCCTAGACTCGGTGCGGTGACAGAGGCATGGGCCTTTCGGTACCCAGGCTGTCTGCGTAGATTTCCCTCACTGCCCCCACTCGTGCCAGCGGAGTCAACGACTGCCCCAATGATGCTCCGGGTGAAGCATGCCGCTCTGCTTTGGCCAGTCAGAGCGATGACCCTCCGCGCTGACGCACCAGAGGAAGGACTCCTACCTTCACCAGGCAGCACCAGGGACCTCAGTAAAGAGGTCACAGTTTCTGGTTCATAAGCCTCTGGAATGCCACCCCGCCTGGGCCGTGCGCCCACGGGAGCACATAGAAGCGCGTGGGCATCTTAAGCCCAGGAGGCCGCCCAGTAATGGACTAAAGCAGGGCGGACTAGCGCGGCCTGCGCGGGGGATAATCCCAGCTGCAAAGGAAAATGTTTTCCTCAGGTGGCCTGAGACCGTGCATTAACGGGACCGACTTCCAGACAAGGGATGTTGGTGTGAACGGTCCCTCAAGAGGGGAAGCCTCCGAAGGCCGTCCTGCCCTGGCCGTACATCTTAACAAAACAAACCAAGAACGGCACAAAATGCACACTTCCACGAAATGCTAATTAATGTTTCTTGGGAAGACTCCAGGATTGGAGACTGCATGTGGATGTCTGGCTAAATTTAGACCAGGGAGCCCACGAACCCAACAGTATGGAAACAATCATCGCGTCAGACGAAGGACTTAAGAAAAGCTTCAAACAGGCCTTAACGGGCCGCAGCTTCAAATAATTACTCGCCTTGGAAAAACTTCCGATTGGCGTTGAAACATCCCTGTTTTAAACTTCTACCCAATCAACATTATATATGAAGTTGACATTAATTGTAACAGTTGGCAGCTGCTACTGGATGCACATGACCCTGGGTAAACAAACTTTTTTTTTTTATTAACTTAAATAAATTCTGCGTTGAGTCGGAGAACAGTGCCCCGGAGGCAGAGCAGCGCCTTCTCCCCACCAGCAGCTTAAGTCAAAAGAGAGAGAGAGAGAGAAGAGGGGTAGGAGAGGGGTAGAAGAGGGGTAGTAGAGGGGTAGTAGAGGGGTAGTAGAAGGGTGGTAGAGGGGTAGTAGAGGGGTAGTAGAGGGGTAGTAGAGGGGTAGAAGAGGGGTAGAAGGGTAGAAGAGGGGTAGAAGGGGGGTAGAGGGGTAGAAGAGGGGTAGAGAGGTAGAAGAGGGGTAGTAGAGGGGTAGTAGAGGGGTAGAAGAGGGGTAGTAGAGGGGTAGAGGGGTAGTAGAGGGGTAGAAGAGGGGTAGTAGAGGGGTAGAAGAGGGGTAGAGGGGTAGAAGAGGGATAGAGGGATAGTAGAGGGGTAGTGGGGTAGAGGGGGGTAGTAGAGGGGTAGAAGAGGGGTAGAGGGGTAGAAGAGGGGTAGAGGGGTAGTAGAGGGGTAGTAGAGGGGTAGAAGAGGGGTAGTAGATGGGTAGTAGAGGGGTAGAAGAGGGGTAGTAGAGGGGTAGAGGGGTAGTAGAGGGGTAGAAGGGTAGAGGGGTAGTAGAGGGGTAGAGAGGGGTAGAAGGGTAGAGGGGTAGTAGAGGGGTAGAAGAGGAGTAGAAGGGTAGAGGGGTAGAGGGGTAGTAGAGGGGTAAATGAGGGGTAGTAGAGGGGTAGAGGGGTAGTAGAGGGGTAGTAGAGGGGTAGAAGAGTAGAGGGGTAGTAGAGGGGTAGAGGGGTAGAAGAGGGGTAGTAGAGGGGTAGAAGGGTAGTAGAGGGGTAGAGGGGTAGAAGGGTGGTAGAGGAGTAGAAGGGTAGTAGAGGGGTAGCAGAGGGGTAAAGGGGAAGAAGAGTAGAGGGGTAGTAGAGGGGTAGAGGGGTAGTAGAGGGGTAGTGGGGTAGAAGGGTAGGGGGTAGTAGAGGGGTAGAGGGGTAGTAGAGGGGTAGTAGAGGGGTCGAGGGGTAGTAGAGGGGTAAATGAGGGGTAGAGGGGTAGAGGGGTAGTAGAGGGGTAGAGGGGTAGTAGAGGGGTAGAAGAGTAGAGGGGTAGTAGAGCGGTAGAGGGGTAGTAGAGGGGTAGAAGGGTAGTAGAGGGGTAGAGAGGTAGAGGGGTAGAAGGGTGGTAGAGGGGTAGAAGGGTAGTAGAGGGGTAGAGGGGTAGTAGAGGGGTAGTGGGGTAGAAGGGTAGGGGGGTAGTAGAGGGGTAGAAGAGGGGTAGAGGGGTAGTAGAGGGGTAGAGGGGTAGTAGAGGGGTCGAGGGGTAGTAGAGGGGTTGTGGGGTAGAGGGGTAGAAGAGGGGTAGAAGAGGGGTAGAAGAGGGGTAGAAGGGTAGTAGAGGGGTAGAAGGGTGGTAGGGGGTAGAGGGATAGAAGGGGGGTAGAGCGGTAGTAGAGGGGTAGTAGAGGGGTAGAGGGGTAGATGGGTAGAAGGGTAGAGGGTTATAGGGGTAGAAGAGGGTTAGAGGGGTAGTAGAGGGGTAGAGGGTTAGTAGAGGGGTAGAGGGTTAGTAGAGGGGTATTAGAGGGGTGGTAGAGTGGTAGAAGGGTAGAGGGTTATAGGGGTAGAAGAGGGTTAGAGGGGTAGTAGAGGGGTAGAGGGGTGGTAGAGAGGTAGAGGGGTAAAGGGGTAGAAGAGGGGTAGAGGGATTGAGGGGTAGAAGAGGGGTAGTAGAGGTTTAGAGGGGTAGTACAGGGGTAGTACAGGGATAGAGGGTTAGTAGAGGGGTAGTGGGGTAGAAGAGGGGTAGAGGGTTAGAAGAGGGGTCGAAGGTTAGAGGGGTAGTAGAGGGGTAGTGGGATAGTAGAAGGGTAGAGGGGTAGTAGTGGGGTAGAGGGGTAGTAGAGGGGTAGTATTGTATAAGATTGTCTTGAAGGTAGTATAAGATTGTCTTCTCGTTCCAATAATGTTCACAGCTTATTGTTTCCCTAAATATGTTTTTAAGCACCAATTCTTTTAATGTTGAAAATTCCCATCTGCAATAGCAACATTTGAAAATTATACTCTGGATAATCGGACAGTTATGCAGAGCCATGCTAACAGCAGCTTGTGCTCTCGAGATGTTCTAGCTAATTATTGGAATTTCTTCGGCTTCATAAAATAAACTTCTTACCTATCTATGTCTGTTGTGGGTTGCCCAACAAATCTTATTGATTGCCAGTCCCATGTGGGATTTTCACAAAGTCTCCATGGAATTCTTCCGTACAGTCAATTTGAACTCGAACTATTTCCACAGCCCGTGAATAAACTAGAAATCTGCCATGTATCTGGTGATTGTGGCCCAAATTAAACTTGCTGCTGCAGTGAAAGCAGGTAAGTGAATTAAAGTTTTCGCAAATGGCTTCACTGAGATGACGGATGTAGTGACGTGGGAATGAGCAGGAATAGCATCACAAAGTAAGTAGGTAGGAATAAAACCTTGTAAAAAAAAAAACAGAACAGCCGCGGGTTTACAAAGTGGGAGGGTTGAGAGGAGTGCGGCCAAGAGCACACAAAGCGTTTCCCTTGCAGGAGCGAGCCAGGGGCACCATGTGTTTGCAAGTTAATTACAAACATATGGTGTCAAGCTCGCTCCCGCAAGGGAATCGCCAAACGTGCACGCGTTGCCATTGAAGGCAATGAAACGCGTGCACGTTTTTGGGACAAAAACCGAAGCGATTGCTAAAGGTCTTTTTCCTATGCAGCGCATGCACGCTGCGTAGGCGAGACCTAAAAACATAAAATGTCCAGTTATCTAAGACACTTTAAAAGCTTACAATGTCATTTGTGTGCCCCTAAACGCTGAAGCTCAGGAAGCTGAATAAATAAACTAAATTATCACATCTGTGTAAAAAGCAAAAAGATTTTTGTGAAAGCACACAACTTCTGCCCAATCAATACATGTACTCCTGGCTCCCTACATGTGGGCAGAGCCAAAGCCGCTCTCTAGTGTCCCTCACATAATTGTCTGGCGATAGCTGCGCAGTCAAGCCTGGCCAAACAAAGGACCTAAGAAAGTCAAATGTAGAAAACAAAGCACAAATAATATTGAAACTCAGTCACCCAACCCAGATGGACTGTCACAGTATGTGACTAGCGTTGGGGGGAAATGGTCCTGTCCATCATCGGGTTCCAATGTCCCAAAAACAACAACACTAATCTTGAACTCAGACGCAGGCGTGTGGCTAGCCAGGGCATGACTGGACACCACTTGAGAAATATGATACACTGCGGTAGTGTGTGGAAATGAGCGCTCTGATTATCAATATATATAAAACCTATGTAAATACGAGGAACTGTATCGGAGAGTAAGTATTTACAACACCCACCAAGCAAGAGAGGAGGTCTAAGCACGGTGAATGTCCCCTGCAGGAGAACAGAGACGAGAGCATTTACTATGACTGACCTAGAGGGCTGGTATGCCACTCACCAAACTTTAAAGGACCCTGTTGTGTCCCGTTCACGACTATAGGTAATCAGTGTTTTCTGTTTCGTTCCAGTGGCCTTTGGCACACAATTATGTGTTTAATATTAATGCTCGCCCTGTGGGGTCTCAATGTTAACGGAAAAAATACTGACTTGAAAGTTGTAGACTAGTAACAATCATTGATATATGTAAATAATTGTGAAATGAAGGGAAACCGAGTGCAAGGAAAGGTTTAGAATGAAAAACAATGAAACCGTTTACCTAACATCTCTGAACAACCGAATATTCAAGTGGATGAATTGGATGGAGCCCAGGCAGTGAAACAATGTAGCACGGTGCACTGGAGATGAAAACACAACTGCAAATAAGACCAGTGTGCAGAATCGAAGCGCATTTCCTGTTTTTTTACAGCACAATGTATCCCGGCCACCTCGCTGTCCCCCCCGGCCATTTCAGTGCCCAGTAAGTTATATTAATAACATCAGCATCCCTCTGAAGCCTTCATTGGTTTCCGGTGACGCAGTAGGCCGCATTCATTAGATGTGATCACCCACTCTGTCAGTGAAAGTAGGTCAATCGAAGCATC
This sequence comes from Calotriton arnoldi, assembly GCA_963921515.1. NCBI lineage: Eukaryota > Metazoa > Chordata > Amphibia > Caudata > Salamandridae > Calotriton > Calotriton arnoldi. Next base: position 1,222,874 of record CAWUFW010003696.1, read on the forward strand.
GCAGACCTGTCGAGCCTCGCCTCGCCTCTGCTGCAGCTCCTACAATCCTTGCAAGTTGGAGGTTATCGAAAGCTTCGCTAGGGAGCAGCCTGCTGAGAACGTAGCCGCGCAGCCAAGGACTTGATTGCTTCCCAAAGGTTAATGGCTGCCAGACTGCGCTCTGTGTTTCTCCCTCATTACATAATTAACAACAAGCACTGAAACACAAGTGCGGCCCCGCGCCGCGAAAGTGAAACAGTACTCCGGGTGGAGGGGTGGGGGGGAGTGCGATTCCCTTGCGGGAGCGAGCGGCGCCAGGAGCGATAATTGCTACCATATGGCGCCAGCTGCTCGCTCCCGCAAGTGAATCGCCAAACGTGCACGCGTTGCCATTGAAGGCAATGGAACGCGTGCACGTTTTTGGCTGAAAAGCCGAATCGATTGCAAAAGGTCTTTTTGCCTAAGCAGCGCATGCGCGCTGCGTAGGCGAGACCTAAAAATATCACAAATCTAAGCGATTTTTCTACCAGTATTCCCTGGGAATCCAAAGGACTACCAACACGCTCCTGATATGCTACCAGTGCAATGAACAACAGACAACTTCAGAAACTTCATAGGCAGCCATGACATCATAATCAGTAGGTGACAAGTTAACTACATCACAAGGGAGTGCATTTGTATAGATCCATTGCAGTCTTCTCCCACAGGTACCATTGTCCCAAATATCAGTTTATATTTAAGAAGCTGCATTTGGCTTTTCAAATATATGTTTTGGGAGTATACAGACTAATATTGTTTACACCTCTCATACTTGCTTATAATGCTGTTCTGACTTAAAACGTACAAACACCAGTTTGCTCTGTAATCCAGAGGTACCACCATCAAGGTACATCACTATCAATATTCTTCTTTCTTTATTTTTGTGAGTTTTTTCAGTGGGGACCAGGACAATTCTGGTGTTAGAGTACCTAGACACAGGAGATCCCAGTGGTCTTGACTAGTATTGGGTATTTTCCCACTGCACTAGAGAAAAATGAACATAATACCAGTAATTACAGAATGAAGAACATTTATTTATTTATTAATTAAATTATATTTAAACAGAGCGGACGTAGCCACAGGGGCAATAAAGCACTGTATGTAAAACCAGAGATTATATTGTAATATCCTAAAAACTTGGATTACGTTGAGTAGAGGGAGAAGAATTAGACTCTCAGTTAGACCCTTTATAGGTTTATGAAAAGAGCATATTGTTGATGAGCTGGGCATTCTCTAGTAAGCATTTCCAGAGTCTAGGAGCTTCAGATGAGAAGGCTTTGTTGAGTGTACTAGACTTTTTCACAGTTAGGATTTCAAGAAACGGGCGAGATTGTATTCTAGTGTTTCTCCTCCTGTGATGTGTAACATGTTTAATGTGAGTGCTCAGTGACTGATATATATAATTTCGAAGAAGATTCTGTGTTCCAGGAGAAAAAATCTCCAGGAAGGGGTGTGATGTGACCTGATTTCCTTGCTCCATTTACCAGGAAAGCTGCAACAGGGAGGGTGGCTCTCAAGGTAGCAGGGGTATATTTGGGGAGGTCATTTAGCTTCACATCGCCAAAGCATGAACGGCTGCTTTGAAATTTGCTTGAGGGATGGAGAACTCCATTTCCTTTGGAGACCTAGTCAGAAGACTGTTGATTTAGTAAATATGGAATTGTGGGATGTTATTAACATATTTTGGTCTATGATGAACCCTACTGATTTGTCAATGGAACCACAAGGAAGAAATGGCAAGATATGAAAGGGTGCCAAGCCTTTTTAAATTCCATATTAAGATTCTTTAGAATGCAGTAGGCGGAGGATTTCCATTTTAGTTGGAATTGGTTGAGAGAAAAAGTTTATTTAATGTATCTCTTTTTCTGTTATTTTTTACAAGAACGCTATAACAGGATTTCATATTCTTAGGCAAAGTTGGGCATCATTAACTTTTTGATGTAAAGAAATCCAATTTCCTGGGAGCAATGGCTCCAGTGTTTCATGTAAATACTGGACAGGAGGGGATAAGATAGAACATTTAAGTACAACACATTTTAAAAGCAAGTGAGAGATTTGTAGTTATGTAGACATATATTTTTACAAATTTAGATTGTGCACTAAAAGAGGATTTAAACCATTTATTTTTTTGATAAACAATTTTATTGGTTTTTATGAGCAATAAAATAAACAGTGCATCACCATGACATATAAAGCGTTTCAGTGCATCTGTTGAATTGTCCCCCCATTTGGTCTCATGATAGACAAGCCCTGTATTGTTCCCCAAAGTTACAAACATTTCCTGCAGAAATATCAGCCCAGCAAGTCCAGCCATTTGCCCCAGAAACGTTTGTGTTTGGCAGGACAGCTTCGTGCCTCACACACAGATTTTTCTTGAATGGGGCACCAGTCCACTCCTCTATGCCACTTTGCGATGGAGGGAGATGTCGAGTCCTTCCAGGTCGCTGCAATGTCTCTCTTAGCTACTAAAATGGAAGTCCCTAGGAACAATTTATCAGTACGGGAACCATCCAACCCCTCCACCACCCCTAGGAGAAGGGCAAGAGGACTAAGAGGGACCGCCCAACCCAGTAAGCTACTTAGTTCAGCCACGATCAACGCCCAGTATTTGGAGAAAATGACGCCGGACAAGACCATGTGGTAAAAATCGGCTGGCTCCTCTTCACAGCGGGGGCATTTTAGGGTCAGGAGGAATCCTGCTTTATTTAACCTTACAGGGATAATGTATGCACAGTGGAGATAGTAGATTTGAATGAGGCAGAGCCTAGCCGATATGGTGAGCAACCTAGGGGCCATCAGTGCATCTCTCCAATCCTCCTCCTCCAAAGGGCCAGTCCAGTGTTCCCAGCGAGTCCTAAGGGAGTCCAACGCGGACAGGGTGTTGTTTATCAGGGATCGATAGATTTGGGATATTCCCCCCTTCCCAGGTTCCCCATGAGGAGCTTAGCTTCCAACGGACTAAATTCTGGGAATGCTGTGTGGTCGGGAATGTGGAGGGCAAGTGCATGTCACATCTGGAGGTATTTGAAGAATTGAGTAGAATGTAGGGAGTATGTTTGCTGCAGTTCCCAGAAGGAGGACAAATGTTCACCCCTCCATACATCCGCCAAGCGAGCGATGCCTATCTGGTCCCACTTCTGGAAGCCTGCCAGTGTCCCAACCTCCCGCAGCGAATTCCCATGCCAGAGAGGCGTTTGTAGTGTAATTTTAGCATCCCATTGGGTGTGCCGCAGTGCAGACCACCATGCAAGGATGACCGTAAGTGTTACTGCTGGTAAAGTGTGAGGAATTGGAGCCCTGTAGAGCATAGCCTGGACCTGAGGGAACCCGAGGTTTTCCAGTTTCAGTTGGTACGCGGGATCCGACCAACCGCCATCAAACCAGCTGTGAATCACCAGGAGAATGGTAGCCAGATAGTACAGGAAGGGGTTTGTCATCCCCATTCCCCCATCATATGGGGCCCGCTGGCAATGCACAAGGGCCATTCGCGATCTCGAGCCCCCCCCCCCAGAGTAAAGTCGTGGCTACCCCATCCAACCTACGGAAACAACTGCAGGGATGGTGGAGCGGGAGGTTCTGGAGAACATACAGAAGACGGGGCAGAACCATAATTTTAAAGAGGGCAGTCCTACCAAGAGGGTTAGGTGGAAGCAATAGCCAACGACTAACGTCATCCTTTGTTCGTTTGAACAATGGGTCAACATTAAGGGACTAGGTCAGCTCCGAGAGAAGCGTTACCCAGATTCCGAGATACTTGAATGAGAGTCTACGCCGGGAGATAGTTGTTTGCCAGTCCACACATTCTCTTGATGCATGAAGGGGCACCAGGGTAGATTTCCCCGGGTTAAGGCGTAAGCCCGACGCTCTCTCAAAAGAATGGAGGATCTGGAGGCACCTCGGTCCGGATTGGGTCAGGTCGGGTAGAAAGAGCAGGACATCCTCTGTGTATAGGGCAATCCGATCTTCATGTAAGCCCTGTCAGCGCCATCCCTGCATCCGTTCATCAGCCCGAATGAGATAAGCCAGGGGCTCTATTGCAAGAGCAAATAGGAGAGAGGAGAGCGGGAATCCCTGTCGGGTTCCCCTCCTGATAGGGAATGCTTCCAATAGTGCTCCGTTTATGAGGACCCTGGCAGATGGGCTATGGGAGAGGACTCCCACGATCCTCTGATACTGGGGGCCAAAGCACACCCTCCAAGTAGTGCCAATTGACCGTATCAAAGGCTTTCTCAAAATCGAGTAACACTAGGGCTAGGTATGGAGAAAGGAGGTTACGGTGAGCAAGGGCCACATGGAGACGTCTCAAATAGTGCCTTGTGCTACAATGCGGCATGAAGCCACATTGATCGGGGTGTATGAGAATGTGAAGAACCTGCTTCAAACGGGTGGCAAGAATCGTTGCGTACATTTTAATCTCAGTATTAATCAGTGAAATATGGCAGTAGTTGGAACATAAGGCTGGGGGAGGGTCCGCTTTACGTATAACCACGACTGTGGCTGTGTCAGTGTCAGGGGGAAAGGCGCCTTTTTCCAGAACCTCCTCAAACAGGGCAAGAAGGCGTGGGGACAGGATTTCCCGAAATGCTGCATAGTATTCCGCAGAGAAACCATCTGGACCGGGAGTCTTACGGGTAGCGAGTGACGAGATCGCCTCACTGATCTCCTCGATCGGGATGGGCTCATCCATGGCTGTAGCTGCATTTTCTGGGAGCTGCGGAAGAGGAACACCCTGGAGGTAGAGGGAGCTGGCGGCCAACGTATGTGAGTGATCTGTGGAGTAAAGCGTCGCGTAATAGTTCACAAATGTGCACACCATGTCAGCAGGAGCACGCAAGGTTTGCCCCTGTGCGTCACGAATTTCAGGGACGATTCGGTTGGCCAGGGGATGGGTGGCGAGCCAATGAAGCAATTTGCCATTCTTGTCTCCCCATCCATATACTCGGCAACCCTGGACCTCCAAACCCAAGTTGTTATAAACATAATGTCTAACGCGTCAAAGCTTTTTTATATAAAAAGATTCTTTGTCAAATGAGGAACAACACTGTGTTTGGAAAGCACTAGTGAAATTGTGTGACTTATCATTGTGACAGCATTAATGTGGTTGTATGGTATTGTGACAAACTAAACAGTCATTAATGCCCTGCGGCATGGTAACTTTCATTACTTAAAATGGTGACTTGTGCATGGTGCAAGTGTGAATTTATGGGCCTATCCCCCCCTTAATGTTGCCAGTTCAGAGTCCATGCAAGTATTGAAAGAAAAAAGGGATAGAGTTACCTAGATTCGTATGATTACAGTCCTATAGGAAAGCAGGGAAAAGGGTTGAATCGGTGGGATTAGTACTCCAGAATACAACCATGACATGAAAACATATAATGCGTGGATGGATAGTAATAAGACCAATCTTATTGTCGGTTGTACTTCCGTCCCGAAGGTAAATAGTAGTAGATGGTCTCAAGGGTAACAGAGACCAGAATTCCATTTAATTAAAGTTTCCTCATGAAGCAGATTCTACAGGGATAAGGCGCAAAGTAATAATCAAAGGTCGGTATTATGGCAGGGAAACTAGGGCTCAAAAAACGTTTTAACATAGTAATGTTAATTGCACATACCTATATTCTGTGATGCAGACGAGTATTCAGAATATGCAGCTACCAATTATTGTTAGACCCTATTCGTAGGGTTATGGCTGTCAGCCAGCTTTGATTGTGTTGCCGCTGGTCACCCTAGAGTGGAATCGAGAACAAATAGGTCGAGTTACTGAGGAGAAACTCGTATGTAGGGAGTACTCCATAGCAATGAGCGGCATGAGCCACCCAACCGAAAAGGAGGTTGTGGCCATGAGTGTTCGGGCCCTCAAAGGAATCTCTTACCGGTGAAGCAGCTGGTGAAGTCTCCCGCGTGTGAGATGGACGACGTTCACCAGCAGAATGATCTCCTCTCCTTAAGTAGGAAAAATAGGCAAAATAGCGAGAGGACAAATGATGAAATTGCTGCTCTGTTAATTGGAGGCTGTACTGATGGTGGCGCGTCAGCCATCTTGGACTACCCACCTGGCCTATGTTTGTCCAAGCAGACCTAGACACGATTGCCTATTAACCAAAGTATTCGTAGTCTTTTGTGGTGGGTGAATATTAAGTTTTGTGCATTCTATTAAGGCACCTACGGTAGCCTATCGTATCTCTCAGTAGAGAAAGCTATTCTCCATCTGTGCGTGTCAAGGTGCTATTACTCGATCGGGGGCGGCCATATTGAGAGTATGTTTCATTGTCACTCTGAATAGAGCGAACAGTTATAGAGGCTAGTTCCCTGAGTGATTATAAGGAAAAGATAAAAATCAACGTGATCGCTTTGGACTCTATGGTCTATTATTGAACCAATTTGTTCCAAGATGCTATATCTAGAAGCCGGTCATCCATAATATAAGTATAACTATATGGGGAGAGAACAAAAACTAGGAGTATCAAATCCTAAACTAGTGGCAACATTAAGAGACAGTCACACTCGACTTTTAGCCATGTTCAAGAAAATCTTTTGCATTGTGTTCCAAACTAAAGGAGATTCCAGAAAACTATGGTGTGACAGACACACAGTATGGTAGTATGGAAAAGCAGCGAGTAGCATAACACATCCCAATTAGTTAATCATGAGTAGGGACAGGACCTACAGACAAAGTCCTATCCCCATGCTGAATACCTAATCGAGTTCTGAGAGGGCGCACCTCATTTACTAGGTTCAAACATAGAATCCTTATCAATGTATGGATCAAGTGTTGTGAGAGGAGAACATTAAGAAAAGAGAATCATATGTCCAGAATACACGCAGCTTGCAAAGCTGATGAGAGAACATACACATCAGTCACCAAGGAAATACTGCAATTCATGATCGGTATTGAGACCCAGTTCCACACATTTGAGACGCATGATCCAAGTGGCCTCCCTCCTCCTGAGTGTCAGCTCTCTATTGCCTCCCCTAGCATCTCTAGGTACGGTATCAAACCCGTAGAAGGCTCTGTGGCTGTCCTGTGCGGGACATTCAGCGATGTGTGTTGCTACTGGATATCTGGCGTCAGCCAGTTTCACTGCCCTCATGTGCTCCACAATGTGATCCTTCAGTGCCCTGATAGTGCTGACAATGTATCGGCAATTGCATTTGCACTCGATCGCATAGATAACAAACTTGGTGTAACAGCTGATGTGTGTGTCTATTTTATAGGTATGGCCATTTGGGTCAGTGAAATCCCTCTTCCTGTCCGCGGCCCATCTGCACATGGTGCATTGTCCACATTTGAAGAAACCCAACATGTGTGGTGTGAGCCAATGTGCATTCGTCCTGAATCTGGGGTAACTGGGACTTAACAGATTCCGGAGACTTTTGCCCCTACGGTATGTCACTTCTGGCCTGGAGGCAATGAACGGCTCCAGAGTTTTGTCAGCACAGAGTAGGTGTAAATGTCTCTTCAAGCTGCGAGTTAGTGTCGTGTTCAGCTGATTAGAGTCCGTGATCATTCGTAGGGTGTTCATGTCCCCTCTCTTAGTTTTGTCATGCAAAGTATATTTTCTGTCAATCTTGGAGACTCGTTTAGTGGCATTGCTAATAGTCCTCTGGTTGTAGCCACTGCATTTAAACTTGTCCTCCATGCTTTTAAGGCAGATTTTGAAGTCAGGGTCTGTACTGCAATTGCACCTGGCGCGTATGAATTTACCGTAAGGTATGACATCTATCTGGTGTTGTGGGTGTGCACTCCTGGCATGCAATATGCTATTGCATGCTGTTGATTTCCTATATAGTCTACTTTCTATCTTGGTGTTGGAGACAAACAGTTCCACATCAAGAAAAGTTATTAAACGCTTACTATGACTGCTGGTAAAGTGAGTGTTAGCATCATTGCTGTTCAAGTAGGTCAGAAAATCAGACAACCTCTCAGTACTCCCCGTCCAGATCATGAGGCAGTCGTCCATATACCTGCCCCAGTAGAGGATCGAGTCATTCCAATCAGTGCCCTTTGTGCCCCAAATCCATTGTTCCTCCATCCGCCCCATAAAGAGGTTCGGATATGATGGGGAGAATTTCGAACCCATGGCTACTCCACGTATTTGCTTGTACCACTCATCCTTGAAGAGAAAGACATTGTTCTCGAGAATTAGATTGGTCATTTCTAAAAGCATGCCAGTATGTTCCCAGAAGCTAGCCGGGCGAGAATTCAGTGTGCGTTCCAGTGGCGATTTTAAAGGCGATTTGAATGAGGAGAAATAAAAGTATCGTTGAGCCAATCTAACGCCTGCTTATTCATGGCGTTAGTTTTTGGCGCTGCCTCAGATTTACAGATCCTTGTAAATCTGGGGCAGCATCAAAAATCAATGGGTGTTGCGGTGAAACACCCACAGCAACCCCCATTGCACGCCCCTTTCATGCAGAAAACTGCCTCAAAGGGTACCATATTTACAATGCGAAGTTAAGCCATGCAAAGTGGCTTCACGCCGCTGTGCAAATATGGTGAAGGGCATTGCGCCACCGGAATGTCGAAAAAAGTGATGCTCCGGTGGCTCAATCACCTTGTAAATATGCCCCACAGTCTTCAAACCTATGAACGTGACAAAGTACTCGTTTTCAAATGGACATAGTTTACTAATTAACTGAAGACAAAAGCGTTGCTCAACCTTCTCTGCTCCACTTACAAACAGGGTCGTCTATAGAGCAATCAGGAAGTGATCAATGGGCTGATCCGACAAGTCAGTGCGTAAGCCCTTTTTTGGCTGTTTGTGGGCTTGTTTATGGTCTGATGGGCCGGTTTTTACTGTTGATTTCCCAGAAATGAAAACAAACATTTGCTGCAGCAAGCTCAAATTCATGCAGTCTTCCATACCTTGCAAAACACTTCTACAGCTTGTCTTTACAACTTCAAAACGACCCCAATTTGCAAACATGGGTCCCATGTTTTTTTTAGCTATCTCATTCACGAAGGGGTGCCTCTTATATTTTATTTCCCAGTACGACCCTGCAAAGTTACAAATAACTACGGCACATGTAAAATATTGCTATTTGCTTCTGTTCATTGCTCCATATGCGCTAAGAGTAATCTGCCATATATTTGGGCAAGTAATGTATCAAGGAGATGGTTTCCCCCTAGAAGGAGTAATGCAGTTGTATTCTCTCCCCCTGCTGAGTTTAGGCGACAATAAAAAGTAAAATGTAACACTTGACCCTACTTATATCTTCATCGTACCTGTCCATGTCCTGATATCAGCCCCAGTGGGGCTTCTGCTGAAGCTGGCCGAGACGGATGTGTACCACTCAAGATATTCTAATGGGGATTTAGTATGATGAATAAAAGATGGTACTGTAGTATACTACTTCCCGGTAAGTCTTGTTCTTATTTATTTACACATGTAGAATGTAGAGTTCTCTGGACAATCTGTATTCCATGTCTTGGGTGAATACGACTGTTTAGAATGTTTTAGGGCATTCTGATGGGAGACAACCTCTTCAATGGTTGTACTTATAATGCTGCCAATAAAAGGTTTACTTACTAAACTTAATGTCTATGTCGATGTTACTACATCGTTTTGGCGACGAGCTGGGTTCTATCGACCCATAGAACTAAACTACTTCACTGCTTACAAAGGATTCGTGATTCCTGGACGAAGCTGATTTCTTCAGGTGGACCTTTTGTGATTTAAGCGTGAACGCTCTACCTGGTACATATTCAGTTCCACGATTTGGGCGAAAATTATCCTGGAAGGCTATCCTGGACTGCTGTGAGGGGACAAGATCTACTTTTCCTGCATGTGCTTCTACCCTGATTGCTGCTAGGGTGTGTGCATTGCACTGGTTTGAGTCACGGTTTGAGTCACGCTTATTTGCCGCTACGACTCATCCGCTACGACTCATCGGCACCTACAGTTTGGAGATTTTGCCATCCTGTGAGTCCATACTGCTTAATTTTGAAGTTATTTTTTTTTTTTTTGTGTTGGCACTCGTGTTTTCACCATGACAAGCCAACCGTCATTTCTTCATTTTTGAATATCCACTGTGCGCGTGTACCCCACGCGATCTTACCTGTTTCCTCCAGCCTCCGGCGTTCTTCTTTGTCTACGCCATCACATTCGAGCAGTATTGACTGCTTTGAGACGTTTTGCTGCCTTAACGCGCCGTACGCCTTCCGGCGCAGCGTCAAGAAACGTCCCGCCATTTTGGATTTGGTGTTTATTTTTTTTTGTCGCTTCGTCAGTCTTTTGGATTCTCCTCATTTCCGAAAGGATCCTGTACGCATATTTCTGAATGCCACTGATTGAATTCATTCATTACAAGTAAGCTTCTGAGAGTTTTGTTAATAATTCTCCTTTTTTTTTTCTTTTTATTCTACTTTATTCCTGTTACCATGGATTTGACTGAAAGAGCAGCAGTTCCTGGCTCTTCTTCAAACACTAATTTTTCAGTAAACCTTAGTAATCCGAAAGAATTTTTATCTACAGCAGGAGAACCAATTGTTAGGTGGCTTGAGTGGAAAGATTATTTCCTTAATTTTATAGCCACTCAAGAGGACAATGTGGGTATTTTATCTCCTGAAAGGAAGAAAATAATTTTACTTCATTGTTTAGGATCTGAAGGATTGAGGGTTTACAACCAGATGCAAAAGCCGGAAAGAGCTGGGGATATTGATGTTTTCAAGGCGGCAATCCTTGATTTGACTGAACATTACTCTCCCACAGTATGTATTGGAGTCACCAGACGCGTTTTCTTTAAAAGAAAGCAATTTCAGCATGAATCAGTTGAAGAATATGTCTCTGCTTTAAAAATTTTGGCTGCACCTTGTAAATTTGGCACTTTACACGATGAGCTCATTATAGATCAAGTTGTGGTCTGTACAAAAAATAAAGGTATACAGGATAGATTGTGGATTGAAGGTGATTCATGTCTCAAAGACGTCATTACTTTAATCAAGAAAGCTGAACTTTCTGAAAGGAGTTCTAAGGCGTTATTTGATCAGAACGAACCACCCAATTCTGTCAACAATATTATAGAATCCAAGAAAGGGAAAGAAGGTTATAAAAAGTCGAACTTTACCCATAATAAAGCTTTCAATCCCAGTCATAATAAAACCTTTAATTCTAGGAATTCCTTCAAACCTAGATTCAACCAATTTGATTCTGCACCTAGGTTCAACCAATCTGATTCTGCTTCATTTGCGTGTTATCGTTGTGGTAGTAAGTCCCACAATGCTAGTTTTGAAAAATGTCCTGCTAAATCAACCAAGTGTTCTAACTGTGGAATTTTGGGACATTTTACGAAATCTTGCAGAAGGAAAGTTTCACAGAAGCCCAAAGTCACATGTCTCAATGAAACTGACTCTGACTCATCTGCTTATGATTCTGATAACCATTGTGATCAATCTGTTTCTGAACATAGAAAATTTAATATTGTTCTTAATGTTAATGGCAAAGATAGAAGTAAACCGTTATGTATTGTTAAATTTGGTGGTATTCCTTTACAGGTTGCTGCGGATTCCGGCTCACCTTTTACTATTATTGCTAAAAGTGTGTGGGATACTAATTTAGTCAGTGCTCTTGGTCCACACCTAGAACCCGCTGATGTACTTCCCGAAAGTTTTACGGGTGATAAGATTGATTTATTAGGATTTCGATCGTTGGTTTTTGGCTTTAAGTCTCGCTCTGCTGTTTGCAAATTGTACATAGCTGCTGATGGGCCTTCTGTCCTGGGTTGGAAGGATCAGAAAGCATTACATATAATTCTTGATCCTAACAGCCCAGAACAAGTCCTTGTTGCGTGTGAAGGCGAGAGCACCAAGAATTGGGCTCTTAAAGAATTCCCCAATGTTTTTTCAGGGAAAATTGGTAAACTTGAGGGTTTTTCTCATCGAATCAGACTAAAAACTGATGCTGTACCTAGAATACATAAGGTGAGGAATATTCCAATGATTGTGAGGATGAAGTAAAATTGGAACTACTTAAGCTACAAAATAATGGTATTATTGAAACTGTGGAAGCATCAGAATGGATTTCTCCATTAGTAGTGGCAAGACGTGCTAATGGAAAAATTCGTCTTTGTGTTGATTTAAGAAGCCTTAATGAAAACATAATTGTGGACCAATTTCCTTTACCAAGGATTGATGAAATGTTGTCTCTCACCCGTGGTTATATTTTTCCACCATTGACCTGTCATCAGCATATCACCAAATTGTTTTACATCACTCTAGCCGCAGTTTAACAACTTTTTGCACACCTTTTGGGTGTTTTCGTTTCAAGCGCATGCCTTTTGGATTAGCCTCTGCGGCTGCAGTTTTTCAGAGATTGATGTCTCAACTTTTTGGTGATATGTCTGGCATTACTTTCTTTCAGGACGATATTCTCGTTATGGGTCGTGATCCCCAACAACATGATTCTAGACTTAGAAAAGTGCTACATGTTCTTGATACGCATGGTTTAACTGCTGAAGTATCTAAATGTAAATTTTCAGAGAACAAAGTGATCTATTTGGGTCATGAAATTAGTGAATTTGGTATTAGACCCAAAACCAAACTTATTAGAGCAATATTAGATGCTCCTGCTCCTACATCTAAAGATGCATTAAGATCATTTTTGGGTTTGGCTGAGTTTTACTCAAAATTTGTTAACAATTTTTCGGAGAAAACTCATGCTATGAGGAATCTACTCAAAAATAAAGTTTCCTTTTCATGGTCTGATGATTGCCAAGAAGCCTTTCTCTCAATTAAGAAGGCTATCTGTGGTGCTCCCAATCTCCAAGGTTTTGATCCTCTTGCTCCCACATTTGTAACTACGGATGCAAGTTCTAATGGTCTTGGCGCCGTTTTGACGCAAATTTCTTCATCAAAAAAGAAGTCGTTATTCCATTTGCCTCTAGGTCTCTTACACCAACAGAAGAGAAATATTCTGTTATTGAAAGAGAGACACTTGCAGTTGTGTGGAGTTTAGAACATTTTAGAAAATTTTTATGGGGTAAGAGATTCAGTGTAAGAAGTGACCATAAGCCACTTACTAAATTACTCACCACTGATGGTCTTTACAGAGCTACTGCGAGAATTTCTAGATTGTCTATGCGCCTTCAAGATTATTTATTTGACATTCAATATGTTCCTGGAGCCAAAAATGTTATTGCAGACTGTTTAAGCAGACTTTCATTACCTGTTACTGAAATCGATTCCAATCCTTGGAATGATTTTTCAGTTGCTAATATTATTTTTAATGGAAATCATGGAAACTGTGTTTCCCAAGAGCAATGGTTAGAAGCGGATATTCAAGATTCTCTTTTAAATGATGTCAAATCTAAAGTTGTTAATGGCTGGAATATTTCTAACAAAAAGGATCTTGTTGACAGTCTGAGGCCTTTTTGGGAAGTCAGGGATGAACTTGCTGTTGCCGATCATTTTGTCTTAAGAGGTGATAAGGTAATTCCTCCTGTATCTTTAAGGGAGCGCTTAATCCATTTGTCTCATGAAGGTCATCCAGGAATGTCTCGTACGAAATCGAGAGTCAGAGATTTTTACTGGTGGCCTGGTGTTGATGGTTGTGTTGAAAAAATTGTCAGATCCTGTATTAGTTGTGAAACTTCAGATAAATCAAAAAAAACTTTTAATCCACCTTTAGGTGTTGTTCATTCTTCAAATTTACCATGGGAAGAACTTGCTTTGGATATTATGGGTCCTCTCACCTGGTTTGATGGTACAATCAAATTTGTTCTTGTGTTGGTTGACCTATTTTCTAGGTGGTTTGAGCTCGTTATTGTTGATAAAATTGACACGAAAACTGTTATCAATTTTTTAGAATCTATTTTCTTGCAAGAAGGTTTCCCTGCTTCTGTACTTACTGACAATGGGGTACAATTCAAGTCTAAAGAAATGTTGAATTTTCTCTCTGTCAATGGTATTAAGCAAATTCTCACTCCTTTGTATCATCCGTCCAGCAATGGTGTTGTTGAGAGATTAAATAGGATTATCAAAGATACATTACAGTTATGTAGAAATTCCAAATTATCTTGGGAGGATGAATTAAAAAAGATGTTATGGTCTTATAGAGTTACGCCTCATCCATCTGTAGGTAAAAGTCCTTTTTCTCTTATGAGATGCAGAGTTCCCTTTTCAAAAACTAATCCTGGGTGGATGAAGCGAAATGGTATGTCGTTTTGTAATTTTGATGATGTCAAAAGCACCTTGGTCAATTCTCAGACAAAGAACAGAATGTATTATGATGCAAAACATGGTACTCGACCTGCAGATTTGCAAGTTGGTCAATGGGTTTGTATTAAAAATGCGAGGAAAGTACCTAAAGGTTTCAGCAAATTTTCACAACCCAATTTTTTTCGAAAATTCATCATAACACTGTCGTTTTGGACAATGGTGAGACTTGGCACATGAGTCGTTTAGCTTTAGCTCATTCTGCTCCTGATGACATAACATCCTCATCCTATTCTCACCATTGTTCATCTTCTCCATTCTGGTGTTATGACAATTCTTGTGAGTCATCTTCTTGTGTTCCTTCTGATACTGTCAATGATTCTAGTGAGGTTTGTCATGAAGTACCTTTATCTGTTAGACCTTTATCCAATGTTCAAACATCGTTTGGTAGAATTGTTAAAAGACCTGAAAGGTACAATGAATTTATTTGTTATTAAGCGTTATTTTTTTGTTTTTTTTTGTTTTCTTTCAAAGGGGAGGATGTGTAGTATACTACTTCCCGGTAAGTCATGTTCTTATTTATTTACACATGTAGAATGTAGAGTTCTCTGGACAATCTGTATTCCATGTCTTGGGTGAATACGACTGTTTAGAATGTTTTAGGGCATTCTGATGGGAGACAACCTCTTCAATGGTTGTACTTATAATGCTGCCAATAAAAGGTTTACTTACTAAACTTAATGTCTATGTCGATGTTACTACAGGTACAATAATAAAATAAAAAATTTGCTACCAGTATTAAGAGGGAATCCTGAGTTGCTACCAGGCGCAGTGAACAGCTAGGCAACTTCAGAACCTTCATGGGCAGCCATGACATCATAATCAGTAGGTGACAAGTTCACTACATCACAAGGGAGTGCCTCTGTGTATATAATATTCTGCAGTCTCCTGCCGCAGGTATCATTGCCCCACAATTTCAGTTTAGATTTAAGAAGTTGCATTTGGCTATTCCAATATATATTTGTTTTGAGTACACAGAGTTATATGATTTAAAACAAGTTTGCATCAAATGAAGGTAACTAATATTGTTTAACTTTCATATTTGCTAATAATACAGTTGTGCCCTAAAACATAAAGAAACCAGTTTGCTCGGTAACTCGGTAACTCAGAGGTTTTATCAATAAGGTACATCACTATCAATATCATTATTTCTTTATTTTTGTGAGTTTTTACAGTGGGAAACAGGACAATTCTGGTGTTAGAGTACCTTATACAATGGTGTGATTTCCTTTCAGACACAGGAGATTGAAGTGGTCTTTACTAGTATTGGGGATGTTCCTGCTGTGCTAGAGAAAAATTAACATAATACCAGTAATAACAAAATGAAGAACATTATTTATTTATTTATTAAATAAATGTAAACAGAGCGGATGTAGCCACAGGGGCAACAAAGCACTGTGTGTAAAACCAGAGATTATATTATAATATCCTGAAAACTTGGATTTCAATGAGTAGGAGAGAACAATTTGATTCTCAGTTAGACCCTGAATAGGTTTATGAAAAGAGCAGATTGTTGATAAGGATGGCATTCTCTGGTAAGCCTTTCCAGAGTCTAGGGGCTTCAGACGAGAAGGCTTTTTTGAGTGTACCAGACTTTTTCACAGTTAGGATTTCAAGAAAAAGGAGAGATTTGATTCTAGTGTTTCTCCTCCTGTGATGTGCAACTTGTCTAATATGAGTGGTCAGTGACTGGTACATATAATTTCGGAGTAGATTCTGTGTTTCAGGAGGAAAATCTCCAGGAAGGGGTGTGATGTGATCTGATTTCCTTGCTCCATTTACTAGGAAAGCTGCAGCAGGGAGGATGGCTCTCAAGGTAGCAGGGGTGGATATGGGGAGGTCATTTAGCCTCACATTGCCAAAGCCTGAATGAATGCTTTGAAGTATGCTTGAGGGATGGAGGGCTTCATTTTCTTTGGAGAAATAGTTAGAAGATGGCTGATTTAGTAAATATGGAGATTTGGGATGTTATTAACATGTTTTGGTCTGTAATGAAGTCTACTGATTTGGCAATGGAAACTAACAAGGAAGAAATGCCTAGATCTGAAAGGGTGCCAAGCCATTTTTAAATTCCATATGTAGTGTCAGTCAATCAGTCAAAATACTTTATTTTGCTAGTTATAAAAAACAGCATAAACAGTATTCTATCATCATCTAAAATCAAGAACTACATTTAAAAATACTTAAAAATTCCAATCAGATCTATAAAATGATTAAAAAACAAATTGTACAAAATTATCCTCATGATTGGCATTTGCGAGTATTTATAGCGCTTTGGAGAAACAGAGCCCGGCAATAACAAATATACGGGTCAGGCAGCCGTTTTAAAAGATAAAGGGCTGGTCGACATTGCCTCAGCCCGAGTTTACGTAGGATAGGGCAAATAAATCTCTTCCTCTCCTCTCTATATAGTGTGCAAAAGAATAGCATATGGAGATCACATTGACTAGATGAGGAGTCACAAGGGCAACGAGTCAGAGCAGTCAGTGACTGGGTGTTAGCAGGGTAACCAAGCATCAATGGGATGTAATTCATGCGAAATCTTATCAACAAAAATCTGTGATAATGATTAGTCACAAATGATAAATAGTTAAAACCAAGTGAATTTGTTTTAGGATCGAGGTGACATTGTCTTGCCCTAGGTTTAAGTTGATTGATTTCCCATCTCTCCTCTCCCTGCTTTTCAATTAAAAGATTTTTCAACTTCGACATAGAGATTGAGGGACAGGTCTTTGGATTGCCAAATAGCTTTGGAAACCCAATAGTGTATAAGCTATTCTTGACAAATTGCAACCATTTTATCCTGCTGCACCCATCTACTTTTAGACAGTCTAATAAAATGTCTTGCTTCCGCTTTAGGGTGTCCCTCTTCCATATCAAATGCAGAGAAGAGAGGGGGCGGCCAAAATCTGGTCAGAAATGAAAGGGACATCTAATTCAGTGTGGCAGTTGATCGCAGGACAAGATTGGGGAACGCCTAATAGACGCTTCCAAAATTTGTTTTCCATTTGTTGGAGTCTACAAACGGGAATAACTCCCCCACACTGCTGCACCATAGGTTGCGACTGAGATTGTTCTCGCTTCATATATCTTTTTTGTGGTTTCTATCGGCTTGGTCCCTAGTTTCTTAATGAAACTACAGATGCCCCCTATACTTCTTTCCATCATAAGGGCACGGTTTTCTAGCATATTGCGGCATGAGTTTTTGGAGTCGAACAATACTCCCAAATAGGTGAATGATTCGACTGCTTCCAATTTCCTCCCTTCAGTATACCACCTCATTTGCATTTTCAGTCTGGCTCCCGCCACAAGCACAAATGATTTAGTTTCGTTAACTTTCAGGTCTAAATTGCTCATGAAACTTACGTTAGTATCTATTAGCCTCTGCAATGCGTTCCCAGTTTGGCCAGCAGGACCCCATCATCAGCTTAAAGGAGTATAGGAACTGGAGCTGAATTGATAATAGGAACATCGCTCGTGGTCCCCACCAATGCTGCCTCTACACCATTCGTGTAGAGAGAGAATAGGAAGGGGGCGAGTACACAACCCTGCCTTACACCACGAGCTAAGGAAAAGGGGCGGGAGTGCTCCACCTCTCTCCCCATGAGTACGCAAGCCTCAGCTGAGGCGTACATTTCACAAATGAAATTGATTATTGTTCTGTCTATCCCCATTTCGGCCATTATGGACCAGAGCTTCAAATGGGCCACTCGATCGAAGGTGGCTGACAGGTCCATAAAGGCCATACAAAGCTGACCCTTTTTAGCTGCCGTAAATATAGCTATCAACAAATTTAAATTGAGGCACTGATCCACTGTCCCCTTTGCCTTTCTGAACCCGTATTGACTTTGAATTAATATGTTATTCTCTTCCGCCCATGGCTCAAGCCTATTTAACAAGATCGTCTCATTAATTTTGCAGTGCTATCTAAGAGTGAAATAGGGCAATAGTTATTCGCTAGCGCTTTGTCCCCCATTTTAAAAATCGGTATAATAATAGACTTTTTCCAAGAATCGAGTGGATAAGTTGTGGACACATCATTAAGAGCATTAGTAAGTAACGGGGCCCAGAGCTCCGGGTTGTTTAAAAAGAAGTCAATGAGAACCCCGTTGGGGCCTGCTGCCCTCAGAGTACTGCATTGATTCAGTGCCACTTTCACTTCATCTAAAGTAAAAAGTAAGTGAGATTCATCCCGTGGAAGCTGACACTGAGATTCCTCTAATGAGGCTTCCTTTTCACTGCCTAAAACCCTGAGAAATGACTTACCCAGTCATCCTCCGTCACATGCAGGTCTGTGGATGGATCAGACTCTCCTCTAAGAAACGGGGCATTAATTAGACACCAGAAATCCTTACTATTTTTTAGAGTGGCTGCTTTTGTTAATTATCCCATGCCTCTGCTTTTAACTCCCTTAATCTATTCTCTCTTTCTGTTTTGTAAGTAAGACATAGGGATTATTGGTATCCGTTGGATTTTCACGCAGGGCAGTATGAAGAATTTTGAGAGCTTTAGTGCAACAGTCGTTAAATCAGTGCACTGTGCCCCTAATCGTACTGCTATAGGGTATCATTAATTTTAGTTAGAATTTGCTCACAAGCTGTCGCTAATTCCTCTGGGTGTGAGAGTGGGTCTAAACAGGTTGTAATTTCCTGTGCCATGGTAGTAACTATACTATGTGTGAGATTTGGTATATCCACTTTCTCCCACTTTAGGATAATACCATCTTTTCTCGCAATAGAGATAAAGAGAGGTTAGGGTGATTTCAGGTCTCAGTAGTGGTTAGAGGTAAAGGGCGGTGAGGGTGACTAGTGAGGGTGACTTGAGGGTTCAGAGGTGGTGAGGGTGACAGGTGAGTGTGACTTATGGATTCAGGGGTGTATAGAGGGAAAGGCAGGTGAGAGGTAAAGGGATGTGATGGTGACTTGAGGGGACAGGGATGAATAGAGTTAAAGTGATGGGAGGTGAGGTGAGTGTGGCTTGAGAGTTCAACGGTTCAAAGAGCCAAAGGGAGGTGAGAGTGACATGTGAGGGCACAGGGGTGGGAAGAGGCAAAGGGAGTTGGGGGTTACTTCAGGGGTCAGGGGAAGTTAGAAGTGAAGAGAGGAGAGGGTGATTTGAGGGCTCAGGGTTGAATAGAGGTAAAGGGAGGTAACAGTGACTGTTGAGAATGACTTAAGAGTTCAGAGGTGGGATAAGGTAAAGAGAGATGAGGGTTTCTTGAGTGTTCAGGGTTGAGTAGAGGTAAAGGGAGATAAGGATGACTTGAGCGTTATGGTGTGGGTAAAGGTAAAGGGAGGTGAGGGTGACTTCAAGGTTCAGGTGTGGGTAAAAGAAAAGGGAGGTGAGAGTGACCTAAGGTTTCAGGTGTGGGTAAAGTTAAAGGGAGGTAAGGGTGGACTTGAAGGTTATTGTGTGGGTAGAGGAAAAGAGAGGCAAGGGTGACTTAAGGGTAAAGGTAAAGGGAGGTGAGGTGAGGGTGAATTCAAGGTTCAGGTGTGGGTAAAAGAAAAGGGAGGTGATGGCGGACTTGAAGGTTATTGTATGGGTAGAGGTAAAGAGAGGCAAGGGTGACTTAAGGGTTCAGGAGCGAGTAGAGGTAAATGGAGGTGAGGGTGATTTAGTATTCGTGGTGGGTAGAGCTAACGGCGGTAAGTGTGACTTGAAGGTTCAGTTGTGGGTAGAGGTAGAAGTTGGTGAGGGTGGCTTGAGGGTTCCAGAGGTGGTTGCGGTAAATGGAGATGAGGGTGACTTGAGGTTTCAGCAGTGGGTATAGGTAAAGGGTAGAGGGAAAGGTAGGTGAGGGTGACTCGAGGGAGATAAGATTAATTTAGGTTTCCGTGGGCAGAGGTAAAGGGAGGTCAGGGTGAATTTGGGATTCAGGTGTGGGTTGAGGTAAAGGGAGGTGTGTGTGAATTGAAGGTTATGGTGTGGGTAGAAGTTTACGGGAGGAACATGTGACTTCAGGGTTCAGATTTTGGTAAAGGTAAAGGGAGGTGAGAATGACATAGGGTTTCAGGGGTGGGTAAAGGTAAAGGGAGGTGAGGGCGACTTGATGGTTATGGTGTTATATTCCTGGGTCAGGCCCATGTAGTGAAGCCGCTTATTTCTTACATTATCCTAAGAAAATAACATTTCAGCTGTGAACTTTTGCACACATTTGCATCCACGATAATGTAGGATTAGTTTTTCTGAAATTACTTTGTTACAAATCTAGCAATGCACAACATTATCATGATGCCTCAAACATCATGTACTAGACCTCTTTACGCACTATGTACAAAAGTCGTCTTATCTTCAACCACGGGACGACGGGGCTATCTACTTATCCATAACATCACTAATCTAACACATACATCACAAGGCTACTTTGTATTATAAATAATTAGCATCCCGATAGATTAGTAGAGGAGGCACTTCAGCTGATACCGAGAGTTCTTGCATGATCAGAATTCACCAGGCGGCCTGACATCTAGTGAGGGGTGTCCAGTTCGTGACCAAGATGGGGTCCTTCATTCTCTCCCACCAGGTAATGGGGTTGGATAGTCCCTTGGGGGGATTCTTGGCTTTATACCTACACACACACTAGGTACACTTAAAGTACAGTTCGCAGTGTATGCTCGATTACTGCATTATTTTATATGCCTGCATATATGCATTGCTTTAGCAACATGGTAGAACTATATCTCCTATTTACGTTATTGGTGCTTGTAATCACATTTATCTGCTTCTGTCTATTAATCATTGCAGCACACGTATTTTATGCAAGAATAATGTTGGTTCAATAAATTTATTGAAAACGTCCCACTGTCTATCCTCTGTATATTTCTCTGAGAATAAGTGAGCACGAGTGACTGAGCGAAAGTATTGATACTGTTTCCACGATCCCTGAGGGCTTAGGGTTGTCATGTTCAGTGGTTGCCAGAATCCATTCGCTACCTGGTAGGTTAGGGGGGCACTATGAGCTAGCTGGTCTATAGGCCAATATATCCTGCGAGGGTGACCGGAATCAGTCTTGGCACCAAGCCTCTAGTTTAAGTTGTCCAACAAATGTGCAGACCTTACGGATTAGTAGGAACTACATGACAATGGTGTGGGTAGAGGCAAAGAGAGGGAAAGGTGACTTGAGGGTTCAGGGAATTTATAGAGGTGATTGGAGGTGAGGGTGATTTTAGCATTCGGGGATGGGTAGAGGTGAAGGGAGGTCAGGGTGAATTCAGAGATGAGGGGTGTGTAGAGGTAAAAGCGGTAAGTGTGACATGAAGGTTCAGGTGTGGGTAGAGGCAGAGGTAGAAGTAGGTGAGGGTGACTTGAGAGTTCAGAGGTGGTTGAGGTAAAAAATGGAGATGAAGGTGTCTTGAGGTTTCAGCAGTTGGTATAGGTAAAGGGTAGAGGTCGGTGAGGGTGACTTGAGGGAGATAAGATAGAAGTAGGCATTGTTTAAGATCTGTTTAGGTCAGTATCACCTAAATCGTAAGTGCAAGGGGCATCCAAATAAAAGATGCTCCAGGGCTTTTGCCCCATTCCCTGTCTATCACTTATATGTTGTTCCTGTCGTTGGTAGAAATCCCAGTTCAAATGTCATGTACATCTTCATTTAACTCAATCACCGAATAAAATTAAGGTATGGTTCTCTCCCCACACATTTGCACATCCAGATTCAGTCAGGTTAGTTTAGCATCTGTTCTTTTTTCCATTCATCTAGTTCCAATCAGGCGCCAATATTTCTCTGTGAATCATCTTTTCATCAGACACAGGAAATAACCTGAGTCTTTCAATAATCCTCATAGTCAGGCTCTGTAAATAGACTTTTATAGTTCTTAACCAAATGAGGCTGCCTGCACCTGGCATTCCTATTCCTTCTTTTAATGCTCCTTTGTAAAAGGAGAGCTTATGATTGGACCAGGTCTTTGCCCAGAAGAGTAGTGGCTTCAGCGCCAGCCCATGACTGATACCACGGATTCCAGGATCCAACAAGAGGAACAACAAGAAAGGTTACAATGGATCAGATAGTGTTCACTTCAAAATCTGGCCCTCCCTACTAGCCAACTGTAATGATGGTACGGATACAGAGTTGGTAAGTTGTACTTTAATGGAAATGAACAGGTGAGGGCCAGGCAGCACGGCTTCCAGTCCGCGGAGCAAACAGTAACTGCTCCGGACTGGAACCTACGTGAAAGAATGCAACAAGCATTCCATGCCACGCTCACAGAACATAAGGTAAATACATTCTACAACATATTACGACATAACACATCCCCCCTTTTACACAAAAGAAAATTGCAAAACATAAATATACAATGGATAACTAAATTGCTCTATAACCACATAACGAACTCCTTGAGCCATCCTGGAAGCACTCTCTTTCTGGTACCACTAACACTAACACCATCTGCTACCACAACCGACTCTGTGGTGTTCGTGGAGTCAGGAATCTTGTCAATCGTTTCAGTTGTCATCCCTTCTAAGGCATCCGTGGTTTCCAACGACGCTTCCACAACCTGATCATTCTTCCTGCATGCACTCTCCACCACCTCCTTTTCCAAACATACGTCCGGAATAGCAGCAGTGCACATAGTTCCTGGGTCATGAACATCTTCCATCCATTCCGTGTCCTTAATACCATCAGAACACTTCAAACCCTCAAGCAAAACACTGAAATTCCTCCCTGAACACAAAGCGATGCTCTTCAAATTCCACACTCTATCATCATCTAAACGTACTGCATTACACAAAAGTTCCACAACCTTTTGTGGCGGACCAAACTGATTTTCACCCTTCGGAATCTTACCGGGTCTCTTCACTCTAACCAAATCACCAATTTTGATTTGTACTTCCTGCACACCATGGGTTTTATCATAATAGGACTTACTCTTATCATGTACCTGAATAAGTCTATCTCTGACATCCGTAACGGACCATTGTTGCAACGTGCCGTCACAAAGCCAAGCAGGAGAAAATTTACATCTGGGTTTCCTACCTCTCATGATAACGAAAGGGGACAATCCAGTGGCATCATGGGTGGTGATCCTATAAGCCCAAACTGCCTTATGCACTTCGAGTTTCCAATCATGCTTTTTGTTCATGGCCGCTTGAATGACACCCTTTATAACCCGATTAAAGCGCTCGACAGTGCCATTACCACTAGGATTATAAAGAGCAGTAGTTCTATGCTTGATGCCTACTCTCTCAAAATATTCATTAGCTTTCTTGGATGTAAACTGCACCCCATTGTCACTTAAAATACTTGCCGGTAACCCTTCCATAGTGAACATTTTGTCCAGAAACTTAAGAACCACATCTGTATCAACTCTTTCAACAATTTTTACCGTTGGCCACTTTGAAAATAAATCCATGGCAACCAAACCATACTCCTTAGACTCTCCCACAGGACCAAAGATATCCACAGCAATCACTTCCCATGGTAAGTTAGGAATGAGACCTTGACTCATCGGAGGTTTCAAGGTTTTTAAGCATTTGTCTGCAGATGAACATGTCTCACAATCTCTTACAAATCTCTCCACAGTCTTGTCAATACCAGGCCACCAAAATGCTCCTTTAACAACGCTTTTAGTTCTAACAATACCAAAATGCCCCTCATGACATAAAAGTAAAACTTTGTTCCTCAAATTCTCCGGAGGAATGACTCTGTCACCTCTCACAATTACATCCTTATTCACTGACAATTCCGTTCTAACTTCCCAGAAAGGTCTCAAAATATCAGTAACGCCTTCCTTCTTGGGCCAACCTTTGCATAGACATTCCAAAATTTGTTGCAAACTAAAATCCTTACTCTGTTCCTCCATCCATTCATTTTTATCAATGGCTGGTACACCAGCATCTTGTACCAAAGCAATGTTGAAATCACCCCAAGGATCATCCAAGCATTCTTCCAAAGGAACAGGCAATCTGGAAAGACAATCGGCCACAGCATTTTCCCTGCCCGGCACATAAACTAAATTGTAAACAAATTCCTTCATCCGCATAGAAATCCTTGCTAGTCTAGCAGAAGCTGTAACACTACCCTCAGTAGTGAGAATTTTAATCAAAAGCCGATGATTAGTGCGAATCAGAACAGGTTTCCCCCACACAAAAACACAGAAATGCTCTAAAGCCCAAGCGCAAGCTAAGGCTTCTCTTTCAATGATGGGATATTTACTCTCCGTGGGGGATAAAGACCTAGAAGCAAATAAAATTATCTTCTCCCGATCATCAGTGCCCTTTGTGACAATACAGCCCCTAAACCTTTGTCACTAGCGTCTGTAGTTAAAATGCACTCCAAATTAGGATCAAAACTACTCAGAGCATTTACATTCTGTAAGTCATTCTTCACACACTTAAACTCCGCATCACACTCATTTGTCCATTCAAATTTCATATTCTTCTTCAATAATGCACGAATGTTGAATACTTTACTTGCAAAATTTTGGATGAACTTAGCGCAATACTCAGCCATTCCTAAGAACGACTTAACCTCCTCCTTACTAGTGGGAGCAGGTGAGTCAACAATAGTATTAACCAGAGATGGTTTGGGTCTTACACCATCTTGACAAATAACGTGTCCTAGATAGGAAACGCTCCTCTGAGCAAATTTGCATTTGCTGATTTCAACAGTTAAACCAACATTTTGTAATACACTCAAAACCTCTTTGAGTTTACAATCGTGTTCCTCCTTGCACTTGGCAGCTACTAAAATGTCATCTTGGAAAAATTTAACATCATTCATCTTCCCCAGCAACTTGTGCATTAAACGCTGAAAAACAGCAGCCGCAGATGCAAGGCCGAAAGGCATGCGTTTAAATTGATAACAACCATAAGGTGTTATAAACGCAGTGAGTTTCCTTGACTCAGGTGACAACGCCACCTGATGGTAAGCTGCTGACAAGTCAATGGTGGAAAACCAACTAGTACCTTTGAGGGAAGACACCATTTCATTGATCTTAGGCAGAGGAAACCTATCGATAACGATGTTATTATTGAGGTGGCGCAAATCAATGCATAGGCGGATTTTGCCATTCCCCTTGCGCGCCACCACCACCGGAGAAATCCATTCAGAACTTTCCACCTCTTCAATTACATCCCTTTCTAACAATCCCTCCAACTCCTTTGCAACTTCATCCCTTATGAGTATAGGAATGGGCCTCACCTTATGTATCTTAGGTACAGCATTTTTTTTTAGCACAATGGAGTGTTCGAAACCCTTAAGTGATCCTAAACCCTTACTAAACACCTTAGGAAATAACTTACATATATCATTTTGTAATCTACTAGAATCATCTACGATGAGTACCTTCTCTTCACTGTTGGGATCCAATATGAAGTGCAAAT
Organism: Calotriton arnoldi; assembly: GCA_963921515.1. Classification (NCBI taxonomy): domain Eukaryota; kingdom Metazoa; phylum Chordata; class Amphibia; order Caudata; family Salamandridae; genus Calotriton; species Calotriton arnoldi. Next base: position 1,248,429 of record CAWUFW010003696.1, read on the forward strand.
TCTTTTGGTCCATCCATTCTAAAACAGAAGGACCAAATTCTGCTACATATAATTTCCCTCTAGCAGATCTCCCTTTAAATAGAAATGTCATCCATCTGAACCCCAGCATATTAATTCTCTCCCCCGTGAAACTTATAGGATTAACATCTGTAGAAATTAATTCTCCGCCAATTTTTTTGATAAATTTTTCCTTCCAGATTCCCTGATCAATTATAGTGTAAGGTGATCCAGAATCTGCGAACATCTTAACTATTACTCCCCCAATAGATATATCACATAGGGGCTTATCCTTCACTGTATTATCCGTGATGTTAATCACGAAATTACCCTGGACACTTTTAACACACTCCCAATTATCACCTTCCTTGTCAGCGTCAGGCTCATTAACATTTTCATCCTCATATACGTATTTAACATTGCTTCTCCTTCTCCTACACATTTTACTAAAATGGCCTATCAATCCACAAATACTACATCTTTTCTTTGCAGCAGGGCAGTTCCTACTAAACGCTAAATGTTCTTTACTTCCACAATGATAACATCGCTTGTCTTCCAGTTCTTTGTCTCTCCATAGATTTCTTTGTGTTTGATTGGAAGTTTTGCTCATGCTGTGTTGCTGTTGTCCTTGGTTAGTACTCTGAACTTTAAGGACCGCTCCTGTGTCTTTGTGAGAATCCTTGAGTTGTGTGGCACACCTTCCCGACATTTCAGCCTTCCTTACAATAGAAAGTATATCCTCCAAGGGCGAATCACCATTTACCCATAAACGTTCCTGTATTGCGGAATTCTCGCAATGCATGACTAATTGATCTCTCACTAATTCATCGTGTAGGTTGCCAAACCTGCAATCAATGGCAAGTCTCTTCAACTCATCAATATAGTCATCTACCGGTTCTCCTTTTGTTCTGTTTTCTCTGAAAAAACTTGTAACGCACTACTCCCATGCAGACTTTCGGTGCAAAATATTTATCCAAATCTTTCAAGGCTGCCTCAAAATCATCTATTTCTGCATTTGCTATCATCTTGGGCATCCGGTTATACGTTTTTATCCCTACTGGACCCAAGGAATGTAAAAGAATTCTTTTCTTTTGATCTGCTTTCATTTTCCCTGCTTCATCAACAGCATTAATGTAATTCACAAAATAATTTTTCCATTCTAACCACTCCATAGTTGGACGCGATCCTGATGCCCAAAAAGAATGAGGAGGGCTTATAGTAAAATTTTGTTGAGCTATTTCTTCTTGAAGCTGAAGGTCACCTTTTTCCATAAACTGGTTAAATATAAAGGTAACTGCAATATAATTCTAAGCTATACTCTTCCAAAAATAGGTATAAAATGTTATGTTTAGAAAAGTTATACCTAATGTGTTAATAAAACTGGTCCAACGTACACAATGCAGTAAATGTATAAGATAAAAAAAATATATATATCCAGTGTTCGCAAATGCAGCAAAAATACAGCCAAAAATATCAATATATCCTTAAGTATCCGCCTCCCCGACTTCTTCACCTGTTCCGCCCAAGTCTCTGCCGAAAATCAGTCTTTATTCTTCCTTGCTCCCATCAAATTGAGCTTACCGGCAAAAATAACGAAGAAAAAAGGCTTGTTGCCATGGAGTTAGTAGCTAAAATGGCCGCCACGTAAAGGTCACGTTGCGTGACCTAGCGCAATGACCTCACGGTAATGAGTGTGAGCATGCGCGTCACGGGCTTGACGCTGGAACCTAGCCGCTCTTTGAAAAAAAAACACGAGCGCCAACGGCAAAGTGGTTTGCCAGATAGTTACCAACTCACTTAAAGGCTTCGCATCCTTGAATATCCAAAGGTGAAGGTTCGGTTCTGAATCCGGTGAGTTCCTACCGTCGATTACTCCTTTTTCTTCCTTTTGAGTACTCGGAGAACTGAACTTCTTCCGGCTCCCTTATAATAGGAAATCCTTTTCCACGCGTAGGTACCATTTATCGTCGCCAATTGTAATGATGGTACGGATACAGAGTTGGTAAGTTGTACTTTAATGGAAATGAACAGGTGAGGGCCAGGCAGCACGGCTTCCAGTCCGCGGAGCAAACAGTAACTGCTCCGGACTGGAACCTACGTGAAAGAATGCAACAAGCATTCCATGCCACGCTCACAGAACATAAGGTAAATACATTCTACAACATATTACGACATAACACCAACACTGCAGAATTACTCACCCCCACACCTCCGCTCCATGAGAGGTTGTTGAGACTACTGAGGCATTATGACAGTCTAAAGTGACACCAACTTCTTCGCTGCCTCAGTTTCTTTGATATGTTAGTACTTTCTACATATGTATCATTTTAGATTTACCAGGCTGGTCTTTCCAGATGCTCTCATAATTAAACCCCAAACCCATATAGTCATAAGCAGATATTCCTTCAAATATGTCCCCTTTTTACCATAATGACAGTTCACGCCTTCTTTTCATCTACCATTCACCACCAGAGGTTACTACTAACTCATTAAGATGATTGGTGGCCATGTTTTTGTACAAGAAAACAAGATAATGGATTATAATTATCTGAAAATAAAACAATAAGTATCAGGTCAGCTGTGAAGAAAGGAGCATCATGCTGGATCGAAGTCAATAAATGGAACTCAGAGTTAATAAAGAAATTACAAAGTGTAGGCACGAACACCCTGATGCCAGCCCTGGTCTATGGAGAAGTGTTTTGTTGTCTTTTAGTTTCAAACATAATGTGCACATACCTAACTGCTTGTAGGGAGGCTCTTGACCACCCCCTGGTGTTAAGGAGGAATTCCCAGAGCCATTAAATAGAGCCATTTCATATGTCTGTTAATGACCTCAAACACAGGGGTATATTCACATGGAAATGGCACAGCATGGCAGTAAATTTTGCAGCGCCGGGCAGCGTCTTTAAAGAATGCATAGATGCACCGTATTCACAAGAATGAGGCGCACCCCTGTTTTCCCTTGCGCTGATGCTAAAAATAGCTGCATAGCACCAACAAAGACACCCTTGCGCCATAGTGCAAGGGTGCCTGCGTTGCAAGGATGATTTCCTGCAACAAAGGCCATCATTGCACAATAGTGCAAAGGTGCCTGCGTTGCAGGGAATCATCCCTGCAATCAGGCACCCTTGCGCCATGGTGCAAGGGTGTCTGTGTTGCAGGGAATTATTGTTTATGTGCAGGAAGGGGTACCTTCCTCCTCATAAACAATCTTTTAAGGTGAGTTGCTCTTTCTATGTGTTCTGCAGAATGCAGCACACATAGAAAGAGCAAAAACGAGGAGAAATAAAAGTATTTCTCCTCGTTGCACCAATCTAATGCCTGCTTTTGCATGGTATTAGTCTTTGGCGCTGCCTCAGATTTACAGACCCGTGTAACTCTGGGGCAGCATCAAAAAGCAATGGGTGTGGTGGCGGAATGCCTACAGCAACAAAAATGGGTGTTGCTGTGGGCGTTCCACCACAACACCCATTGCTTTTTGATGCTGCCCCAGATTTACAAGGATCTGTAAACTGCGTGTAAGGGTACCATATTTACAAAGAGTTGTTAAGCCATGCAAATTGGCTTAACGCAGCTGTGTAAATATGGGGCAGGGCATTGCGCCACCGGAACGTCGAAAAAAGTGACGTTTTGGTGGCTCAATCCCCTTGTAAATATGCCCTCCAGTCTTCAAACTTAGGATAGTGACAAAGTACTCATTTTCAAATGTACATAGTTTACTAATTAATTGAAGCCAGAAGCCTTGCTCAACCATCCCTGCACCACTTACAAACAGGGTCGTCTATAGGGCAATCAGGAAGTGATCAATGGGCTGATCTGACAAGTCAGCATGAGCCCTTTTTGGGCTGTTTGTGGGCTTGTTTATGGTCTGATTGGCCGGCTTTTACTGATTTCCCAGAAATTAAAAAAACATTGCCTGCAGCTAGCTCAAGTCCATGTAGTCTTCCATACCTTGCAAAACACCTATACAGAGTGTCTTTACAACTTCAAAACGTCCCCAATTTGCAAATATGGGTCCCATTTTTTTAGCTATCTAATTCACGAAGGGGGCCTTTTAAATTTTGGTACCCGTCCCTGGGCCTATTTTCTTTCCTAGTATGAACCTGCAAGTTATAAAGAAATACTGCACATGTAAAATAATGCTGTTTGCTTCTGCTCATTGCTCCATATGCGCTAAGAGTAATATGGCATGTATTTGGCAAAGTAATGTATCAAGGAGATGGTTTCCCCCTAGAAAGAGGAGGGATACAGTTGTATTCTCTCCCCCTGCTGAGTGTAGACGACAATAAAAAGTCAAATGTAAGGCTCGACACTACTTATATCTTAATCGTACCTGTCCATGCAGCTGGCAGAGATGGGGATTTATTATTAAAAAAAAGTTCACCAATGATAAAAACAAAAAATTTAATAAATCCAAGCGATTTAATCTTTATGCAATCTCAAGGGCTGGAAACACGTTCCGGAGTTGCTTCCAATGTGCAATAATCCGCTAGGCAACTTCAGAACCTTCATGGGCAGCCATGACATCATAATCTGCAGGTGACAAGTTCACTACATCACAAGGGAGTGCATCTGTGTATATAAACTGCAGTCTCCTGCCGCAGGTATCATTGCCCCACACTTTCAGGTTATATTTAAGAAGTTGCATGTGGCTATTCCAATATATTTTTTTGAGTACACAGTGTTATATGATTTAAAACAAGTTTGCATCAAATGAAGGTAACTAAATAGTTTAACTTTCATATTTGCCTATAATGCAGTTCTTTCCTAAAAGATAAATAAACCAGTTTGCTCAGTAACACAGAGGTATCATCAATAAGGTACATCACTATCAATATCCTTGTTTCTTTATTCTTGTGAGTTTTTACATTGGGAAACAGGACAATTCTGGTGTTAGAGTACCTTATACAATGGTGTGATTTCCTTTCAGACACAGGAGATTGTAGTGGTCTTTACTAGTACTGGGGATTTTCCTGCTGTGCTAGAGAACAATTAACATAATACCAGTAATAACAAAATGAAGAACATTATTTATTTATTTATTAAATAAATTTAAACAGAGCGGACGTAGCCACAGGGGCAACAAAGCACTGTGTGTAAAACTAGAGATTATATTATTATATCCTGAAAACTTGGATTACATTGAGTAGGAGAGAACAATTAGACTCTCAGTTACACCCTGAATAGGTTTATGAAAAGAGCAGATTGTTGATTTTCCATGCGTTTTTACCCAATACCACTGATATCGCTGGTGATATACAGTGCAGCCACTCATGCCACTAATATTAATAACACCACAATGTGCAACACAAATATAGTTCTCTGACCTGATGGAGATTTTGCATGGAAAACGAATAAAGCTACGACCATCACCGGACTGACCATCAATGCAAATGGGACAGGCCAGTCACCCGAAACCAACCAATCTCAGTCAAACAACTGATGAAGAAACCCTTCAAACTGTTGCATAAAGCAGGACAACAAATGATAACACTGCAAACAGCATTCCTAACAGCAATAACATCACTACACAGGGTAAGAAAACTATAAGTGCTTACAACACAGGAACCCTACTTGGATATCTACAGAAACAGAATGATTTACAAAGACGGGGTGCTCATGCTAATTAACCCACATTTCCTGCCTAAGATTATGCCACAATCCATGTGAACCAAACCATCCAGCTGCCAGGGTTTTTCCAGCAGCCAAAGACACAAGCTAAAGAGCGCTTCAAATTCTAGACACTTGCAGGGCAGTCATGTACTAAGTGGACTAGACTATTTCCTTCACCAAACGGACAAAAGGAACTACTGCATGATGGACAGCCCAAACATTCCAGACGTGTTACAGCAGAGCAGGAATACTGGTAGTAGACAAAGATAGAGCCCACTCCACAAAGGCAACCCTTGCATTCTTAGTGAACGTTTTAAATAATGACATGTGCATAGCAGCCACTTGGTTGTCCATATGCACTGTACAAAACACTATTGTGTGGACATTCAAGTCAATAGAAAAACAAAAGTAGGGCAAAACGTATTAAAGCATCTGTATGCAAGCACAAACTCATTTCAACCCAACCTCCAAAAAGAGAAATATAACTGTGGTGGATAGAGGACACCGGACAAGTAGATGATTTCTTCAGAAGAACGGTTTTATTCACAGGTAAGTTCTTCAGCCACGGCCAGGAGCGTCGCACCTTCAGAGGCTCGGTCAGCAACTGCCAGTCACCGATCGAATCCCCAAGGATGCACACTCCACGCGCGAGGACAGAATGTCAGTACATCAGGGTCATGCCCACATGTCACACACAAATACTTAACTCACTACATCACCTCCCCCTATATAAACACAAATATAAATTTCAGAAATAACATGTAATGAAATCCTTAAATCTCGAAGGTAACTTTCTAACACGACCTCCCCGAGACCGACCTACATTACTTTCTAAATCATTGGATACAGGAGCGTTACTTAGCAAACAATTTTGCTCCCTTGAGGGTTCTTGTCTTTCTTGATTATTTAACCAATAAGACCAATCAAGTTCACCTTCCGCCACTGAAGCTTTCTTGTTCCTAATTAAATCCGATTGGACCTTACTAACTTTAATCAACTGTCTTTTGTTCCACCAGCCCTTATCTTGGAGAAACGCTGCACCTCTGCTGACTTTACAAACTAGAACAGGACTCGAAAAGATGGACTCTCCTTTTCTAACTTTAAATGGTTTTTTAAATAAAACCCAATCACCCACCGCAATTTCAACATTGGTGGAAGAACACCCTCCGTCAAATTTCTTTTTCATTTTCTCCTGGCTTACCCTCACTTTACTTGTCAGATCCTTACGACTGGTGTCAACACCTGTTAGCTTACCACTATCTAACCAAGATGGCAGCAAGGTTGTGTTAGCCTTTCTGCCTCTCAGGAGCTCGAAAGGGGTGATACCTGTGGTACAGTGTGGAGAAGTGTTATAACTCCACACTTTTTTTTCCAAAAATGATTTAACGTCATGACCAGCGGCCAGCGCTGTTTGAATCCCCTCTTTAAGTACTTTGTTGCCCCTTTCCACTAGCCCGTTGGAAGCTGGTGAATACCTGGCTACCCTCAGATGTCTGACATCATGGTTCATCAAGAATGAACACATCTTTTCCGAAACAAAGTGAGTCCCATTATCCGTAACCAGGGATCTAGGAGCTCCCTCCAAGGTAAATACTGTGCTCAGGAAAGAAATAGTGTTATCAGTGGTAGGTGCGTCCACAAATCTATAATACATCCACTTAGAATGGTAATCAACCGCTAGAATCAAAAATCTTGAAGACTCATTAAGGATATTATATGGATCAGAAAAATCCAGTCCCACCTTTTCCCAAGGTTTTTCGGGAAAGTCTGTGGGATGTAGAGGTACCCTCGGGAGTTTCCAATGTTTGTCCGAGAGCAAACATTCCTCGCATCCATCCACCATACCTTTCACTTGGGCATCTAAGGCAGGCCACCAATAATCCAATTTGATCTTCATGCAAGTCTTAGCTACCCCAAGGTGCCCCTCATGAGCGATCTTGACTAAAACATTTCTTAAAGAACTTGGGGGTATAAATTTATCGCCTCGTAAAACTAGACCATCCTTGACAGAAATTTCATCAGCTACTAATGACAGATTTCTTAGTTCACCTGACAAATTCCTAGCATCAGGCCATTTAGATGAAGAATACTCTATAACTTTTGACAAAATGGCATCGTTGATACATGCAGTTTTCCATTCTGACTCTGAAATAACAGTATTACAGTTTTCAATTGCATCAAGGACAGCAACACATTCTACTTCATCCTCCTCAACATCATCCTCATCGTCTTTTTCCATTAGCATCCTTGATAAACAGTCCGCTTGAAAATTCTTACCCCTTGAATATGCTTCATGCTAAAATTATATTCCTGTAACTTGGAAATTAAGCGAGTCAATCTTGCTGACATGTTATTACTAGGGGGCTTACAAAAAATGAACGTAAGTGGCTTGTGATCAGTAAAAATTTCGAATTTTCGCCCCCAAATATACATCTTAAATTTCTGGGCTGCCCAGACCCATGCCAAGGTTTCTCGTTCAATAGTACTATAATTTTTCTCAAAAGATTTCAGTGATCTGGAAGCAAAAGCTACTGTTTGTTCCTTACCGTTAACTCTCTGACTCAGGACTGCTCCCAGACCACTCATGCTAGCATCAACTGTGATGACTGACGGTGAATCATCACGGAAAGCATGTAATGCTTGAGCTGAAATTATTAGATCTTTCACTTTGGCAAACACCCCATCAAGATCTTGTGACCAAACGAATTTCTGCCCTTTTTTTAATAACATTCTAAGGGGCTCCACCAACTGTGCATAGTTGCATACGAACCTTGCGTAGTATTCAGCGAGGCCCAAAAAAGAGCGAAGAGTATCTTTGTCTGAAGGAGGTTTTGCCTCCTTGAGAGCCCTGACCACAGAAAATTTTGGGGTAATGCCCTTAAAAGACACTGTGTGTCCTAGGTAATCTAGCTCTTTCACGCCAAATTTTCACTTATCTGCTCTTACAGTCATACCGTATTTGCCTAGGGCAGATAATACCTTTCTTAACAGCACAACGTGTTCATCTGGATCCTTTGAAAAAATCAGTATGTCGTCCAGATATGTCTGAACGCCTTTTATCCCTTTAAACATCGTATCCATCAATCTTTGGAAAACACTAGCTGCGGATGCTAGTCCAAAGGGAAGTCTCAGGAATTTGTAGGCACCAAAAGGTGTAACAAATGTTGTTAGTTCCTGAGACTCCGCAGCTAGTGGGATTTGATGATAGGCGGACTTAAGGTCGATTAGTGAGAACCACTGGGCGCCCCCCAAATTTGCCAGTAGATCATGAATCTTGGGGAGGGGATGGCAGTCTACTACGATGCTTTTATTAAGGCCTCTCAAATCCGCACAGAGCCTAATTTCGCCTGTCTTTTTGCGAGCGACCACAATGGGGGCCACCCACTGTGAAGACTCAGTGGGTTGGATTATACCCTGTGAACACAAATCCTCCAACATTTTTCTTAACTCTTCTCTAGCACTCAAGGGGACCGGCCTGACCTTATGAACCACAGGTATTGCATTAGGTAACATCCTGATCTTGTGTTTGAACTCATTCACACAACCGATTTGCTCACTGAACACTCAACTTAAATTCTGACGTCAAACTTTTCAAATCTAACGTTAGGTCATCCAGACTACAAACAGGAATTTCCCTAACCCTTATAGGGTTTACATCCCCTGGGACTAAGTACAAACCCAAACGTGCCAGATCTTTCCAGCCCACAATGTTTTTTCCCTTAACTGCAACATAGACTTTAGTATTCATTTTTCTTTCTAAGATTATGACATCCGCCATAAAAAATCCCAACATGTCTATGTCCTTCTCGCCAAAGGCCTTTGGATTGACATCGGATCTCGCCAGTGGAACAGTTCTTCCCCATTTCGCAAAAAAATAAGAGTCACGAAGAATTGTAATTGGGGATCCTGAGTCCGCCATAACACTGGTTTCTTTACCATCAATTAGAGCATTACATAAGGGACCCTTAATCTCCAAGGGATCCCTTGTGTAATCCACTGTCAGGAGTAGATTATCCAAAGACTCTGCACAGTAATTCGTTTCAACGTCAACACTTCGAACTGAGACCGGTTTCCTGCGGCCTCTGCAGAGTTTTTGAAAATGACCCATTCTTTTACAGATAGAGCAACGTTTGCCTAAAGCGGGACACCCTTGAAAATTTCCGATGTGCATTTTTGATCCACATCTGTAACAATATGGTTGATAACTACTTTGAGGAGTCTTTGGCCCTCTGACTCTTGAACCTACAGCCAACAAATCTTCTTCGTAAGCTTCTGCCGATTCAGAAATCGCAATCTCTTTAGGCATAGGGTTAATTTGCATAACTTTAGTAGAAATTGTTGAGCGTTCTATACTTAAAGCCATGTCTATTACTTCGGTAAGTGAGGGATTTTTACAACCTAAAATCCTTTCTTTTATTTTCTGAGATGCACAATTGAAGACGAACTGATCACGAATGATGTCATCTGATAAAGGACCGAACCCACAAGTAGTAGCTAGAACCCTCAATGCTGAAATATACTCCTCCACCTTTTCTTCTTCGAACTGTTTACGCTTGTAGAACTTGTGTCTTTCTAACATTATGTTAGGCGATTCCGAGAATTGCTTCTTAAGTCTAGCTATGGCCTCCAAATAAGTGTTCCATTGCCCGTCTCCTGATTGACCAGTAGGAGGAGGGATAGGAGGTATGCTTTGAAAAATGCGCTGTGCTGCCAGACCTAAACTGCCGAAAAGCAGGGCGAACTTACGAGCTGGTGAATATTCAGCAGCGTCAATAGCTACTAAGTGGTTTTCGAATAAACAGAACCACTCATGCCAAGGTAAACCAGGTTTGCCATGTTTAGCTAGAAAAGGAGGAGGCTGGGTAATTTGATTGAGGGTAGCCATAACTAATAAATAAGAGTGAGAAACTGGTGGGGGTTACCAGCTTAGATTGGCAGAATGTGTGAAGAGATCATTTTATATTGATGATAAGGTGTGCGTATCACCGTGACACGCAATTGAAGGATCTAATACAGGAACTGACACAAATAATCCGATGAAGGTGTGCGTATCACCGTGGCTTGAAATTAGATGAAAGCCAAGCAGTGTAACGCACTGAATTGCCCCAAGCAAAATGGATCTCGCGCGGGTACAGTGCAGCTTAATGAAGCGCTCTTCCGCTTGTAAAACCAACGCTCTATGCCTCTGTTCTCCGCCTCTCTGCAGTGACGCGCTGAATCTGCGCGTGAGACTGTAGCGCGCTCCACCTCTTTGTAGTGACGCGGTGAACCTGCGCGTGGGAGAGTAGCGCGTGCGCCGTGCTCAGCTTGACGGCGCGAGGTCCAATGAGTGAGGGTAACGCTGCCCTGGCCAAAACTCAAATCGCCGAAAAAAAATTAAATGGTCCTACCAGTTGTCGCTTGAGCGTCGTGTAAGGTCCGTCGATCACGGCTCACTTGTAAACACTTCGAACAGGAAGCTGGATTTAAGGGGATACTGCGTGGAATTCGCCGTGAAATCCGCTGCTTGTGGCTGAAGACGGAGTTCCCAGTCGTCGCCAATATGTGGTGGATAGAGGACACCGGACAAGTAGATGATTTCTTCAGAAGAACGGTTTTATTCACAGGTAAGTTCTTCAGCCACGGCCAGGAGCGTCGCACCCTCAGAGGCTCGGTCAGCAACTGCCAGTCACCGATCGAATCCCCAAGGATGCACACTCCACGCGCGAGGACAGAATGTCAGTACATCAGGGTCATGCCCACATGTCACACACAAATACTTAACTCACTACAATAACGCTCAACAATCAGTTCACAGCATGTGAATAATGAAGAGTCATGCTGCAAAGCTAATTGGTTACTTAAATGTAGGAGTAGTTTTGCAGCTTGAAGAATTTTCTGGATTCACGTGCAACACTCCCACCTCCCCAGCAATGAGGTGCCTTTCAAACAAACTACAGAGGAGTTAAATTGTTCACACAGCATGTAGAAAGTATTAAAAAAAAAACACATGGACAGAAGGTCGCCAAGGGGGAAAACAAATTTGAAGATGTGCACGTCTGACGTTACGAGGGGACCGACATACCACCAAATGGTGGCCAACGACGCCCACAGGGAAAGAAAAAAAAGAGGACAAGAAAGCGAAAATTCTGAATCAAACCACTAACTGGCAGAGCATGTAAATCCAGAAAATGCTTCAACCTGCAAAACTATTCCAACAGACAAGTAAGCATTGCATTCCACCTAAGTTTTGTCTGCATTATTTTCCCTATGCCTCCCTTTCCTATGTCACTGTTAGCAGTTTTTTCCTTTTTAGGTCGAGCCTAGCGCAGCACGCATGCGCTGCTCTAGGAGAGGGCCTCTTGGAATCACTCCAGACTTTTAGCAAGCTCGTGCGTGTTGTTGGCACATTTTATTGGCCTTTGCGTGTGGCTTTCAAAAATGAAAGCACGCAATTGGCCAAAGGCGGGTGCATGTCCCACCTTTTCTAAAAATGTTTACTCCCACGGCATCCACCTTGCGGGAGTGAGCAGTGACGCGCAGGGTGCCATCTGTTGTGTGTCATATTAGAAAGGTTGCTTACAGTTTCGCGGCCGCGCTTCTTAAAGCTGGAAAACACCTCCCTGCCTCCTCCTCCTCCCCTACCCATTCCTTCCCTCCCCTGGCTCCTTCCCGCCTCCTCCTTTTTTGCTTGAGGACCTTACGGGAGCCTTTTTCCAGGAGCTGGCTGAGACGGGAGGAGACGCATAACTTAGACCTCTCCTGCTGGCCGATGAGCGAAGTCATCTTTGTCGCTCTTCAGCACACCAGCTTTATTTTTGGGTGCAGGAGCAAGATTTGCGCTTTAGAGTAACTTCTTTTGTCTGCAGTCAGGAGGTTTTGTGAGTTGAGCTCCAGCCTTTCTAAAGGTTGAGGTATCTTGGTTCCCCTGAGAACCAGGACCTCGCTTGGGTAATCCTGAGAACGGCTGACCTGCCCTTGTAAAAGTGCAGTTTTAGATTTTTATTTTATAGCTGTGAACAAGGCCAGTTTCCTAAAGTTCCGGGCAGCGTTTCCTGCTTTCGGATATTATACAGCGCTTTAAAGCCTTCTGTTCCTTGGTTCATTTTTTTTTATTTATGTCCGTAACCAAAGCCATGCCGTGCTCTGGGGCATACTTACTTGTTGGAGTTCCGAGAAGCTGTGTGCAACATAAACCTCTCTATATGTGTTGTATAGATGGAATGCCACTGGGTGCCGACTAGTTTCAAGTGTGGGTTAATAAAGCATTTCAGACGCGTTTAACTGGGGTAAAAGAACTCGTAGATGGCTGTTTGTAGAACTCGATAAAAGGCATTGTAATTTATAATGGCAATAGGTCAAAATCTCGTTTTTATAGTAGTGCTTAATTTGAGCTGGTTTTTTTTTCCACTCCCCACCGCATTTAATTGTCAACACTGGCGCTTTCAGTGCAAACTGGACCCAAAGGTTTTGGAGTGCTTTTTATAAGCCCCATGTAAAGATATATTAAAACGCATTATAACACGCACAAGTAAAACTTATTTCTGATATATTTTTTATTTATAAACTGCGATGTTACAGCGCAAACGGAATGGAAACTTTCGAACAACATTCTTATCTCAGTAAGAAACTTGCCAGCTTGTTGTTTAAACAGCATCCATATGTACAACTTGATGAAAGCCACATTTACAGCTCCTACCAATCATAACGATCTTTACCAGGGGGCGACATTTCTTTTTATTGTACTACTGCAGACTCGCAAGGTGCCATCGGTTGTTGGTCATGTTACAAAGGTCGCTTTCAGTTTCGCTGCCTTGTTAAAGCTGGAAAACACTTCCCCGCCTCCTCCTCCCCTACCCCTTCCTTTCCTCCCCCGGCTCCTTCCCGCCTCCTCCTTTTTCGCCCGAGGACCTTAGGGGAGCCTCAGAGCCTCCTTCAGGAGCCGGCGTTGGGCCGACACCAAGACTCAAACTTTTTTCCCCAGCTGTAAAGTCATCATCTTTGCCTGTTACACTACAGCTTTCCGTAATGACATTTGCCTCTCCTATTCTGTTACTTTCTTTATAGTACATTGTAATTTACAATGTCAATAGGTCAAAATCTCGTTTTTATTGTAGTGCTTAATTTGAGCTGGTGTTTTCCTGTACTCCCCACCGCATTTAATTGTCAACACCGGCGCTTACAGTACAAACTGGAACCAAAGGTTTTGGAGTGCTTTTTATAAGCATCATTTAAAGATATATTAAAACGCATTATAACACGCACAAGTAAAACTCATTTCTGATATACTTTTTATTTATAAACTGCGTTGTTGTTATTGTGCGCATGGGGTCGATTTTCCTTTGTGACTTTTCCGATCTGGTTTTGTCTATCTGCAACACCGCCATTTTGCTGTGATGTTACTGGGTCTTTAACCTGATCCTACATCATGGCGGCTTCGAGGGATTTTCTGGCTCCGGTGGATTTACTGGTTCATGCGTGCCCCTGGACTGCGCTTTGTGCCCCCCCCCCCCCTTCGAACCCGTTTTTCCATGTCCTAGAACATCTGATGCAGCGAGTGAGCCCGACTCTGGACGTTTCGATTACTGGTCCTCAGCCGGTTTTTGACTCTCACTCTGACTTTTTGGTTTAAGTACTTTCACCCTTGCCGGTCCGCCTGATCCCGACCGCATTCCAACCCTTTTTACCTTACCCCTCTTCCTCCTATGCCCCATTCATCTTGTGCCATGTACCTATGTAACATTGTTTTTTTTTCCTATGTAATGCTACGCTCCAGTAACTGTTTGTAACCATGTAACTCGCAAATCCTTATGTAAAGTGCTCTGATACCTCTGAGTCTAGCCAGCGCTATATAAAACTCTTCAAATAAATCAATAAATAAAATAAGGATGGCATTCTCTGGTAAGCCTTTCCAGAGTCTAGGGGCTGCAGACGAGAAGGTTTTTTGAGTGTACCAGACTTTTTCACAGTTAGGATTTCAAGAAAAAGGAGAGATTTGATTCTAGTGTTTCTCCTCCTGTGATGTGCAACTTGTCTAATATGAGTGGTCAGTGACTGGTACATATAATTTCGGAGTAGATTCTGTGTTTTAGGAGGAAAATCTCCAGGAAGGGATGTGATGTGATCTTATTTCCTTGCTCCATTTACTAGGAAAGCTGCAGCAGGGAGGATGGCTCTCAAGGTAGCAGGGGTGGATATGGGGATGTCATTTAGCCTCACATTGCCAAAGCCTGAATGACTGCTTTGAAGAATGCTTGATGGATGGAGAGCTTCGTTTTCTTTGGGGAAATAGTTAGAAGATGGCTAATTTAGTAAATATGGAGATTTGGGATGTTGTTTACACGTTTTGGTCTGTAAAGAAGCCTACTGATTTGACAATGGAAACTAACAAGGAAGAAATGCCAAGATCTGAAAGGGTGCCAAGCCATTTTTAAATTCCATATGTAGTGTCAGTCAATCAGTCAAAGTACTTTATTTCGCTAGTTATAACAAACAGTATAAAAAGTATTCTATCATCATCTAAAATCAAGCAGTACATTAAAAAATACTTAAAAAATACAATCAGATCTATAAAATGATTAAAAAACAAACTGTACATTTGTAAATTGTACAAAATTATCCACATGATTGGCATTTGCGGTCTTTATAGCGCTTTGGAGAAACCGAGCCCAGCAATAACAAATATACAGGTGAGGCAGTCGTTTTAAAGGATAAAGGGCTGTTCGACATTGCCTCAGCCCGAGTTTACGCAAGATAGGGCAAATAAATCTCTTCCTCTCCTCTTTATATAGTGTGCAAAAGAATAGCAGATGGAGATCACATTGACTAGATGAGGAGTCACAAGGGCAGCGAGTCAGAGCAGTCAGTGAGTGGGTGTTGGCAGGGTAACCAAGCATCAATGGGATGTAATTCATGCGAAATCTTATCAACCAAAATCTGTGATAATGATTAGTCGCAAACGATAAATAGTTAAAACCAAGTAAATTTGTTTTAGGATCAAGGTGATATTGTCTTGCCCTAGGTTTAAGTTGATTGATTTCCCATCTCTCCTCTCACTGCTTTTCAATTAAAAGTTTTTTCAACTTCGACCTAGAGATGAAAGGACAGGTCGTTGGATCGTCAAATGGCTTTGGAAACTCAATAGTGTATAAGCTATTCTTGACAAATTGCAGCCATTTTATCCTGCTGCACCCATCTAGTTTTAAACAGTCTAATAAAATGTCTTGCGTCAGCTTTAGGGTGTCCCTCCTCCATTTCGAATGCCAGAGAAAAGAGGGGGCGGCAAAAATCTGGTCAGAAATGAAGGGGACAAATAATTTATTGTGGCAGTTGATGGAAGGACAAGATTGGGGAACGCCTAATAGACGCTTCCAAAATTTGTTCTCTATTTGTTGGAGTCTACAAATGGGAATAACTCCCCCACACTGCTGCACCATAGGTTGCAATTGAGATTGTTTTCGCTTCATATATCTTTTTTATGGTTTCCATCGGCTTGGTCCCTAGTTTCTTAATGAAACTACAGATGCCCCCTATACTTCTTCCCATCATAAGGTCTCGGTTTTCTAGCATATTGCGCCATGAGTTTTTGGAGTCGAACAATACTCCCAAATAGGTGAATGATTCGACTGCTTCCAATTACCACCTCATTTGCATTTTCAGTCTGGCTCCCGCCACAAGCACAAATTATTTAGTTTGGTTAACTTTCAGATCTAAATTGCTCATGAAACTTACGTCAGTATCTATTAGCCTCTGCAATGCGTTCCCTGTTCGGGCCAGCAGGACCGCATCATCAGCTAAAAGGAGTATAGGAACTGGAGCTGAATTGATAATAGGAACATCGCTTGTGGTCCCCACCAATGCTACCTCTACACCGTTCGTGTAGAGAGAGAATAGGAAGGGGGCGAGTACACAACCCTGCCATACACCACGTTCTAAGGAAAAGGGGCGGGAGCGCTCCCCCTCTCTCCCCATGCGTACGCAAGCCTCAGCTGAGGCGTACATTTCACAAATGAAATTGATTATTGTTCTGTCTATCCACATTTCGGCCATTATGGACCAGAGCTTCAAATGGGCCACTTGATTGAAGGCCGCTGACAGGCCCATAAAGGCCATACAAAGCGGACCCTTTTTAGCTGCCGTAAATATAGCTATCAACAAATTTAAATTGAGGCACTGATCCACTGTCCCCTTTGTCTTTCTGAACCCGTATTGACTTTGAATTATTATGTTATTCTCTTCCGCCCATGATTCAAGCCTATTTAACAAGAGTCGTCCCATTAATTTTGCAGTGCTGTCTAACAGCGAAATATAGTCAATAGTTATTCGCTAGCGCTTTGTCCCCCTTTTTAAAAATCGGTATAATAATAGACTTTTTCCAAGAATCGAGTGGATAAGTTGTGGACACGGCATTAAGAGCATTACGAAGTAACGGGGCCCAGAGCTCCTGGTTGTTTAAAAAGAAGTCAATGGGAACCCCGTCGGGTCCTGCTGCCCTCAGACTACTGTATTGATTCAGTGCCACTTTCACTTCATCTAAAGTAAAAAGTAAGTGAGATTCATCCCGTGGAAGCTGACACTGAGATTCCTCTAATGAGGCTTCATTTTCACTGCCTAAAACCCCGAGAAATGACTTACCCAGTCATCCTGCGTCACATGCTAGTCTGTGGATGGATCAGACTCTTCTCTAAGAAACGGGGCATTAATTAGACACCAGAAATCCTTACTATATTTTAGAGTAGCTGCTTTTGTTAATTTATCCCATGCCTCTGCTTTTAACTCCCTTAATCTATTCTCTCTTTCTGTTTTGTAAGTAAGATGTAGGGATTTTACCAGCTTGGTATCCCTTGGATGTGCACGCAGGGCAGTATGAAGAGCTTTAGTGCAACAGTCGTTAAATCAGTGCACTGTGTCCCTAATCGTACTGCTATAGGGTATCATTAATTTTAGTTAGAATTTGCTCAAAAGCTGTCGCTAATTCCTCTGGGTGTGAGAGTGGGTCTAAACAGGTTGTAATTTCCTGTGCCATGGTAGTAACTATACTGTGTGTGAGATTTGGTATATCCATTTTTTCTCGCAATGGAGATAAAGAGAGGTTAGGGTGATTTCAGGTCTCAGTAGTGGTTAGAGGTAAAGGGCAGTGAGGGTGACAGGTGAGTGTGACTTGAGGATTCAGCAGGGTATAGAGAGAAAGGCAGGTAAGAGGTAAAGGGACGTGATGGTGACTTGAGGGGACAGGGATGAATAGAGTTAAAGTGATGGGGGTGAGTGTGGCTTGAGAGTTCAACGGTTGAAAGAGCCAAAGGGAGGTGAGAGTGACATGTAAGGGCACAGGGGTGGGAAGAGGCAAAGGGAGTTGGGGGTTACTTCAGGGATCAGGGGAAGTTAGAAGTGAAGAGAGGAGAGGATGATTTGAGGGCTCAGGGTTGAATAGAGGTAAAGGGAGGAAACAGTGACTGTTGAGAATGACTTAAGAGTTCAGAGGTGGGATAAGGTAAAGAGAGATGAGGGTTTCTTGCGGGTTCAGGGTTGAGTAGAGGTAAAGGGAGATAAGGATGACTTGAGCGTTATGGTGTGGGTAAAGGTAAAGGGAGGTGAGGGTGACTTCAAGGTTCAGGTGTGGGTAAAAGAAAAGGGAGGTGAGTGACCTAAGGTTTCAGGTGTGGGTAAAGTTAAAGGGAGGTGAGGGTGGACTTGAAGGTTATTGTGTGGGTAGAGGTAAAGAGAGGCAAGGGTGACTTAAGGGTAAAGGTAAAGGGAGGTGAGGTGAGGGTGACTTCAAGGTTCAGGTGTGGGTAAAAGAAAAGGGAGGTGAGAGTGAACTAAGGTTTCAGGTGTGGGTAAAGTTAAAGGGAGGTGATGGCGGACTTGAAGGTTATTGTGTGGGTAGAGGTAAAGAGAGGCAAGGGTGACTTAAGGGTTCAGGAGCGAGTAGAGGTAAATGGAGGCGAGGGTGATTTAGCATTCGGGGAGGGTAGAGGTAACGGCAGTAAGTGTGACTTGAAGGTTCAGTTGTGGGTAGAGGTAGAAGTTGGTGAGGGTGGCTTGAGGGTTCCAGAGGTGGTTGCGGTAAATGGAGATGAGGGTGACTTGAGGTTTCAGCAGTGGGTATAGGTAAAGGGTAGAGGTAGAGGTAGGTGAGGGTGACTCGAGGGAGATAAGATTAATTTAGGTTTCCGTGGGCCGAGGTAAAGGGAGGTCAGGGTGAATTTGGGATTCAGGTGTGGGTAGAGGTAAAGGGAGGTGTGTGTGAATTGAACGTTATGGTGTGGGTAGAAGTTTACGGGAGCAACATGTGACATCAGGGTTCAGATTTTGGTAAAGGTAAAGGGAGGTGAGAATGACATAGGGTTTCAGGGGTGGGTAAAGGTAAAGGGAGGTGAGGGCGACTTGATGGTTATGGTGTTATATTCCTGGGTCAGGCCCATGTAGTGAAGCCGCTTATTTCTTACATTATCCTAAGAAAATAACATTTCAGCTGTGAACGTTTGCACACATTTGCATGCACGATAATGTAGGATTAGTTTCTCTGAAATTACTTTGTTACAAATCTAGCAATGCACAACATTATCATGATGCCTCAAACATCATGTACTAGACCTCTTTACGCACTATGTACAAAAGTCGTCTTATCTCAACCACTAGACGACGGGGCTATCTACTTATCCATAACATCACTAATCTAACGCATACATCGCAAGGCTACTTTATATTATAAATAATTAGCATCCTGATAGATTAGTAGAGGAGGCACTTCAGCTGATACCGAGAGTTCTTGCATGCTCAGAATTCACCACACGGCCTGACATCTTGTGAGGGGTGTCCACTTCGTGACCTTCATTTACTCCCACCAGGTAATGGGGTTGGATAGTCCCTTGGGGGGATTCTTGGCTTTATACCTACACACACACTAGGTACACTTAAAGTAGAGTTCGCAACATATGTGTATTCTCGATTACTGCATTATTTTATATGCCTGCATATATGCATTGCTTTAGCAACATGGTAGAACTATATCTCCTATTTACGTTATTGGTGCTTGTAATCACATTTATCTGCTTCTGTCTATTAATCATTGCAGTACACGTATTTTATGCAAGAATAATGTTGGTTCAATAAATTTATTGAAAACGTCCCACTGTCTATTCTCTGTATATTTCTCTGAGAATAAGTGAGCACGAGTGACTGAGCGAAAGGATTGGTACTGTTTCCACGATCCCTGAGGGCTTAGGGTTGTCATGTTCAGTGGTTGCCAGAATCCATTCGCTACCTGGTAGGTTAGGGGGACACTATGAGCTAGCCAATATATCCTGCGGGGGTGACCAGAATCAGTCTTGGCACCAAGTCCCTAGTTTAAGTTGTCCAACAAATGCGCAGACCCTACCGATTAGTAGGAACTACATGACAATGGTGTGGGTAGAGGTAAAGAGAGGGAAAGGTGACTTGAGGGTTCAGGGGTGGATAGAGGTGAATGGAGGTGGGGTGATTTTAGCGTTCGGGGATGGGTAGAGGTGAAGGGAGGTCAGCGTGAATTCAGAGTTCAGGGGTGTGTAGAGGTAAAAGCGGTAAGTGTGACATGAAGGTTCAGGTGTGGGTAGAGGTAGAGGTAGAAGTAGGTGAGGGTGACTTGAGAGTTCAGAGGTGGTTGAGGTAAAAAATGGAGATGAAGGTGTCTTGAGGTTTCAGGAGTTGGTATAGGTAAAGGGTGGAGGTAGAGGTCGGTGAGGGTGACATGAGGGAGATAAGATAGATTTTAGGGTTTGGGTGGGTAGAGGTAAAGGGAGGTCAGTGTGAATTTGGGGTTCAGGATTGAGTAGAAGTAATGGGAGGTAGGGGTTTATTTAGGAATCAGGAGTGGGTAGAGGTAAAGGGAGATTTTAGTGGTTAGGAATGGACACATGCGTGGAACAGACTCAATGAAAACTGCACATCAAATGGCACATACAGTTTTAAATTAACAACTCTCTCCTCTATAAAAATAATATTACACATAATCTCTTTCTCAACATAAACACAAGAATTATTTTTGTCGGATTTTTCCCTAGAAAATTTTAGCAGGTCAAACCAGATGAAATTTACTGTCTGAAAATGCAAATACCGGGGCATGCATGACATTTCTCATTGTAATGGTGATCTCCTAATTAGTGAAATTTATTGCATCCAAAAAATAACAATCGCAGGGCATCATTATATAGGGGTGCGATAAATATCAAACAAATACAGAGTACCTCTTAACCTAGGATACTGGGTTCCGAAGTGAGCATTATTTAAGATCTGTTTAGGTCAGTATCACCTGAATCGTAAGTGCAATGGGCATCAAAATAAAAGATGCTCCAGGGCTTTTGCCCCATCCCCTGTCTATCACTTATATGTTGTTCCTGTCGTTGGTAGAAATCCCAGTTCAAATGTCATGTACATCTTCATATAACTCAATCACCGAATAAAATTAGGGTATGGTTCTCTCCCCACACATTTGCACATCCAGATTCAGTCAGGTTAGTTTAGCATCTGTTCTTTGTTCCATTAATCTAATTCCAATCAGGCGCCAATATTTCTCTTTGAATCATCTTTTCATCAGACACAGGAAATAACTTGAGTCTTTCAATAATCCACATAGTCAGGCTCTGTAAATCGACTTTTATAGTTCTTAACCAAATGAGGCTGCCTGCACCTGGCATTCCTATTACTTCTTTTAATGCTCCTTTGTAAAAGGAGAGCTTATGACTGGACCAGGTCTTTGCCCGGAAGAGTAGTGGCTTCAGCGCCAGCCCATGACTGATACCACGGATTCCAGGATCCAACAAGAGGAGCAACAAGAAAGGTTACAATGGACCAGATAGTGTTCACTTCAAAATCTGCCCCTCCCTACTAGCCAACACTGCAGAATTACTCACCCCCACACCTCTGCTCCATGAGAGGTTGTTGAGACTACTGAGGCATTATGACAGTCTAAAGTGACACCAACTTCTTCGCTGCCTCAGCTTCTTCGATATGTTAGTACTTTCTACATATGTATCATTTTAGATTTACCAGGCTGGTCTTTCCAGATGCTCTCTGTTGTAGTCAATAACTTCCCAAAAGTCCGGTTTG
Organism: Calotriton arnoldi; assembly: GCA_963921515.1. Taxonomy (NCBI): domain Eukaryota; kingdom Metazoa; phylum Chordata; class Amphibia; order Caudata; family Salamandridae; genus Calotriton; species Calotriton arnoldi. The sequence continues at coordinate 1,270,104 of CAWUFW010003696.1, forward strand.
GATTTACAATTGCATATTTATTGGAGTGCGAGTAACACGCTGGTAATCCCTGTCCAGCCAGCGATAACTGACTCTCCAGGAACCACCAAACGTAATATCCAGAACATTACAAGCATGCCATGACAACCATAGAACATCTTATTTAAAGGTACAAGGTACATACTGTGTTACATAACTGTGTGAATACAACACATCATCTTCCCTTAAATAATAAAACAAAGTTAAAAACAAAACAAAAAAAACTATAAAATAGAAATAGGATAAATAAATGATCAAACATGTAACAATGCTATAAGTTTAGAAGTCACCACATATATAATCTTGGAGATATCTGGGTGGACATCTAGGCCTATGCGTAGCAATTCTATTGCCAGTATCTCCAATACTTTCATCACTTGTCCTTGAAGGAATATTAACGAATTCTTCATCGCTCATAAATAAATGAGGGTTACAGTTATCAATTCTTTCTTTTACACCACTTTCCCTGCCATTTTTCTTTTTATAAAGAGCAACTCTTCTTAGGTTCCAGTTTTCACCATTGTACAAAGTAATAAAATCCTTATAAACAGATTTCACCTTGTATGGACCCCGAAACTTTGTAAGACCACTACTCACCCGACCCGATTTAACCTTAACAAAGTCATTGGGTTCTATGTTTCCTTTACATACAACAAGTTCACTATGTTCTTCTCTCACTTTAGGATTATCCATGCCGAAGAACACCTTCATCCAGGCAGGAATTAACTTTGTGCTTGCAGAACGTCCTCTCATCACAAAGAAGGGAACCCTTCCCGAAACCGTATTTTCTGTGGTGCGATAGGCCCATACCAAATCATTTACAACATGTTTGACATCTCTTTTGCTAGTGATAGCCATCTGTATAACTCCTTTTATCATGCGGTTGGCCCTTTCTACGATACCATTTCCCTGTGGGTTATAAAGTGTTGTTCTACTATGTACAATACCACATGATTTAAGATAATCAGTCATTTCCTTAGAAACTAGCTGTGTGCCATTATCTGTAATCAATTTCACAGGATATCCCTCTTCTCTAAAAACTTCTTCAAGGATTTGAATAGTCTTCTTTGTGGTAATTTTACTCATAAATTTCACCACCAACCATTTTGACATAACATCTACCATAACTAGACCAAACCTGGAATCCATCCCTAAACAAGATACAGGCCCTATGAAATCTAGACATACTGTATGCCAAGGCAAACCAGGATTCTTGATGGTACCCATATCCAATTGGTTTCCAACCTTAAGCCTCTTTTCACTCTCCACACAATCAGTACATCTCTCCACCCATTCAGACACTTGCTGGTCCATTGTCGGCCACCAAAAATGTTCCCTTAATCTTTTCTTAGTGAGCGATTGTCCCATATGACCCTCATGAGCCAATTTGAACAATTTATATCTTAAGTCCTGTGGGGGAACAAATTTATCATCTTTCATGATAACATTCCCTTCCTTATCAGAAATAGATAAGTCGTCTAAAACTTTCCCAAAAGGTCTCACTGCAATGGGTAAAGAACTTTCACGTCTACCACCTTCAATTATTAACTCCTTGACAATTCGTAGTGCTTCATCCTTACCCATACTTTCATTCCACATAACTTTGTCAACTGCCCCATTACATGCTTCTACTATTTCTTCCACTAAAGCAACTGCTCCTTCAAAATTAAAAGCTTCAACCTGCACTTTATCCACTTCATACCATGGTAAAGGTAATCTTGATAAACCATCTGCTTGGCAATTTTTCCATCCCGCAATATATTCTATTTTATACATGAATTCTTGCAAACGTGCAGCTAGTCTTGCAAGTCTTGCTGAGCCTTTTCCAGCACCACCTGGAGATAAAGATTTTATTAAAGGCTTATGGTCGTACGTAAAATGAATTGAAATCCCCATAAATACATGCGGAAGTACTCAGTGGCCCATGCTGCAGCCAAAGCTTCTCTCTCTATCACTGAGTAGTTCCTTTCAGAAACAGTAAGAGATCTTGAAGCAAAGGCAACGGTTTTCAATCCTTCACTATGTGTTTGTTCTAAAACTGCACCTAAGCCAACCGCGCTAGCGTCAACAGTAAGTACAGATTTCAACCTTGTGTCAAAAGGGGTCAACACTTTAGCTTCACATATTTCTCTTTTGATATTTTCAAATGTACTTTGTTGGTCATCTGACCACACATATTTACAGCCCTTCCTGAGTAATTCTTTTATGTGTTCTGTTTTTTCAGCAAAGTTGTGTACAAATTTCGCATAGTACTCTATGAGACCAAGAAATGACCTAAGTTGGTCTTTATCGGTGGGCACTGGGGCTTTTCTTATGGCTTCCAGAAGATCACGTTTTGGTTTGATACCTCCTGCAAATATAGTGTATCCCAGATATTCTACTTCCTCAACACAAAATTTGCATTTTTCTTTTTTAAGAGTAAGTCCAGCGTCTCCCATTTTACACAAGACTTCCGTCAAAACCAAATTATGCTGTTCTTTTGTTTCACCAAATACTAATACATCGTCCTGAAAATATACCACATTTTTAATATCCTTCAACACCACTCCCATCATCCTCTGAAAAACTCCCGCGGCAGAAGCCAATCCGAACGGCATTCTATTAAATTGAAATATTCCTTCCATAGTAATGAATGTCGTTAACGGTTTTGACTCCTCGTGGAGTTTAATCTGGTGATACGCACTGCGTAAATCTAATTTTGAAAAGAATTTTCCTCCTTTTAGAGACAAAATGAGCTCATTAATGTTTGGTAAAGGGTAATTATCAATCACGATATTCTGATTAAGAGTGCGTAAGTCCACACAGAACCTATAGCTACCATCAGGTTTGCCCGTGATTACAACTGGCGAAATCCAACTGGAAGTCTCTATTTGCTCGATAATGCCTTGTTTTACCATATCATTGAGCATGCGTTTGACTTCTTCCCTAGCAATAATGGGTATTTTCCGTACTTTGTGTTGCATGGGTATTGCATCTGGTTTTAATATAATTTTGTGTACATACCCCTTGAGTTCACCAATTTCATTAGCAAATATGTTATGCATGTTTTCAACAATTGTATCAGTGGTAACTTCCTCAACTTCCATAACCTGATGGGAAGCTCTTGGATTAATAATAATGTGCAAATCATATTGATGTGCCCATCCTAAAATTGGTGGACCATTGCGCGATATATATACTTTGCCACTTACACATCTATCATGAAAGACGATATCAGTCAACATATAACCTATTATGTCTATCTTTTCCCCTTGATATCCTCCTGGATTGATATCTTTTGGAAGTAATTCTATTCCCTGCCACGTTCTTTCAAACACATCTTGGGGAATAATAGTATAAAAAGATCCAGAATCTACCATTAACTCAACATCTTTACCATTTATAACAAAATTTGCTTTGGGTCTGGATCTCCTCCCAGGTGAACTAATGGTTTCATCTTCCTCCACACATAGAATTCTGTCTTCATTCTTTATACTCTTTACATATCTGTCATCTCCTTGCCTCTTTTGTATTACCGCTACTGATTCGCCTTGAATAACAGATATTCTTGACTTACTAAATGTTTTACACATTTTAAAGAAGTGGCCTTTACGACCGCACCTCCTGCATTCTTTATCAATGGCAAAACAATTCCTATACTCGGCAGTATGATAATTGCTACCACATCTCGTGCACATTCTCTCAGGTATTTTGTTATTATCTGGATTTTTCACAAAATTGCTATTATATTTTCTATTGGAAGTACTATTTCTCTCCGCCCCAGTATATATTTTTTCCTTATTGACTGCTGCAACATCATCTTGGTCAACATATGACACCTCTACAGTGTCTGCCTTCTTTTCCATTTCTTTCATACACACCTCAGAGTGCTCAACAACCTTGGCTATCTCGATAGCATTAATTAAAGTCGGGTTTCTTGCTGCCCATAGCCTTTCTTGTATTTTTTTGTTGCGACATTGTACAATTAGTTGGTCCCTAATCATTTCTTCTCTAATCCCTCCAAATTGACACTTTATTGATAGTTCTCGTAAACGTGTAACAAACTGATCAATAGTTTCGTCACTCCTTTGAGGTTGTGTATAACATTTGTGCCTACACATAACTATGTTTACTTCTTTAGCGAATTGTTTCCTCATCCTAGCTTTAGCCTCTAAATAAACATTATCTACAGGTCTTCCCTCAGTATCTGTTGCTACAGGTAAGTATTTAAATGCATGCTGCCCTTCCTTCCCCAACGTACTCAACAATAAAGCTTTCTTCCTCGCAGCACTAAATTCTTTGCCATCCAAGGCTTCAATATAGTTCTCAAATATTTCCACCCATTCGTCCCATTCTATAGGAGGGTCTCCCACACTTTGTAAGAATAAAGGTGGAGTAATTATAGGTACATCCATTTAAACAGTTTTTTTTTCCGTTGTAAATAAATTACAATGTCACCATGCTTGAATTTACTGTAAGATAAAATGATAAGATTGGTTAGTAGTAAGTTTGAGTTATGCTGATGTTTATGTGCGTGATGGTCATGTAATATCAGGTGAGTTTAAAGTCACTGTCACTGTTAGAAGTGACAAAAAGTACCTTTACGTGTTTAAATGTTTAGTTCTTTCTTCTGTGCGCGATCAGTCAAAGATGCTTCTTTCCTTTTCTTTTTTTTTCTTTGCTCTCCGTTTTCGTTATCTCTTAAATATGTAGTACGTTGCGTGAATATATTCGAATTCACGATCTTTCTTCCTTCTTCTTTTTTTTTTATAAGATGGCCTCCGAAGTCGTCATGACGCAGCGCAACATCCTGCGTTGCTCATGTAGTCTCCACGTTTCCGACGCTCTGCGTGAGATGCAAACAGGTGATGTCACACGCGTACGTCTATGCTTGTCCCCCGGGAACGAATGTTGAACAGCTGTTGCCAAACTCCGAACGCGTAGCTCGCGCCGCACCAGGTAACTGACTCGATGATTTCAAATTCAAACTTTGCCGTATCGTGTGCAATTACTGCTGTAAATCGTTTCCCATACGTTTCATAGGCATAAAATGTCGCTCTATCGTAACGTAATCCAAATAGTGCTGAAAATAGTTTTTCACAATCTGTTGAGGCACTTCAGTAATATCGCTGTAATACTTCTTCGCTTTCTTTAATAAATAATCCACGCTTTCATATCGTGCACGCATTCACTGTTGGATCTGGCAATAGTTTATGTAAAATCCTTACTTTTGTGTCCCCGTCCACGTTTTTCTTGCGTGCAGTAGTGGGTTCTTGAAATACCAGCGTGATTACGATCGCTCTACACTCCGCTGGCCAATCGTCGCCATTTGTTGTAGTCAATAACTTCCCAAAAGTCCGGTTTGGATTTACAATTGCATATTTATTGGAGTGCGAGAAACACGCTGGTAATCCCTGTCCAGCCAGCGATAACTGACTCTCCAGGAACCACCATACGTAATATCCAGAACATTACAAGCATGCCATGACAACCATAGAACATCTTATTTAAAGGTACAAGGTACATACTGTGTTACATAACTGTGTGAATACAACACTCTCATAATTAAACACCAAACCCAGATAGTCATAAGCAGATATACCTTCAAATATATCACCTTTTAACCATAATGACAGTCCACACCTTCTTTTCATCTACCATTCACCACCAGAGGTTACTACTGACTCATTAAGATGATTGGTGGCCACGTTTTTGTACAAGAAAACAAGATAATGGATTATAATTATCTGAAAATAAAACAATAAGTAGCAGGTCAGCTGTGAAGAAAGGAGCATCATGCTGGATCGAAGTCAATAAGTGGAACTCAGAGTTAATAAAGAAATTACAAAGTGTAGGCACGAACACCCTGATGCCAGCCCTGGTCTATGGAGAAGTGTTTTGTTGTCTTTTAGTTTTGAACATAATGTGCACATACCTAACTGCTTGTAGGGAGGCTCTTGACCACCCCCTGGGGTTAAGAAGGTTTTCCCAGAGCCATTAAATAGAGCCATTTCATATGTCTGTTAATGACCTCAAACACAGGGGTATATTCACATGGAAATGGCACAGCATGGCAGTAAATTTTTAAGCGCTGCGTCTTTAAAAAATGCATGGATGCACCGTATTCACAAGAATGAGGCGCACCCCTGTTTTCCCTTGCGCTGATGCTAAAAATAGCTGCATAGCACCAACAAAGACACCCTTGCGCCATAGTGCAAGGGTGCCTGCGTTGCAGGGATGATTTCCTGCAACAAAGGGCATCATTGCACAATAGTGCAAAGGTGCCTGCGTTGCAGGGAATCATCCCTGCAATCCAGGCACCCTTGCGCCATGGTGCAAGGGTGTCTGTGTTGCAGGGAATGATTGTTTATGTGCAGAAAGGGGGAACCTTCCTCCTCATAAACAATCTTTTAAGGTGAGTTGCTCTTTCTATGTGTTCTGCAGAATGGAGCACAAATAGAAAGAGCAAAAACGAGGAGAAATAAAAGTATTTCTCCTCGTTGCACCAATCTAATGCCTGCTTTTGCATGGTATTAGTCTTTGGCGCTGCCTCAGATTTACAGACCCTTGTAACTCTGGGGCAGCATCAAAAAGCAATGGGTGTTGTGGTGGAATGCCTACAGCAACAAAAATGGGTGTTGCTGTGGGCGTTCCTCCACAACACCCATTGCTTTTTGATGCTGCCCCAGATTTACAAGGATCTGTAAACTGTGTGTAAGGGTACCATATTCACAAAGAGTTGTTAAGCCATGCAAAGTTGCTTAACGCAGCTTCGTAAATATGGGGCAGGGCATTGCGCCACCTGAACGTCGAAAAAAGTGACGTTTTGGAGGCTCAATCCCTTTCTAAATATGTCCCCCAGTCTTCAAACTTAGGATAGTGACAAAGTATTCATTTTCAAATGTACATGGTTTACTAATTAATTGAAGCCAGAAGCCTTGCTCAACCATCCCTGCACCACTTACAAACAGGGTCGTCTATAGGGCAATCAGGAAGTGATCAATGGGCTGATCTGACAAGTCAGTGCATGAGCCCTTTTTTTGGGCTGTTTGTGGGATTGTTTTTTGGTCTGATTGGCCGGCTTTTACTGATTTCCCAGAAATTAAAACAAACATTGCCTGCATTTAGCTCAAGTCGATGTAGTCTTCCAAACCTTGAAAACACTTATACAGCGTGTCTTTACAACTTCAAAACGTCCCCAATTTGCAAACATGGGTCCCATTTTTTTAGCTATCTAATTCACGAAGGGGGGCCTTTTAAATTTTGGTGCCCGGCCCTGGGCCTATTTTCTTTCCTAGTACGACCCTGCAAGTTATAAAGAAATACTGCACATGTAAAATAATGCTGTTTGCTTCTGCTCATTGCTCCATATGCGCTAAGAGTAATATGGCATGTATTTGGCAAAGTAATGTATCAAGGAGATGGTTTCCCCCTAGAAAGAGGAGGGATACAGTTGTATTCTCTCCCCCTGCTGAGTGTAGACGACAATGAATGTAAAATGTAAGGCTCAACCCTACTTATATCTTAATCGTACCTGTCCATGGTCCAGAAGCTGGCAGAGATGGGGATTTAGTATCATTAAAAAAGATCACCAATGATAAAAAGAAAAAAATGTAACAAGTCCAAGCGATTTGATCCTATTATTAAGAGGTAGTCTAAAGGGCTGGAAACACGTTCCTGAGTTGCTTCCAACGTGCAATAATCCGCTAGGCAACTTCAGTACCTTCATGGGCAGCCATGACATCATAATCTGTAGGTGACAAGTTCACTACATCACAAGGGAGTGCATCTTTGTATATAAACTACAGTCTCCTGCCGCAGGTATCATTGCCCCACACTTTAAGGTTATATTGAAGAAGTTGCATTTGGCTATCCCAAAATATTTTTGGGGAGCACACAGTGTTATATGATTTAAAACAAGTTTGCATCAAATGAAGGTAACTAAATAGTTTAACTTTCATATTTGCTTATAATGCAGTTCTGTCCTAAAAGATAAAAAAACAGTTTGTTCAGTAACACGGAGGTATCATCAATAAGGTACATCACTATCAATATTCTTGTTTCTTTATTTTTGTGAGTTTTTACATTGGGAAACAGGACAATTCTGGTGTTAGAGTACCTTATACAATGGTGTGATTTCCTTTCAGACACAGGAGATTGTAGTGGTCTTTACTAGTATTGGGGATTTTCCTGCTGTGCTAGAGAAAAATTAACATAATACCAGTAATAACAAAATGAAGAACATTATTTATTTATTTATTAAATAAATTTAAACAGAGCAGACGTAGCCACAGGGGCAACAAAGCACTGTGTGTAAAACCAGAGATTATATTATTATATCCTGAAAACTCGGATTACATTGAGTAGGAGAGAACAATTAGACTCTCACTTAGACCCTGAATAGGTTTATGAAAAGAGCAGATTGTTGATAAGGATGGCATTCTCTGGTAAGCCTTTCCAGAGTCTAGGGGCTTCAGACGAGAAGGCTTTTTTGAGTGTACCAGACTTTTTCACAGTTAGGATCTCAAGAAAAAGGAGAGATTTGATTCTAGTGTTTCTCCTCCTGTTATGTGCAACTTGTCTAATATGAGTGGTCAGTGACTGGTACATATAATTTCGGAGTAGATTCTGTGTTTCAGGAGGAAAATCTCCAGGAAGGGGTGTAATGTGATCTGATTTCCTTGCTCCATTGACTAGGAAAGCTGCAGCAGGGAGGATGGCTCTCAAGGTAGCAGGGGTGGATATGGGGAGGTCATTTAGCCTCACATTGCCAAAGCCTGAATGACTGCTTTGAAGAATGCTTGATGGATGGAGAGCTTCGTTTTCTTTGGGGAAATAGTTAGAAGATGGCTAATTTAGTAAATATGGAGATTTGGGATGTTATTAACACGTTTTGGTCTGTAATGAAGCCTACTGATTTGACAATGGAAACTAACAAGTAAGAAATGCCAAGATCTGAAAGGGTACCAAGCCATTTTTAAATTCCATATGTAGTGCCAGTCAATCAGTCAAAGTACTTTATTTCGCTAGTTATAACAAACAGTATAAAAAGTATTCTATCATCATCTAAAATCAAGAAGTACATTAAAAAATACTTAAATAATCCAATCAGTTCTATAAAATGATTAAAAAACAAACTGTACATTTGTAAAGTGTACACAATTATCCTCATGATTGGCATTTGCAAGTCTTTATAGCGCTTTGGAGAAACCGAGCCCAGCAATAACAAATATACAGGTGAGGCAGTCGTTTTAAAAGATAAAGGACTGGTCGACATTGCCTCAGCCGGAGTTTACGCAAGATAGGGCAAATAAATCTCTTCCTCTCCTCTTTATATAGTTTGCAAAAGAATGACGATTCTCCAATTTCTATGCAGAGAGAATCTTGATTTCATTAAAGACAACGGAGGGTAACATTATGCAAATACTTTTATTTGCTGCCCAACATGCAGCCCTTTAAAGAACATTAAACACATCACAAAGTAATAGAATGTTCACACAAGCAGTATAAGTATCCTGTGCACTGCAGCATCTTCCTCTTTTATTAGCTGCCCATCACGAAGATAAGTATACCAAGCTTTTTCTTATGGTTTATCCTTATAAATTTACCTGTTTCTAATGTGTTTTTTTCATACTATGGTATAGATTGATTATCAGTATAAAACTGTTTATTGATAGATTATGATTCTTACTGTTTTTTCTTAAAACTGTATTCTATCCTCTGGTATAGATTACTAATTCGAGCTTTCTTTCTGAGCTGTTTTTGCCATAATACCTTTTAGGTTACTCGTTTTTAGTTTTGTTCCCCTTTTTACTCCTTTCCAATTTATGGAAGGGACAATCAACCTCATCTCTGCCTTTTTCAAAATGCGGAGCGCTACACGAAATAGCAGATGGAGATCACATTGACTAGATGAGGAGTCACAAGGGCAGCGAGTCAGAGCAGTCAGTGAGTGGGTGTTAGCAGGGTAACCAAGCATCAATGGGATGTAATTCATGCAAAATCTTATCAACCAAAATCTGTGATAATGATTAGTCACAAACGATAAATAGTTCAAACCAAGTAAATTTGTTTTAGGATCAAGGTGATATTGTCTTGCCCTAGGTTTAAGTTGATTGATTTCCCATCTCTCCTCTCCCTGCTTTTCAATTAAATGTTTTTTCAACTTCGACCTAGAGATGAAGGGACAGGTCGTTGGATCGTCAAATAGCTTTGGAAACTCAATAGTGTATAAGCTATTCTTGACAAATTGCAGCCATTTTATCCTGCTGCACCCATCTAGTTTTAAACAGTCTAATAAAATGTCTTGTGTCAGCTTTAGGGTGTCCATCCTCCATATTGAATGCCAGAGAAGAGAGGGGGCGTCAGAAATCTGGTCAGAAATGAAGGGGACATCTAATTCAGTGTGGCAGTTGATGGAAGGACAAGATTGGGGAACGCCTAACAGACGCTTCCAAAATTTGTTCTCTATTTGTTGGAGTCTACAAACGGGAATAACTCCCCCACACTTCTGCACCATAGGTTGCAACTGAGATTGTTTTCGCTTCATATATATTTTTTATGGTTTCTATCGGCTTGGTCCCTAGTTTCTTAATGAAACTACAGATGCCCCCTATACTTCTTCCCATCATAAGGCCTTCGTTTTCTAGGATATTGCGCCATGAGTTTTTGGAGTCGAACAATACTCCCAAATAGGTGAATGATTCGACTGCTTCCAATTTCCTCCCTTCAGTATACCACCTCATTTGCATTTTCCGTCTGGCTCCCGCCACAAGCACAAATGATTTAGTTTCGTTAACTTTCAGATCTAAATTGCTGATGAAACTTACGTCAGTATCTATTAGCCTCTGCAATGCGTTCCCAGTTCAGGCCAGCAGGACCGCATCATCAGCTTAAAGGAGTATAGGAACTGGAGCTGAATTGATAATAGGAACATCGCTTGTGGTCCCCACCAATGCTGCCTCTACACCGTTCGTGTAGAGAGAGAATAGGAAGGGGGCGAGTACACAACCCTGCCTTACACCACGAGCTAAGGAAAAGGGGCGGGAGCGATCCCCCTCTCTCCCCATGCGTACGCAAGCCTCAGCTGAGGCATACATTTGAAATTGATTATTGTTCTGTCTATCCCCATTTCGGCCATTATGGACCAGAGCTTCAAATGGGCCACTCGATCGAAGGCAGCCGACAGGTCCATAAAGGCTATATAAAGCTGACCCTTTTTAGCTGCCGTAAATATAGCTATCAACAAATTTAAATTGAGGCACTGATCCACTGTCCCCTTTGTCTTTCTGAACCCGTATTGACTTTGAATTAATATGTTATTCTCTTCCGCCCATGACTCAAGCCTATTTAACAAGAGTCGTCCCATTAATTTTGCAGTGCTGTCTAACAGCAAAATAGGGCAATAGTTATTCGCTAGCGCTTTGTCCCCCTTTTTAAAAATCGGTATAATAATAGACTTTTTCCAAGAATCGAGTGGATAAGTTGTGGACACGGCATTAAGAGCATTAGTAAGTAACGGGGCCCAGAGCTCCTGGTTGTTTAAAAGAAGTCAATGGGAACCCCGTCAGGGCCGGCTGCCCTCAGAGTACTGCATTGATTCAGTGCCACTTTCACTTCATCTAAAGTAAAAAGTAAGTGAGATTCATCCCGTGGAAGCTGACACTGAGATTCCTCTAATGAGGCTTCCTTTTCACTGCCTAAAACCCCGAGAAATGACTTACCCAGTCATCCTCCGTCACATGCTGGTCTGTGGATGGATCAGACTCTTCTCTAAGAAACGGGGCATTAATTAGACACCAGAAATCCTTACTATTTTTTAGAGTAGCTGCTTTTGTTAATTTATCCAATGCCTCTGCTTTTAACTCCCTTAATCTATTCTCTCTAGAAGTAAGACGTAGGGATTTTACCAGCTTGGTATCCCTTGGATTTGCACGCAGGGCAGTATGAAGAATTTTGAGAGCTTTAGTGCAACAGTCGTTAAATCAGTGCACTGTGCCCCTAATCGTACTGCTATAGGGTATCATTAATTTTAGTTAGAATTTGCTCAAAAGCTGTCGCTAATTCCTCTGGGTGTGAGAGTGGGTCTAAACAGGTTGTAATTTCCTGTGCCATGGTAGTAACTATACTATGTGTGAGATTTGGTATATCCATTTTTACTCGCAATAGAGATAAAGAGAGGTTAGGGTGATTTCAGGTCTCAGTAGTGGTAGAGGTAAAGGGCAGTGAGGGTGACTAGTGAGGGTGACTTGAGGGTTCAGGGGTGTATAGAGAGAAAGGCAGGGAAGAGGTAAAGGGACGTGATGGTGACTTGAGGGGACAGAGATGAATAGAGTTAAAGTGATGGGAGGTGAGTGTGGCTTGAGAGTTCAACGTTTGAAAGAGCCAAAGGGAGGTGAGAGTGACATGTTGAGGCACAGGGGTGGGAAGAGAAAAAGGGAGTTGGGGGTTACTTCAGGGATCAGGGTAAGTTAGAAGTGAAGAGAGGAGAGGGTGATTTGAGGACTTAGGGTTGAATAGAGGTAAAGGAAGGTAACAGTGACTGTTGAGAATGACTTAAGAGTTCAGAGGTGTGATAAGGTAAAGAGAGATGAGGGTTTCTTGAGGGTTCAGGGTTGAGTAGAGGTAAAGGGAAATAAGGATGACTTGAGCGTTATGGTGTGGGTAAAGGTAAACGGAGGTGAGGATGACTTCAAGGTTCAGGTGTGGGTAAAAGAAAAGGGAGGTGAGAGTGACCTAAGGTTTCAGGTGTGGGTAAAGTTAAAGGGAGGTGAGGGCGGACTTGAAGGTTATTGTGTGGGTAGAGGTAAAGAGAGGCAAGGGTGACTTAAGGGTAAAGGTAAAGGGAGGTGAGGTGAGGGTGACTTCAAGGTTCAGGTGTGGGTAAAAGAAAAAGGAGGTGAGAGTGAACTAAGGTTTCAGGTGTGGGTAAAGTTAAAGGGAGGTGATGGCGGACTTGAAGGGTATTGTGTGGGTAGAGGTAAAGAGTGGCAAGGGTGACTTAAGGGTTCAGGAGCGAGTAGAGGTAAATGGAGGTGAAGGTGATTTAGCATTCGGGGTGGGTAGAGGTAACGGCAGTAAGTGTGACTTGAAGGTTCAGTTGTGGCTAGAGGTAGAAGTTGGTGAGGGTGACTTGAGGGTTCCAGAGGTGGTTGCGGTAAATGGAGATGAGGGTGACTTGAGGTTTTAGAAGTGGGTATAGGTAAAGGGCAGAGGTAGAGGTAGGTGAGGGTGACTCGAGGGAGATGAGATTAATTTAGTTTTCCGTGGGCAGAGGTAAAGGGCGGTCAGGGTGAATTTGGGATTCAGGTGTGGGTAGAGGTAAGGGGAGGTGTGTGTGAATTGAAGGTTATGGTGTGGGTAGAAGTTTACGGGAGGAACATGTGACTTCAGGGTTCAGATTTTGGTAAAGGTAAAGGGAGGTGAGAATGGCATAGGGTTTGAGGGGTGGGTAAAGGTAAAGGGAGGTGAGGGCGACTTGATGGTTATGGTGTTATATTCCTGGGTCAGGCCCATGTAGTGAAGCCGGTTATTTCTTACATTATCCTAAGAAAATAACATTTTAGCTGTGAACTTTTGCACACATTTGCATGCACGATAATGTAGGATTAGTTTCTCTGAAATTACTTTGTTACAAATCTAGCAATGCACAACATTATCATGATGCCTCAAACATCATGTACTAGACCTCTTTATGCACTATGTACAAAAGTCGTCTTATCTTCAGCGACGGGGCTATCTACTTATCCATAACATCACTAATCTAATGCATACATCGCAAGGCTACTTTATATTATAAATAATTAGCATCCCGATAGATTAGTAGAGGAGGTACTTCAGCTGATACGAGAGTTCTTGCATGCTCAGAATTCACCACGCGGCCTGACATCTTGTGAGGGGTGTCCAGTTCGTGACCAAGATGGGATCCTTCATTTACTCCCACCAGGTAATGCGGTTGGATAGTCCCTTGGGGGGATTCTTGGCTTTATACCTACACACACACTAGGTACACTTAAAGTAGAGTTCGCAACGTATGTGTATGCTCGATTACTGCATTATTTTATATGCCTTCATATATGGATTGCTTTAGCAACATGGTAGAACTATATCTCCTATTTAAGTTATTGGTACTTGTAATCACATTTATCTGCCTCTGTCTACTAATCATTGCAGCACACGTATTTTATGCAAGAATAATGTTGGTTCAATAAATTTATTGAAAACGTCCCACTGTCTATCCTCTGTATATTTCTCTGAGAATAAGTGAGCACGAGTGACTGAGCGAAAGGATTGGTACTGTTTCCACGATCCCTGAGGGCTTAGGGTTGTCATGTTCAGTGGTTGCCAGAATCCATTCGCTACCTGGTAGGTTAGGGCGGCACTATGAGCTAGCTGGTCTATAGGCCAATATATCGTGCGGGGGTGACCGGAATCAGTCTTGGCACCAAGCCCCTAGTTTAAGTTGTCCAACAAATGTGCAGACCTTACGGATTAGTAGGAACTACATGACAATGGTGTGGGTAGAGGTAAAGAGAGGGAAAGGTGACTTGAGGGTTCAGGGGTGGATAGAGGTGAATGGAGGTGAGGGTGATTTTAGCGTTCGGGGATGGGTAGAGGTGAAGGGAGGTCAGGGTGAATTCAGAGTTCAGGGGTGTGCAGAGGTAAAAGCGGTAAGTGTGACATGAAGGTTCAGCTGTGGGTAGAGGTAGAAGTAGGTGAGGGTGACTCGAGAGTTCAGAGGTGGTTGAGGTAAAAAATGGAGATGAAGGTGACTTGAGGTTTCCGGAGTTGGTATAGGTAAAGGGTAGAGGTAAAGGTCGGTGAGGGTGACATGAGGGAGATAAGATAGATTTTAGGGTTTGGGTGGGTAGAGGTAAAGGGAGGTCAGTGTGAATTTGGGGTTCAGGATTGAGTAGAAGTAAAGGGAGGTAGGGGTTTATTTAGGAATCAGGAGTGGGTAGAGGTAAAGGGAGATTTTAGTGGTTAGGAATGGACACATGCGTGGAACAAACTCAATGAAAACTGCACATCAAATTGCACATACAGTTTTAATTAACAACTCTCTCCTCTATCAAAATAACATTACACATAATCTCTTTCTCAACATAAACACAAAAAATAACTTTTGTTGGTTTTTTCCCTTGATAAATTTCAGCAGGTAAAACCAGATGAAATTTACTGGCTGAAAAATGCCTGGTAAATACCGGGGCATGCATGACATTTCTCATTGTAATGGTGATCTCCTAATTAGTGAAATTTATTGCATCCAAAAAATAACAATCGCAGGGCATCATTATATAGGGGTGCGATAAATATCAAACAAATAATGAGTACCTCTTAATCTAGGATACTGGGTTCCGAAGTGAGCATTATTTAAGATCTGTTTAGGTCAGTATCACCTGAATCGTAAGTGCAATGGGCATCAAAATAAAAGATGCTCCAGGGCTTTTGCCCCATCCCCTGTCTATCACTTATATGTTGTTCCTGTCGTTGGTAGAAATCCCAGTTCAAATGTCATGTACATCTTCATATAACGCAATCACCGAATGAAATTAGGGTATGGTTCCCTCCCCACACATTTGCACATCCAGATTCAGTCAGGTTAGTTTAGCATCTGTTCTTTGTTCCATTCATCTAGTTCCAATCAGGCGCCAATATTTCTCTTTGAATCATCTTTTCATCAGACACAGGAAATAACTTGAGTCTTTCAATAATCCTCATAGTCAGGCTCTGTAAATAGACTTTTATAGTTCTTAACCAAATGAGGCTGCCTGCACCTGGCATTCCTATTACTTCTTTTAATGCTCCTTTGTAAAAGGAGAGCTTATGATTGGACCAGGTCTTTGCCCGGAAGAGTAGTGGCTTCAGCGCCAGCCCATGACTGATACCACGGATTCCAGGATCCAACAAGAGGAGCAACAAGAAAGGTTACAATGGATCACATAGCGTTCACTTCAAAATCTGCCCCTCCCTACTAGCCAACACTGCAGAATTACTCACCCCCACACCTCCGCTCCATGAGAGGTTGTTGAGACTACTGAGGCATTATGACAGTCTAAAGTGACACCAACTTCTTCGCTGCCTCAGCTTCTTCGATATGTTAGTCCTTTCTACATATGTATCATTTTAGGTTTACCAGGCTGGTCTTTCCAGATGCTCTCATAATTAAACCCCAAACCCAGATAGTCATAAGCAGATATTCCTTCAAATATGTCACCTTTTAACCATGATGACAGTCCACACCTTCTTTTCATCTACCATTCACCACCAGAGGTTACTACTGACTCATTAAGATGATTGGTGGCCACGTTTTTGTACAAGAAAACAAGATAATGGATTATAATTATCTGAAAATAAAACAATAAGTAGCAGGTCAGCTGTGAAGAAAGGAGCATCATGCTGGATCGAAGTCAATAAGTGGAACTCAGAGTTAATAAAGAAATTACAAAGTGTAGGCACGAACAACCTGATGCCAGCCCTGGTCAATGGAGAAGTGTTTTGTTGTCTTTTAGTTTCGAACATAATGTGCACATACCTAACTGCTTGTAGGGAGGCTCTTGACCACCCCCTGGGGTTAAGCAGGTATTCCTAGAGCCATTAAATAGAGCCATTTCATATGTCTGTTAATGACCTCAAACACAGGGGTATATTCACATGGAAATGGCACAACATGGCAGTAAATTTTGCAGCGCCGCGTCTTTAAAAAATGCATGGATGCCCCGTATTCACTAGAATGAGGCGCACCCCTGTTTTCCCTTGCGCTGATGCTAAAAATAGCGGCATAGCACCAACAAAGACACCCTTGCGCCATAGTGCAAGGGTGCCTGCGTTGCAGGGATGATTTCCTGCAACAAAGGGCATCATTGCACAATAGTGCAAAGGTGCCTGTGTTGCAGGGAATCATCCCTGCAATCAGGCACCCTTGCGCCATGGTGCAGGGGTGTCTGTGTTGCAGGGAATGATTGTTTATGTGCAGAAAGGGGGAACCTTCCTTCTCATAAACTATCTTTTAAGGTGAGTTGCTCTTTCTTTGTGTTCTGCAGAATGCAGCACACAAGGAAAGAGCAAAAACGAGGAGAAATAAAAGTATTTCTCCTCATTGCACCAATCTAATGCCTGCTTTTGCATGGTATTAGTTTGTGCCGCTGCCTCAGATTTACAGACCCTTGTAACTCTGGGGCAGCATCAAAAAGCAATAGGTGTTGTGGCGGAATGCCTACAGCAACAAAAATGGGTGTTGCTGTGGGCGTTCCACCACAACACCCATTGCTTTTTGATGCTGCCCCAGATTTACAAGGATCTGTAAACTGTGTGTAAGGGTACCATATTCACAAAGACTTGTTAAGCCATGCAAAGTGGCTTAACGCAGCTTTGTAAATATGGGACAGGGCACTGCGCCACCGGAACGTCAAAAAAAGTGACGTTTTGGTGGCTCAATCCCCTTTTAAATATGTCCCCCAGTCTTCAAACTTAGGATAGTGACAAAGTACTCATTTTCAAATGTACATGGTCTACTAATTAATTGAAGCCAGAAGCCTTGCTCAACCATCCCTGCACCACTTACAAACAGGGTCGTCTATAGGGCAATCAGGAAGTGATCAATGGGCTGATCTGACAAGTCAGCATGAGCCCATTTTTGGGCTGTTTGTGGGCTTGTTTATGGTCTGATTGGCCGGCTTTTACTGATTTCCCAGAAATTAAAACAAACATTGCCTGCAGCTAGCTCAAGTCCATGTAGTCTTCCATACCTTGCAAAACACCTATACAGAGTGTCTTTACAACTTCAAAACGTCCCCAATTTGCAAATATGGGTCCCATTTTTTTAGCTATCTAATTCACGAAGGGGGGGCCTTTTAAATTTTGGTACCCGTCCCTGGGCCTATTTTCTTTCCTAGTATGAACCTGCAAGTTATAAAGAAATACTGCATATGTAAAATAATGCTGTTTGCTTCTGCTCATTGCTCCATATGCACTAAGAGTAATATGGCATGTATTTGGCAAAGTAATTGTGGTAAAGGTAAATATGTCCATGTAGCCGAGGTGTAGATAGATGATGAAGGTTTATTGTAGATCATAAGGTAATTCTGTAGATTATAATTCGAGCCCCACCAGGAGCAGCTCCCTTGCTGCTCAGCCCATACTCCCAACTGACATCCATCCACCAGGCATCCCCAACATTCCATTACCTCACATGCACCAGCATTCCACAACACATCCACTCTGGCTGAGCAGCAAGGCAGGGAAGTAGGAAAGATGCATGCCACTGAATACTAGATACCACACATCTTCCCCCTTTACAAATCATCAACAAGAAATAACATGCTGCCCATAACGTAATGTAACCAGGATAGCACAGAGCAAATCATGGGAAGGAAATCAATAAATACATCAGATGAAATCACGGGAAGACAATCAATAAATACATAAGATGAAATCATGACAACACATCTTCCCCATTTTCGTAGTAAAACAAACAAGAAAATACAAGATACAAACCCTGGTTAAAATAAAAACAAAGCTTCACATGTTAAAGGCTGAAGGAGAACAAAAAAATTGCAAGAAACACGTAAATGAGAAAGAAGAGTATGAGAATAAAGCATAATTCTCACCAAATGCGCAGTAATACAAGCACAAGCAGAGATAAGAATACAGGACAAAACGTCCAGAGTACACCAGTACACACCAGTTGGCCAGACAAGCATGCATGATAAACAGCGAACGCCAAAATGAAACTATAGAACAACAGGAAAGAGAAGAGGTACTCCCAACTCGGGAAACACACAAGAAACTCATACATGCACACATAAAGGGGTGAAAAATACACCCGCTGGAAGTACCTACAATGATAAAATTTGAGAATAAAACCTCAAATGCCAGACTAATAAGAATCACAGCAAAAGAATCCAAAAACAGGTAATATGCAAAACAATTACTATAAAGGAAAATCTCATGTAAATGTAGGTGACGAATCCACACATTATTAATTGCAAAGGGTGGAAGGTCACATAGCTGGAAAGCTATAAAAAGTAATGCCTTAACTAGAGGCAAGTTTCTTGTAAACTTATAAATAAAAATACAATAAAATCATGTAGGAGAAATAGGTGCCTAATGCAGAACCAAAAATTGGCACAGGTGCAAAGTCACATAGCAAAAGCTATCTAATCAAAAACCTACATTAGGGAAAAGGGTCCCCTTAAGTAAAACTTGCTAGCAAAACCAAAGTTTAAAATTTAAAACAAGAATCATGAATGTAACATAGGTGACGAGTCCACGCAGAAAAGTTGCACAGGTGGAAAGTCACATAGCCAAACAGACTATATAAATCGTACCTCAAACAGAGAAAAATTCCATACTGAACTTTGTAAATAAATTGCTGAAGAATAACTTATCATGCAAGAAAATGTAAATTTAAAATCATCATGCAGCATCATACAGCAAGTGATGAATCCACGTGCAAAGATATGCACCGAAAGGTGGAAAGACACATAAAGGCAAGCAAAAATGAAGAAAGTAGATTGACCGGTCAAACATTAGAATAAACAGAAAATGCTTAAAGAGAAGAAATAGAAAAGATCAAAAATGAGTCTGAAAATCAAGGCTTGGTACAGAAGAGTAAAGCATAGCACATTAGCAATAAACAGTTTTAAAGAGAAGATACTTCTCTCCGGTGAGCGACTTCTCACCCGAAAATGCACTGAAAACCCATGAATGTGGTCCAACCATGTCACTTACGTTCGATATTGACCAAAATACACAGAGTTTTAGAAAATCCAGCTGATCGTAGAGCTCTTGAAAAACCAGATGACCAGGAAGAAAGAATTGTATATACTTCTTAAACTGTGCCCAGCTGACAAGGCAAATGT
Source organism: Calotriton arnoldi (assembly GCA_963921515.1). Lineage (NCBI taxonomy): Eukaryota > Metazoa > Chordata > Amphibia > Caudata > Salamandridae > Calotriton > Calotriton arnoldi. Next base: position 1,289,963 of record CAWUFW010003696.1, read on the forward strand.
ATATGAAAACAGTATACAAATCCGAATGCCTGTAAAAGAAATAGTACAATACATCTTTGCCAAAGGAAGGCTGATCCCACGTAGGCAGACTGTGGCATAGAACAACTCGCTCCCAACGGAAAGTGAAAACTTCGGTTTACTCTTTTCCAAAATTAAATACGATCGAGTCTATTTTATAGTTAAAGTCGCACATGCATGACTCACCCCTCAGTGCCTGATGAAAAAACAGCGCCTCACTCCGCAGCATATCGACTCCATTTCAGAGAGAACACCAGTTCACGAGGATAAAATTAACTTTATTGTCACGTAACAGAGAACAAAACGTGACTGGCAAAGCGTAAATCACGCTAAGAGCTGCACATAAGCTCAATGGAAAATGCCAAACGTAAGATGGCGGCACGTAATGAGACGACGCGCCGGATGGCTCCAGGCACGTTGGAGCATGCAGGCGTCCATTGAAAGCAATGCAGGAGACGTCACAAAAATGAAGGGAGAGCTTGCGAGGCAGCAGGATGACGGTAAGAGCGCGCATGCGGCAATTGTGTGCGCTCGAGAAAATAAGACAGTGGCGGTTCAACTGCCATAGGAAAGCGCACCAGGGAGACAATGTAAAAATAGAAAATATTTCAAGTACTCACTACCAATGTCTCAAACCCACTGTAGTGATGGGTAATGAATCAAGTATTCAATCCGAGTGGTAGATAATCAGGTTTATTCCAGGTAAGTACATTTGAGGAGAATGAATATGAAGTGAACAAGATGGATCCAATGAACCCCACCAGGAGCAGGTTCCTACCCGCTCAGCCTCAGCTCTCAACTGACATCAGGGAGTCAGGGAACATTCTAATGCATCATAACAATATGAACATTCTACAGGAACAAATCAGAGGCTGTGAAGGATGCAGTGCAGATACTACACAAGTACGGTTTCAAACATATAAAGGATAAAAGGTAAATTATGAAGTACGGTTTTAAACATATAAAGATAAAAGAAGGAATGCAAACAAAAGGAAGGAGAAATAAGAAAGACAAGAGAATTTCTCTTTAAATGACAAGAGAGAACACATCTTCTCCTTAAAAGACAAAAGAGAAGGAGATGACAAGGATGTGAACACCAAACACATAGTTCACGGTATCGCCAAACACACCAATTGGCCAGACCGGTGCAATTGTGAACCAACAAACGAAATTGTGAAAGGTATAATCACGAAAAGGATATACATGAACAAGAAAGTGCTCCCAAAGGAGAAACAATAAGAATCTCCAATAACAATAAGAAGAAAAGTGAAAATTAACACCTAACGGAGCACAAACAGAGGAAAACCTCAATTGCCAGAAAGAATAACCATTTAAAAAAACGGTGAAATTCTGGCATAATAATCAAAACATCAATTAAAAGCGTTCCGTGCACAGAACATCAAAACTGATGAGTAATAAGCATAATAATAACAAAATTTAATGTAGCTTACGTCTACGCACAAGAAATTGTTAGAAGAAGTTAACATATTAACATATGAAAACATGAAGCATCATGAAATTGAAAGTAGCATAACTGAATTCAGAAAATAATACAATGCGCAAAGTAAGGAAAGTAGTAGGTACCTTGAAAACTGACGTCAGCACATGAAATATGAAACCGGTAATAGTAGATAATGTAAATCTACTCACATGTAATACATGTAAATATAGAGCATTATGAAACACAATTGCATAGAAACTGCGCATTAAATAAGAGTTGAACAACTGAAATGTAGAATCAAAAACAATGCGCAAAGTTATTAAGATAAGAATATAATAGAATATCAGTAACTTTAAGAAAATTATACCCGCACACGTAGCATGTTGGATAAAAAGTAATCAATTTGAGCATAAAAGTAACGTACCACATAACATATTTAACACTATGTTGCACTAAAGAAATTGTAAATCATGCATGAACAAGAATAAAAGATTAGTAACAATTAGTAAATAATTTGTGCTGTAAATAAAATGTTCCACAGGTGAGCGAACTCTCACCCAATAAGTTGAATGGTGGAAGGAATTAATGCATGTGTACAATAAAGGTGCAGTGGTGTTACAAAATAAATGTCCCTCAAAGAAAATAATAAATGTAGTCACCGTTGTCCGGAAAGGGGCACTAGAATGGAAACGGTCCAACGATGATCAATATGCTTGAAGGACGAAGATCAAGTATGGTGAATCCATGAATATTAACCAAATTGAATATTCAACTAGAAAACCAGTAGATGGCGCTGTTAAATCAAATTAGCACATGTAGTAAGTCAATGCGGTAGAAGAAAATACTTGAGTGAATCACGAAAGAAATCATCCATGAAATGCTGACCTTGAAGTTTAGTTCGTTGCTCTTGAAGAAGGTTGATGGTGTGCCTCATGAACTTAAAAAAAAAACTGGTGTGAATCGAAGGAGAAGACATCGTAAACCAAAATAAACAATGCTGCATGCTGCATGAAGACAACGTTCAAATTGCCAAGCAGAAACGTGGTTGGCAGAATGGTTGGCAAAAGAACATTAGAAGGCATTGCAAACGTGAAACCAGTGCCTTTTAAGCATAAAATGGCGGCACGTATTTTAACGCTGCGCCGGGTGACTCACGGCGTCAAAATGCACCAATGATTCTTGGTAACCAGAAATCAGCTCAGTATGCGTCACAGACGGCGTCAAACAGCAGAAGAAAGGTAAGGCTGCACGAGCTAGAATGCTCGGGGCACTTTTAAATGTCAAGAAGCGGTTAAACTGCCTAAGGCCAATGCGCTCTGTAACAATGTGGGAAATGTAAAATAAAATAATAAACCCAATGTCACAAACCACGAAAATAAAGGTGGTAGCGCTGGCACATGAATCTCCTTGATGCACACATCGAACACTGTTACAGCACTTGAACCATGTGGAATGGGATCACTTTACTGAAGAAAAATTACTAATGTTCAAGTTTAATCATGGCTTCTTGAACGTGGCTAAGCAAGCGGAAAAGCAGGGGAAATCCTCCATAAAATATAGCAGGAAAATCAGGAAGGTAGGGGGAATCCTCCAGAAATTGTATGAGAAGTTAGATGACAAGAAGTAAGTTTCAGCAGGGACTGGCACTTAAGGATGAAGGCGACCGGTAGGATGGTCACTGGTGGGGTTCTGAAGTTGGGGTGCCAGTATACTTGTGAATAATAATTGAATGAAAACGAAATTCTTTACCTTGTAGTTTCGTGGTCTTGACAGTCAAAACGAAATTCTTTACCTTGTAATTTCGTGGTCTTGACAGTCCTTATAGTAGTAAGCTGAAGTACGCCCAGATCGTCGCCAAATTGTAGTGATGGGTAATGAATCAAGTATTCAATCCGAGTGGTAGATAATCAGGTTTATTCCAGGTAAGTACATTTGAGGAGAATGAATATGAAGTGAACAAGATGGATCCAATGAACCCCACCAGGAGCAGGTTCCTACCCGCTCAGCCTCAGCTCTCAACTGACATCAGGGAGTCAGGGAACATTCTAATGCATCATAACAATATGAACATTCTACAGGAACAAATCAGAGGCTGTGAAGGATGCAGTGCAGATACACCCACGTAAATAAATGCTGGATGACTGCAAAAGCTGATGAGTAGATACAACGATCTCCTTCACCTTTAAAAGCTGTAGAAGTTGTTGAAATGCACAGTGAAGGCAGTAAAACACAGCAGATAAAGTAGGTGACGCTCTTCTGTAGTGATAAAGTAGGTGACGCTCTTCTGTAGTGGCAATTAAAATACACGGGCAGTCTCTGTAGATGAAGCACTCACTGTCAGTCATTGTTTAAAACACTTTACGTACTGCTTGTCTCCGGTTGCTGTACAGTAGTGGCAGGTCACGCTGGCTCAAAGGAAATACAAGGCTGAAGGCAGGAACACAGCTGTCAGCACGGTAGCAGGAAAAGTAGAAGTGCAGAAACTAGCACACAGCTGAAATCACACAGCAAACTTGAAGGAGCAGGAACTGGCACGTTTGGGAAGAGGGCGACCGATGGAGAGGTCACTGGTGGGGCTCATGGGTGCCAGTATGCTTTAAATATATGTATCAGGTAATTTTAAAATGTTCTTTACCTTGTCTTAAAGTTCAAATGTTGTAGTTTCAAAGGATTCTTGTAGTTGCCTTGTGGTTTCTTCAGAATTTAAAATTTGTAATCCATCAGGTACACGTAGATTTTCCAGCTCGTCGCCAAATGTGGTAAAGGTAAATATGTCCATGTAGCCGAGGTGTAGATAGATGATGAAGGTTTATTGTAGATCATAAGGTAATTCTGTAGATTATAATTCGAGCCCCACCAGGAGCAGCTCCCTTGCTGCTCAGGCCATACTCCCAACTGACATCCATCCACCAGGCATCCCCAACATTCCATTACCTCACATGCACCAGCATTCCACAACACATCCACTCTGGCTGAGCAGCAAGGCAGGGAAGTAGGAAAGATGCATGGCATTGAATACTAGATACCACAGTAATGTATCAAGGAGATGGTTTCCCCCTAGAAAGAGGAGGGATACAGTTGTATTCTCTCCCCCTGCTGAGTGCAGACGACAATAAAAAGTAAAATGTAAGGCTCAACCCTACTCATATCTTAATCGTACCTGTCCATGGTCCAGAAGCTGGCAGAGATGGGGATTTAGTATCATTAAAAAAGAAAAAATGTAACAAATCCAAGCGATTTGATCCTATTATTAAGAGGTAATCTAAAGGGCTGGAAACACGTTCCTGAGTTGCTTCCAATGTGCAATAATCCGCTAGACAACTTCAGAACCTTCATGGGCAGCCATGACATCATAATCTGTAGGTGACAAGTTCACTACATCACAAGGGAGTGCATCTGTGTGTATAAACTGCAGTCTCCTGCCGCAGGTATCATTGCCCCACACTTTCAGGTTATATTTAAGAAGTTGCATTTGGCTATTTCAATATATTTTGTTTGAGTACACAGTGTTATATGATTTAAAACAAGTTTGCATCAAATGAAGGTAACTAAATAGTTTAACTTTCATTTTTGCCTATAATGCAGTTCTGTCCTAAAAGATAAAGAAACCAGTTTGCTCAGTAACACAGGGGTATCATCAATAAGGTACATCACTATCAATATCTGTAGTATCGAAGAAAGGACGCTCCAAGCCAGGTAGTTTACCACGTAGATTTATTGAGGTGGTAAGTTAGATACAGAGAGGTAAAGTCAGAGTCTAAGTAGGAGCCCCACCAGGAGCAGCTTCCCTGCTGCTCAGCCCTTCATCCAACTGATTCACGCACGCACACATTCCAAACACTAACATTCCATCAAGCAGTCATTCTGGCTGAGCAGCAGGATACCACATATCTCCCCCCTTTACAACGCAAAGGAAGGAAGTTTTAAAAGGCATCAAAAAAGAGGCAAGAAAATAAGAGACTGAAATATAGTGAATGGTACACTGAAAGAAGGCGTAAAAATGAAATATGGAAAGAGCAAGCAGAGGAAGTAAAGTGGATAGGAAGTGAGAGAAAAGACAAGTACAAGCGACTATTACACCATCTTCCTTTCCACAGAAACACAAAAATAAATACAAACCCGTACAACAGACTAAAGAGGAACCCAAGTACTAAAATCAAGTATGCTGGCCAGGCAAACAGGAAAGTACAGGGTGTTAGAAAGAAGATAAAAGTGAAGAAGTAAGTAAAGTGGTGTAGAATACGCAGAAATAGGAAAGTAGCAGAAATGGAAAAAACACCAGAGAACTTTCCCCAAAATAAGATGGGTGGAAGGTATAGAATACAAGAAATGCATAATTACCCCAAAGGAGATGGGTAGAAGGTGTGGGAGGGACCCACACAGCACAACGTAAGTGTAACATGCAGAAAAAATAGAACTACCCCAAAGAGAGGTTGGGGTGGAATGTGTGGAGAAAGACCACACGGCATATACACGTAGAAAATTCAGTACTTCCCCCAGCGCTAGCAGGGGTGGAACGTGTGGAATAAAACACACGGCACAAAATGTGTGGAGAAAGACCACAGTGTGGAGAAAGACCACATGGCATATACACGTAGAAAATGCAGTACTTCCCCCAGCGCTAGCAGGGGTGGAACGTGTGGGATAAAACACACGGCACAAAATGTGTGGAGAAAGACCACACTGCATAAAATGTGTGGAGAAAGACCACACTGCATAAAATAAAATGCAAAGCAAAGAAGCACAAGGCACATGGCCTATGCAGAAATACAAATCACTCAAAGAAAGGTTCCCTAAAAGGAAAATGTTAGATGTGTTCCCAGGAAGAAGTCACAGGAGAGTAGCGTGGGGGTGATCTTCTTTATTAAGTTGTCACCACTCACGTTCCCGACACACCCAGCTGCTTCAGAGGTCTCCAGGATAACTGCCAGAGCCTCGAACATCTAGATAGAACCCCTAATACATTCTATTCCCAGATTCCATCAACATTCAGGCAATCATGGGAATGACATCACGACACATCTTCCCCCTTAACACAATAGCGCAACTGAATACTATTTACAATTAATAAGACATGAAAATAAAAGATAACGTGAAAATGAGGAACAAGAAAAATGCAGGGAGAATCAATTAAGAATATAATCTTTCAGATAATGAGGAAGACAAGGTCTCCTCTTGCCTTCCCTTGGAGCAATGGCTGACGGACTGGGGAATGAACCAGAATCCGTGCCAGTACAGACATTTCCTTCTCCTCTTAACAAAGAAGAATGAGTTTGAGGATGCTCATACAAAGAACAAGTTCCACTAAGAGCCTCTTGAGAAGAAGAGGAATCTCCACCACCAAAGTGATGAGAAACAGTGTCACTTTGTTGAGTAGTAAGATGAACATTAGGTAAAGACAAAGAAGAACAATCCGATGAAGAATTACCATGAGAATTAATGCATACATTGTTTTTTACTAAAACTACATTCCTTTTACTCCACCATCTGCCGGTCTCTAGTAGAACCGCATGTTTAGAGACTCTGACAATACGAGTCATGGGAAAGAATTTGGAACTAAGACTTTTGACTCCTACAGGTCTTTTAACTTTAACAAGATCTTCAATAAAAAATTGAATGTCTTTCACCTTCTTGTTTGTGTCATACACTTGCTTCATTTTGACTTGTGCTTTGGAAACTGTATCACGCACATCATCCATATTGGGAATTTTGTTTGAGCATTTGGTTTGTTCCAAAACCCAGTTAGGACTAAGTTTGGAAGAACCAAAACGTCCTTTCAATAAGACAAAAGGAGGAGTGCCAGTCACAGAGTGTGGAGTATTATGGTAACTCCATAACCTTTCTTGAACAGCATCATGAACAGAATCTCCTCGAACATAGGCCATTTGAATAGTTTCTTTTAACATCTTGTTCACCCTTTCTACCATGCCATTGCCTTGGGGACTATAAAGGGCCACTGTTAAGTGTTTGACACCCATGTTCTTTAGAAAGGATTGCATAAAATGGGACTTAAATTGAACCCCATTGTCAGAGACAATAACTTTGGGGATACCTTCACGCCGGAAGAGATCACTAAGTAACTCCTTTACCGAAGTGGTAGAGGATTCGGACAAAAATCTACACTCCACCCATTTTGAAAAGTAATCCACTACAACTAAGGCAAATCTCATATTGATCTTTAGATTATACATCGGGCCAATGAAATCTATGCCAAGTTTTTCCCAGGGCCCATTGGGAAAAGCCACTGGGAAAAGAGGTGTGTTACGTACTCTTAAAGATTTATCAGCAATGGAACAACTGCTACAATGGCCTACAAAATTCTCCACATCAACATCCATCCCCGGCCACCAGTAGTAGAGTCGAAGACGTTTTTTGTACCCGTCATGCCAAGGTGGCCTTGGTGGGCAAAATTAATTAATCTTAATCTGAGGGTTCTAGGAGGAATTAACAAAGAGCCTCTCATGATAAGGTTATTTTCAATGGTGAGATCATCCTTTACCTTGTGAAAAGGACGCAAACCTTCGGTCAAATTTCTTTCCTCGGGCCACCCTTTAGAAATACAACTCTTGATTGCATTTTGCACCTCATCGGATGTAGAAGAATCTATCCATTCAGAATTGCTGATAGACCCTTCTAGGACCACCAGACCATCAACCAATCCTACAACACATTCTAAATCATCTTCTATGGAATGTTCTTCATGTAGGGGGCACCTAGATAAAAAATCAGCACGAGTGTTCTTCCCTCCAGGAATGTGCTTAATTATAAAATTGAATTCAAACATCCTGGAAAGTAATCTTACAAGTCTAGGGCTGACCTTGTCATGATCATTTTTAGATAATAAAAAAACAAGGGGCTTGTGGTCAGTGACCAGAACAAATCTTCGGCCCCACAAAAAGGTTTCAAAGTGTTTGGTGGCCCACACGCAAGCCAAAGCTTCTCTTTCAATGGTACTGTAATGGCGTTCCGTCTGTGAAAGAGATCTTGAGGCGAACCCCACCGTGTGTTCAACACCCTCAACTAACTGAGAGAGAACAGCACCTACTCCGACTCCACTGGCATCAACTGTGACAATGGATTGGAGATCATCTCTGAAGGGATGTAAAGCAGGAGCTTTCACTATTAGGTTTTTAAATTGGTGAAAGCTGTGGATTCAGTCTCCTTCCACATAAATTGTTCCCCTTTTCTAAGGAGTTTCCTCAAAGGTTCTGTTTGAAAAGCGAAACTGTCAATAAATCTCGAGTAATACTCGCAGAGTCCGAGAAAAGACCGTAACTGATCTTTATTCTCTGGGGGGGCTGTCACAAATTGCCTTGACAAGGTCAGCCTTAGGCTTAATACCCGATTCTGAAATGTGATGACCTAGGTAGTCAATGTTGCTTACCATAAATTTACATTTTTCTTTATTTACAGTGAAGCCATTAGACTCTAAAATTTCAAATACATTTCTCAAAATCAAGAGGTGTTCTTCAGTATTTTTTGCAAATACAAGAATATCGTCTTGATATGCAAGAACATTTTTACACTTGTTAAACAATTTAAACATTAATTTTTGAAATACAGAAGCGGCCGAAGCTAGGCCGAAAGGCATTCTTAGGAATCTGAAAGCACCGAATGGGGTGTTAAAAGCAGTAAGCGAACGTGAATCTCTAGATAGTTCCACCTGATGATACGCAGATTTTAAGTCGAGGCAAGAAAAATGTTGGCATCACCTAGAAGAGCTAACATCTCTTGAATTTTCGGTAAAGGGAAACAATCGATTAAGATGTTCTTATTAAGTGATCTCAAATCAATACAGAGCCTAATGTCTTTAGTGTCCTTTTCTTTGCGACCACTATCTGAGAAATCCACTCTGATGAGTCAATTGGTTCTATCACTTTTTCCTCACATAAGACTTCCAAGTGTTGTTTTAATTGGTCTCTGATGGATAGTGGGACGTTTCTGACCTTATGTACGACAGGTATTGCGTCTTTTTTTAAGATGATTTTATGCTCAAAACTGTGCACCATACCTAACTTGTTATCAAATAAAGCTTTGTGCTTGAGTAATAATTGTTGCAAAGAAGGGTAGACTTCAGGAATGTCTATTAAGGAAATAGGACAAGCAGTACCTGGTCTAAGAACCATGCCAAGCTTCCCTTGGTCCTTCCACCCCAAGATGTTGTAGCCTTTTTTCGCCACATAAATTTTGGTGAATATTACTCTGTCTTCAAATTTAATATTGTCAAGGAAAAAACCCAACATATCAATGTTGTGTCCACCAAAGGCAATGGTGCGAATGTCAGGAGGTGATAGTTGTATAGAATTCCATTGTTTGAAAAATAGAACATCGGATACGAAAGTGACTGGGGAGCCAGAATCAACAGTGACTCGAATTTCAACATCACCAATGTGAACATTGCAAAAAGGACCCTTAACATCATCATCAGTATCAGAATCAATGGACAGAACAATTTTACTGAAGCTTTTGATGGTAGATACATTTGGGTCAGAAGAATCTTCCATGTGTTCAAGAGTAGCTACCTTGTAAGGAGTTCTGCACAGACGAGCAAAATGACCAGACATTTTGCATTTGGTACAAGGTTTACCTAAGGCTGGACAATTTCTTGCGTTGGCTAAATGTGTGAAGGAGCCACATCTAAAGCAGAAACTTTGTTTTTTAGAATCAGGAACTTTGTTGTAAGATGTTTTGGGTATAGTACCGATAGCATAAACAGGTTCAACCACAGGATCAATTTTAGACTTATTCAATTCTTTTTGTGCAATTACAGACCTTTCAATGCCCCTAGCTATTTCCAGGGTTTCGTTTAAAGAAGGATTTCTACCGCACAACAGTCTTTCTTGAACTTTTTTGTTAAAGCAGTTGACAATGAGCTGATCTCTGAGGTAAGAATCAGTATTGCCATCAAATTCACAAGTGGAAATTAAAACTCTTAGTTCCGGTAGGAAATTATCAATGGTTTCAAACTCATTTTGACGTCTAGTATAAAATTTGTGTCTCTCAACCACAATGCTGGTATCGTCCTTGAAGTAGTTTGAAAGTCTGTTTACAGCTTCTTTGTAAACATCCCAATCAGTTTCATCAGGTTGGGTGACTACAGGTAAATGGTCAAAAATGCGTTGGCCTTCTGAACCTAGATTGTTATAAAGTAGAGCTAATTTCCTGACTGGTTCAAATTTAGATCCATCCAACGCTATTATGTAGCTAGCAAAACCTTTGAACCACTGTTTCCATTTGGTTTTCAGCGGCCCAGGTTCTGGTAAAAAATGTGGAGGGACTGTTATGTTTTGCATGTTGACCAATACAATTTTAAGAAGAAAAACGGTTTCAAACTGTGAAAAACAGCAATTAGATGATTATCACAATGACACACACAAGTAATAAATTGTGAATACAATTGTGCATAATACTTAAGCATACAATATATGCATTTAAGTCCTTTGTTGTTGAAAGTGTTAAAAGTAGGGTGTGCGCATCACCAATTGTATAAATAACTCTGACTTGAAGCTAGATGAGCGCTTGACGTTGTATTTAAAACTGTAGGTGATGAAAGTGTTAAAAATAGGGTGTGCGCATCACCGATTGAAGCTAGGTGAGCGCTTGACGTGATAACCACTTCTTTGAATTACCAGAGATGGTGTGCGCATCACCGAGTAATTTGTGACTTCGGGTTGCGCTAACTACTTAATGTGCGTGTCACCGCGTAGTGAAAGCGTAGAGGCACTGATTGTAATGACGGCTTTGGTGGCAGAGGGATGCGCTAACCACTTGGTGTGCGCGTCACCGCGCAATGGATGTATTAAAGTTGAGGCATAGATTGATGCCTGACAAGGCGTAGGTGCCTGACAAGATGGCGTGGCACGTAGCGTGACCTCAACGTGAGGTTACACACGTCCTGACGTGACGTGAAGACGCGGGGAAGGCTGAAGAAAACGAATGAGGACGCGCTAGGGATTCCACGCTGAGAGAATGCAGGCAGAAGAATGGAGGCGTGCTGAGAGTTCCAAGATGCGTGCAAGGTAGGATAAGCGCTCGCGAGGTGGCAGTTGGTGTGGCAGAACAGGCCTCAGGGAAATATAAGAGTTTTCAGAGAAAGTTATACGACCTGTAGCCAACACTTAGTAGAAGGTTGCTTCGTAGCTTCGTAGTGGCTTCGTAGCTTCGTTAGCTTCAGTCTAGTCGCCGCGCGTCTTGAAGGAGAGCAAAGGTGTCCGGGACGTGTTGATAGAAGTGACAAGCAAAAATATCCGGATCGTCGCCAAATGTTAGATGTGTTCCCAGGAAGAAGTCACAGGAGAGTAGCGTGGGGGTGATCTTCTTTATTAAGTTGTCACCACTCACGTTCCCGACACACCCAGCTGCTTCAGAGGTCTCCAGGATAACTGCCAGAGCCTCGAACATCTAGATAGAACCCTTAACACATTCTATTCCCAGATTCCATCAACATTCAGGCAATCATGGGAATGACATCACGACAGAAACAAAACATGTAGCATGTAAATATAAACTGCTCACGACATCGGAAAATTAAATAAAAATGAATAATCCTTGTAGCGCAGCAGGTTGAAGCCTTGTAGCGCAGCAGGTTGAAGTATTGTAGTGCAGCAGGTTGAAGTATCGTAGCGCAGCAGGTTGAAGCCTTGTAGCGCAGCAGGTTGAAGCCTTGTAGCGCAGCAGGTTGAAAAATAATAAAATAAAATAAATAAGGTAGTCACCGTTGTCCTACAGCGTAAATATGTAGAAAGAGAACATAAAAGGCTGTGCGAATCAGCGCAGAGGACTCACAGCAGGAACACATCAGAATAATATAGATGCGAAGAAGAAGTTGTGCGAATCAACGCAGAAGGACTCGCGGCAGGGATTCAAGAAAACTACATAAACTGCAATTTGTAGACAATAAAGGTGTAAATATAGTACTCACGAACTTCGTGCCCTTTTAATGAAGGAGGTGCTCTCACCAACTGGTAAAAGACTATTAAACACCATGGGAAAGAGACACAACTGAGGAAATGGAAAGAAAACGATCCAACGACGTTCACTATGCAGTGAAGGACGATGATCTTTTAAGGTGCTCCCATGTATTTTATCTATATTGAATGTTCAGGTGCGTTAGTCCTCGAAAACCACAATATGGCACTGTTGTATTAATTCTGCCCTTGAAATAAATCCATGCGTCGGAAATCATAGTAGTGCAATATCAATTAAAATCAGCAGTAAAATATTGTTTCAATCTGGTGCGTTTTAAAATTGAAACAGCAAAAGGACAGGAACGTAAAATAAAGTCCTTCAGCACACTTAAACTTAGTTTTGGTGGTTTTTGTCCGCAGTGGTAGGACAAATCGGACAGCAATGCTCCGGAATGAGCTGTCAATCCACTTAGGTAACTTTAATGAACGGCACAAGACGTGGTTGGCATGGCGAGCGCTGAAGTACATAGTAAAGGTAGTGCCTGTGATCAAAGATGGCGGTACGTACATCACGCCGCACTGGAAGGCTCAAGGCGCGTTGCTGCATGCAGGAGTCAGTCGGCAGCAAGGAAGAATGAAGATGAAGGACGTCATCAGGGATTCCACAGTTGTCGCGCGCAGCATCACAAAGACAATAAGGAGCGCGAGCAGAAATTCAAGTGAAATCAAAGCGCAACTGTCACCACCAACTGCCTCCCAGTATACGTGTACCTCAAAAATCACAAATACGATGAAATAATATCTCTCAGCCTACCAAAAGCACCACATGATCCGCCGCCTAAGTTGTCAGGAAGGGTCTAACACTGAGGCGCATCCAAACAAGAAGTACACAACTGTAGTCGGCTTTGACACTCTTCTCCCAAAACGAGTAATGTCCTCCCATGGTAGGTTATAGCAGGTTGGAAGAACGGAACACTCCCAGACAGGTACAGCAGGAAAGGAGAAGCGTGATGTAGAATGAAGTTGGAGACACACTCCGAAGGCAGGAACTGGCAGGTAGCAGAACAGTGATCCAGGGCAGCAGTAAAGGGAAGCAGGCAGTAGACAGCAGGTAGGTAGCAGGCAGAAAGGAACTGGCACAGAAACGTTGTGGGCGATACAGAGAGGTAAAGTCAGAGTCTAAGTAGGAGCCCCAGCAGGAGCAGCTTCCCTGCTGCTCAGCCCTTCATCCAACTGATTCACGCACGCACACATTCCAAACACTAACATTCCTTCAGGCAGTCATTCTGGCTGAGCAGCAGGATACCACAATATCCTTGTTTCTTTATTTTTGTGAGTTTTTACATTGGGAAACAGGACAATTCTGGTGTTAGAGTACCTTATACAATGGTGTGATTTCCTTTCAGACACAGGAGATTGTAGTGGTCTTTACTAGTATTGGGGATTTTCCTGCTGTGCTAGAGAACAATTAACATAATACCAGTACTAACAAAATGAAGAACATTATTTATTTATTTATTAAATAAATTTAAACAGAGCGGGCGTAGCCACAGGGGCAAAAAAGCACTGTGTGTAAAACCAGAGATTATATTATAACATCCTGAAAGCTTGGATTTCATTGAGTAGGAGAGAACAATTTGATTCTCAGTTAGACCCTGAATAGGTTTATGAAAAGAGCAGATTGTTGATAAGGATGGCATTCTCTGGTAAGCCTTTCCAGAGTCTAGGGGCTTCAGACGAGAAGGCTTTTTTGAGTGTACCAGACTTTTTCACAGTTAGGATTTCAAGAAATAGGAGAGATTTGATTCTAGTGTTTCTCCTCCTGTGATGTGCAACTTGTCTAATATGAGTGGTCAGTGACTGGTACATATAATTTCGGAGTAGATTCTGTGTTTCAGGAGGAAAATCTCCAGGAAGGGGTGTGATGTGAGCTGATTTCCTTGCTCCATTTACTAGGAAAGCTGCAGCAGGGAGGATGGCTCTCAAGGTAGCAGGGGTGGATATGGGGAGGTCATTTAGCCTCACATTGCCAAAGCCTGAATGAATGCTTTGAAGTATGCTTGAGGGATGGAGAGCTTCGTTTTCTTTGGAGAAATAGTTAGAAGATGGCTAATTTAGTAAATATGGAGATTTGGGATGTTATTAACAAGTTTTGGTCTGTAATGAAGCCTACTGATTTGACAATGGAACCTAACAAGGAAGAAATGCCAAGATCTGAAAGGGTGCCAAGCCATTTTTAAATTCCATATGTAGTGTCAGTCAATCAGTCAAAGTACTTTATTTCGCTAGTTATAACAAACAGTATAAAAAGTATTCTATCATCATCTAAAATCAAGAAGGTCATTAAAAAATACTTAAAAAATCCAATCAGATCTATAAAATGATTAAAAAGCAAACTGTACATTTGTAAATTGTACAAAATTATCCTCATGATTGGCATTTGCGAGTCTTTATAGCGCTTTGGAGAAACCGAGCCCAGCAATAACAAATATACAGGTGAGGCAGTTGTTTTAAAAGATAAAGGGCTGGTCGACATTGCCTCAGCCCGAGTTTACGCAAGATAGGGCAAATAAATCTCTTCCTCTCCTCTTTATATAGTGTGCAAAAGAATAGCAGATGGAGATCACATTGACTAGATGAGGAGTCACAAGGGGAGCCTGCTTCACCTTTTTTCGTCCTCCTGCTGCCTGGTGACACTGCCCTGTCCCTGTAAACCCTGGTGGGACTGGAGTCCCAGGGTCGCCACTCGTCAGCATCGCAGCAACAGTCCTCACCCTGGGAGGGGACTACCAGTCCCAGGGTGCAACGCACATTGCACAGGTGCCGCTAGTGAGGGGGAGGCGCCAGAAGCAACATCGCGCATAAAGCGCTGCCTCTCCCCCCGCGGCGCGGGAGCCTGCTTCACCTTTTTTTGTCCTCCTGCTGCCTGGTGACACTGCCCTGTAAACCCTGGTGGGACCGGAGTCCCAGGGTCGCCACTCGCCAGCATCGCAGCAACATTCCTCACCCTGGTAGGGGACTACCAGTCCCAGGGTGCAACGCACATTGCACAGGTGCCGCTAGTGAGGGGGAGGCGCCAGAAGCAACATCGCGCATAAAGCGCTGCCTCTCCCCCCGCGGCGCGGGAGCCTGCTTCACCTTTTTTCGTCCTCCAGGTAACTCTGCCCTGTCCCTGTAAACCCTGGTGGGCCCGGAGTCCCAGGGTCGCCACTCGCCAGCATCGCAGCAACATTCCTCACCCTGGTAGGGGACTACCAGTCCCAGGGTGCATCGCACATTGCACAGGTGCCGCTAGTGAGGGGGAGGCGCCAAAAGCAACATCGCGCATAAAGCGCTGCCTCTCCCCCCGCGGCACGGGAGCCTGCTTCACCTTTTTTCGTCCTCCTGCTGCCTGGTGACACTGCCCTGTCCCTGTAAACCCTGGTGGGACCGGAGTCCCAGGGTCGCCACTCGCCAGCATCGCAGCAACATACCTCACCCTGGTAGGGGACTACCAGTCCCAGGGTGCAACACACATTGCACAGGTGCCGCTAGTGAGGGGGAGGCGCCAGAAGCAACATCGCGCATAAAGCGTTGCCTCTCCCGCCACAGCGCGGGCCGCACCCGGGCAAAGCCCGGGCCAAGGGCGGGCCCATCATTGACAGGAAGAGGCAGGGCAGGGCCACCTCTCTTTCACCTGGCACCTTGATTTTGGATTGTTCCATGGACCAGTATTGGCCACTGAGGTACTGATTATTTTTGCAATTTCTATTTTCATCCTTAAGCGGAGTTTCCGCGCTGAATTTTGAAGCATCTCACACTGTTTCCACCTATTGAATGCTCACTCGTCAAGTGATATTTTGATTTTAAATTTGGTTATAGTTTATCCTTAAGAGCACTCGCGGATAAGCTGGTTTGTTTAGTTTTTTGTCACACCCAAGGAGTATGGGAAAAAGAAAGTCCATGGAGGGAAGTGGGGGTGGAGGCGGTAGTACTGGTCGGGTTAGTAAAAGGAAAAAAGCCAGAAAGTTACACAAACACGCAAATAGTAACTGCGTCTTAGACCGTATTGACACCCTCATTAGTGAGTGCGAGGATATACTAGAGGCAGAGCCAAACGTACAATCTGACATTGACAAGTCCCCCCTTAGATTACTCAATCCACTAACCGAAGCCCAAACCGCTATCCCGCTATCCCTGCTATTTTTCTCAAACCACGCAAAAAAGGGCCCACTATTCCAAATGCTGATGGAAAGTGAGACATAATGAGTGCAGGCCACTCCCCTACCAGTTCCCCTGGCACCAACTTGCAACAATTAGATCCTGCAATCACCTGTACAAACAGATTCTCGCCCTTGTCGGAATTGACTAACACTGATAGGGAAGAGAGGTCGCAGACACCCCAGTCACCTCTAATCAGCAGCACAGGGGCGGTTGCAAGATTTAGTATAGAGTCTCAGGGCACGATCCAACTTGTTAACATGCTTCGGCTCGAAATAGGGACCATGAAAACCATGATTGAGGATCTAACCTCCATGGTTAAGCTTCTATCGGAAAGGGATCCCCCCCATATAGAGAGTGCCAACCCCATGACAAGACACCCTCCCCAACCCCGCCAGGTCACCAACACCGAGAGAGAAGCAGCCACCCTTGCCAAGGGCACTATTCTCAATGGTCGTTCCTCTCTTCCTATTGCTGCCGCGATCCAAAAGCCGGTATTATTACCATCTACGGCCAAGCATTCACCTCATTCTAACCCAAGTAATCTTAATAATTACCGCAGCGCAGCAATATTGAGGGACCAGATAACGCATGGCAGACATACCTCCTCTTCTCAGATTCAACAACTTCAGAGTAGTACCCAAATTGGGCTGGCTGAACAGAACATCCCCAATGTGTCCCACACTCATATAATTTACATGGTGAACGTGCCTAAATATGATATCAGTAAAGGTACAGAAAATGCGGACTCCCTGACCAACAAAGCCATTCATTGGATACGGTACGTCAGGGGATGCCGCTCAGTGATAAGGGATGATATCATCAAAGCTCGTAGGCTTACCTCTCCAGCCCATCAGTCAGATTGTATCGAGCTCACCCTAAAAAGGGCAGATCTTGCCGAAAATCTTTTTGCTCTGGAGTTTCGAACCAGTTCCCCGGATTCGTCATCCATTCAGTTCAGACGATTCCTACCGAATAGCCAGTGTAGACAATCTCCCAGGCAGACATACACCAGTCAGGTGGGAAGCTCTTCGCTGGAGGCAAACGACTGACTCAAGAGTGCGCTCCAAATGCACCAAGGATCCCCCAGAGTCCCCACAAACACTAGGGGTAGCCCTCCTAGTACCAAGCTTTTAAGTATAGGCCACGGTCGGACTCTAGGAACCACAACTACATCTCCATCTCTGAAAGAGGGCTTAAGGGAGGCTAGATGTGCATCTCCTAATAGATTAAATGGGTCATTGACATCTTGTCATACCTCTCCTAGGGAAACTTTGCTGTCATGGAATATCGCAGGGATGAGTTCGAAGATTACATCTCCTGAATGGTATGCCTTTATCGAGTCCTATGACATCTGCCTCTTCCAGGAAACCTGGTTAGTGGCCCCCCTCCATTGTATAGGCTATCTAAATTATCATATTCCAGCTATTAGAGGAGCAAAAGGCTGCCCATCAGGGGGACTGACAATATGGGTCCGACAAAAATTAGGCTTTAACATTCAGGTACTCCCGACCCAGAGTAATGACATTTTGGCCTTAAGACTGAATATGGGTCCACAAGGGAACGTAGACATTTATAATGTTTACGTGAGAGGAACCAGGGGGAAGAAGTCGGAAGTTTTAGCGGCTCTCGACGATCTTCTTGACCTATATTCGCGGGATTCCAATGTTTTAATTGCGGGCGACTTTAACTTGTCGTTTGAGCCCCTCACGAATGAGGAGTGCTATCTCACAGATGAGGAAGATGCCCAGTGGGGCATCCCAAAGCTGGAGCCTGCACCCATAAAAAAATGGACGGATGTGGCTATCCAAATTAATTCCATTTGTCTAGAGAAAGGCTTAAGGGCGGCAAACGGAAGATCCCCATCAGACAGACTTGGGGCGAATACATTTAACTATGGATTTAGTGCTAGCCGCATAGATTAGCTATTAATTAGCCTAAAACTTTGGCACTCTTTTGGAGACATGATTGTGAGGGACCGGCTAGAGAGCGATCACAATCCTTTATGTGCGTCCCTGGGGTTATTACGGCAGAGGGCACCTACACAAATAGGTAGCGAATTGCTTTCTCGTGATGTTGTCCCCACCAATGACATGAGACGCCTAAAATGGGTGAAGATGCTAGAGAAGCCCGAACTCATAGCTAACATCACTAAAGACATCGACCATGCTATAGCCGAGCTAGAGGCCAGCACAGCTAAAATCGAGGTACCCGAGTTCACTATTCATATTCATAACAAATTTATTGCCCTTTTGCGCACGTATTTTATTAAGCAGTGCAAGTCCAAAAGCACTTTAAACTTTAAAGTCTGCCATTGGTTTAACAAGGAATGTAGAGTGGCACGTGAATCTCTAGGGCAAGCTATTAAAGCAGGTGTTCCTGCCGAAGTGCGTGCAGCTAGGCAATTATATAGGAGTACCCAGAAAATGGCCAAGAAAGCCTGGGATGAAAAAAGATGGCAGGACCTCACTGAGGCTTGCGCCATGAGTAACACTAAGCACTTCTGGAACATAATAAAATGGGACAGAGGAGGGCAGCCGCAACAGCCACAAAACCATGTAACCCAGGAAGATTGGGTTAATCATTTCAAACCCCAATACGCCCGCAGCTCATCTGAGATAGAATTGGTCGAGCCTACTTACTCGTTCTATCAAGACAAGGCTTTCTGTAGGGCCGATGTCGACGTAGCACTTGTATCAGTAACGGGTGGTAGAGCACCAGGCCCAGACGGCATCCCAGCGGATATATTCCTTCATGATAAAGCCAGATGGTGTCTCCTGTCGGCTAATGCGGTTGCCCATGGTGCGCCAGTCCCTGACTCATGGAAAGGGGCTGAAATTATCCCCGTTTTTAAAAAAGGGGACAAATCTCACCCAGGTAATTACAGGCCCATTAGCTTAATAGACTCCTTACAAAAGATAGTGAGGCGGCTAGTTCTTAACAAGGTTCAAGATTGGATAGACGAATATAGTATTTTATCCCCTCTGCAGGCGGGCTTTCGGGCTCACACCAGTACCATCGACCAGGTGTTCCGTTTTATCTTATTATATTGGAAGACGGTGGTCCTAGGTAAAGGCAGCTTGTATGCTGCCTTTGTTGACCTAAAGTCAGCATTTGATCTCGTCCCCTCGTACCAAACTATGGGTGGTTCTGCAAGAAATGGGGATGCCTCTTGAACTGCTAACCCTCATTATCAGACTACATGAGGATAATTATGCCCAAATCTGATGGGATTCACAGGGTAATGTTACCAGCCCCTTTCCCATTGAGAGAGGCGTGCGACAGGGCTGCATCATGGCACCCACACTATTCTCCTTGTTTATCAACGGAATAGTGAACTGTATGGAATCTACTGCTACTGATGCTCCAACATTAGCAGGTGTAAAAATCCCTATTTTAATGTTCGCAGATGACACATTAATTATCTCAAAGACCCCGAGTGGTCTCCAACGAGCCCGATCAATTTTTGAGGAGTTTTGCTTCACGGGGGGCCTGGAAGTTAATGTGTCAAAAACGAAACTTATGTCTTTTAATCCACATAGAGCATTTAAAGGTGGCATTTTAATGAATAACCGCCCCTTTGAGCAAGTCAATGCTTTTACTTACCTGGGGGTGAACATAAAGAATGACTTGAAATGGAACCAACAGATTGATCTGGCAACACTGAAGCATCGGCAACTATCGGGAGTGCTTCAACTTGAGTATAACACCTCACTCACAAAACCGATTAGTCCGGTGCTTCAGATATATAATATGAAAGTGGTCAGCTCAGCCCTTTACGGGGCAGAACTATGGGGATGTGAGAATTTGTCTAAGCTTACCGTAGCAGAAAATAGGTTCCTGCGCAAGATTACCAATCTCCCACAAAGTACTCCAGTGTGCCCCCTACTTTACGATCTTGGTAGACAACCATTGGCTGACACAACAAAATTACGCCCCTTACTATACTGGCGTAGAATTTGGAGTACACCTGAATTGGCATCATAAGCTGCAGGCTTTAAAGATATAATAAAGGTTGATACCTTCCATCGAATTAAGTGGCTACGGGAGGTTAGAGCCACCTTAATAAGCATTGGCATGACAGCATTGTGGGACGATCCAACAAGCTCCCTGTTCCCTTCGAAAAAGATCTTAAAAGAAAAAGATTGGGACATGATAACGCACAACACACTGAGAAACAGTGAGTCATCCTCGCTAACTGGAGGTTTTTTGGAAGTTAAATTATCCCCTAGTCTAGAGCAATATTGAGACACAATAACAAAATCGCATGATCGGAAGTTATACTTCTAATTTAGGGTGGGCTCACTGCCAATAAGAGCTTTTACTGCTAGATGGGCTAAATCAGGTGATAACAAATGTCCCGTATGCCAGGCCAATGTGGAGTCGATGGCACATTTATTGTTCGTCTGCCCAGCATATGTTGCCCCACGACGTGCATGGCTGGTGCCAATTTGCAAATCCCTAGGCACTAGAAGGAGTGGTGAAGCACTAAGAATACTACGTACCGACACGTCAACTCCTATTGTCATTGCTATAGCAAAATTCTTGGGGTGGACCTGGGCCATAAGGTCGCATTCTCTCCCTGCAATATAAGGTTGAGTCTGTTAGTGCTCATTTGCACATGTACTAGGTGAGTTGCAAGCAACATATTATGAAATGTATACTATAGTTCCAACTAAGTGGTTGGATTATCTACCTGTGGCCAAATTATTGTACACCTCTGGCAACGAATTCCAGAAAAAGCTGTTGTTTTATAAATTGAGTATATATAGTTGTTTTAAATGTTTTAACTGATATTTGTTATTTATGACGACCCATTTTAATTTCCCCAAACAGGCTCTAAACCATATTTTTATACTGTGTGTTATGAAATATTTATCTATTGTGCTTTTATGACTAATATGTCGAATAAAGCTTGTTTGGATTGGATTGGAAATGCCAAGATCTGAAAGGGTGCCAAGCCATTTTTAAATTCCATATGTAGTGACAGTCAATCAGTCAAAGTACTTTATTTCGCTAGTTATAACAAACAGTATAAAAAGTATTCTATCATCATCTAAAATCAAGAAGTACATTAAAAAATACTTAAAAAATCCAATCAGATCTATAAAATGTTTAAAAAACAAACTGAACATTTGTAAATTGTACAAAATTATCCTCATGATTGGCATTTGCGAGTCTTTATAGCGCTTTGGAGAAACCGAGCCCAGCAATAACAAATATACAGGTGAGGCAGTCGTTTTAAAAGATAAAGGGCTGGTCAACATTGCCTCAGCCCGAGTTTACGCAAGATAGGGCAAATAAATCTCTTCCTCTCCTCTTTATATAGTGTGCAAAAGAATAGCAGATGGAGATCACATTGACTAGATGAGGAGTCACAAGGGCAGCGAGTCAGAGCAGTCAGTGAGTGGGTGTTGGCAGGGTAGCCAAGCATCAATGGGATGTAATTCATGCGAAATCTTATCAACCAAAATCTGTGATAATGATTAGTCACAAGCAATAAATAGTTAAAACCAAGTAAATTGTTTTAGGATCAAGGTGACATTGTCTTGCCCTAGGTTTAAGTTGATTGATTTCCCATCTCTCCTCTCCCTGCTTTTCAATTAAAAGTTTTTTCAACTTCGACCTAGAGATGAAGGGACAGGTCGTTGGATCGTCAAATAGCTTTGGAAACTCAATAGTTTTCAAACAGTCTAATAAACTGACTTGCGTTAGCTTTTGGGTGTCCCTCCTTCATATCAAATGCCGGAGAAGAGAGGGGGCGGCAAAAATCTGGTCAGAAATGAAGGGGACATCTAATTCAGTGTGGCAGTTAATGGAAGGACAAGATTGGGGAATGCCTAATAGACGCTTCCAAAATTTGTTCTCTATTTGTTAGAGTCTACAAACGGGAATAACTCCCCCACACTGCTGCACCATAGGTTGCAACTGAGATTGTTTTCGCTTCATATATCTTTTTTATGGTTTCTATCGGCTTGGTCCCTAGTTTCTTAATGAAACTACAGATGCCCCCTATACTTCTTCCCATCATAAGGGCTCGGTTTTCTAGCATATTGCGCCATGAGTTTTTGGAGTTGAACAATACTCCCAAATAGGTGAATGATTCGACTGCTTCCAATTTCCTCCCTTCAGTATACCACCTCATTTGCATTTTCAGTCTGGCTCCCGCCACAAGCACAAATGATTTAGTTTCGTTAACTTTCAGATTTAAATTGCTCATGAAACTTACGTCAGTATCTATTAGCCTCTGCAATGCGTTCCCAGTTCAGGCCAGCAGGACCGCATCATCAGCTTAAAGGAGTTTAGGAACTGAAGCTGAATTGATAATAGGAACATCGCTTGTGGTCCCCACCAATGCTGCCTCTACACCGTTCGTGTAGAGAGAGAATAGGAAGGGGGCGAGTACACAACCCTGCCTTACACCACGAGCTAAGGAAAAGGGGCGGGAGCGCTCCCCCTCTCTCCCCATGCGTATGCAAGCCTCAGCTGAGGCGTACATTTCACAAATGAAATTGATTATTGTTCTGTCTATCCCCATTTCGGCCACTATGGACCAGAGCTTCAAATGGGCCACTCGATCGAAGGCGGCTGACAGGTCCATAAAGGCCATATAAAGCTGACCCTTTTTAGCTGCCGTAAATATAGCTATCAACAAATTTAAATTGAGGCACTGATCCACTGTCCTCTTTGTCTTTCTGAACCCGTATTGAGTTTGAATTAATATGTTATTCTCTTCCGCCCATGACTCTAGCCTATTTAACAAGAGTCGTCCCCTTAATTTTGCAGTGCTGTCTAACAGCGAAATAGGGCGATAGTTATTCGCTAGCTCTTTGTCCCCCTTTTTAAAAATCGGTATAATAATAGACTATTTCCAAGAATCGAGTGGATAAGTTTTGGACACTGCATTAAGAGCATTAGTAAGTAACGGTGCCCAGAGCTCCTGGTTGTTTAAAAAGTAGTCAATGGGAACCCCGTCGGGGCCTGCTGCTCTCACTGCATTGATTCAGTGCCACTTTCACGTCATCTAAAGTAAAAAGTAAGTGAGAAGCTTACACTGAGATTCCTCTAATGAGGCTTCCTTTTCACTGCCAAAAACCCACGAAAAATGACTTACCCAGTCATCCTCCGTCACATGCTGGTCTGTGGATGGATCAGACTCTTCTCTAAGAAACGGGGCATTACTTAGACACCAGAAATCCTTACTATTTTTTAAAGTAGCTGCTTTTGTTAATTTATCCCATGCCTCTGCTTTTAACTCCCTTAATCTATTCTCTCTTTCTGTTTTGTAAGTAAGACGTAGGGATTTTACCAGCGTGATATGCCTTGGATTTGCACGCAGGGCAGTATGAAGATTTTTGAGAGCTTTAGTGCAACAGTCGTTAAATCAGTGCACTGTGCCCCTAATCGTACTGCTATAGGGACGTAACAGGGTATCATTCATTTTAGTTAGAATTCGCTCAAAAGCTGTCGCTAATTCCTCTGGGTGTGAGAGTGGGTCTAAACAGGTTGTAATTTCCTGTGCCATGTTAGTAACTATACTATGTGTGAGATTTGGTATATCCACTTCCTCCCACTTTAGGATAATACAATTTTTTCTCGCAATAGAGGGTCTAGGAACTCGTTCGCCTGAGATAGAGGCCTTCCTACCCCAGGGTATTTGGCAGCTAATTGCCGCATGGTCGCTAAAGGGAAAACTGTTGTCTTAGTAGTGGAAACCTGAGATTTTAAGTATTCAGAGGCCAAGATAAAATCTATTGTTGTCTTAAAAGATTGTGCAAAAAAAGTATGGTCTAATAGGCCTGTGTTGACATCTACTGAATTTATTATCTCCAAGTTATGGATCGATAGTAGTCTATTTAGACAAGTGTCATAATCATTATGAATGAAGTGGAAAATCGGGTCTCCATGATCATCCGTGATACCACATACGGGAAGGTTTGACCTATTGCACGTGTGAATGTTGAAATCCCCCATCCATAAGATATCTAACAGACTAGGATTGCTTTCCTGTAGATTGTCTATGTCTTTCTCAATTGAGTCTATTACCCCAGCCATGTCACCTGCAAAGTTGTTATTGTACAGGTTAATTAGGAGCCAATCCCTTCCTTGTCTTCCTTCACATAAAAGAATGTGATAGTATGTCGACGTATTTGTGAACTTTTTTACCTTGATCCCACTATTGCAGGCTACTAGACTAACCAGCCTCCCTCTTGCGCGGCCTGTACGTGATGCTACTGCCGGCATCTGATAAGTTCTAAACCCATCTATGCTGATCGTTTTCAACTCCCATGTTTCTTGTAGACACACAATATCAAAATTTGATACAATTTGTGCCCATTCATGATCCTGTGTTTTCAACCTGAAGCCCGCTATATTCCACGAGATAAAAGTCAGGATGTGCTGTTCGGGAACCAGGGTAGATGTTAACTTACATGGGAGGGCAGAATTCGGGGCCTGTGCTACAGTTTGACTAGTAAGTCAATCACACACCTCTAGATCACTTAAAAACTCAAATCTATTTTTCAATGGCACCGATGACCAGTTATTAAAATGCCTATTTTGGGGCAAGATGGGTAAAGGCCTTGCCTGTCGATTGTTAGTGTGCCTTAGGGGTTCTAGAGGTTTATAAAAAATTCCCAGTGGCAGTGAGAAAATCTGTGATTCAAGGCTGGGCGTGATTGGCAATACATGCAACAGGTGCTCTACCAGCCTTTGATTGTTAAAATTTATCACAACACAGTCCCCCCTATAGATTTTGTACCAGTACCCACCTATTTCACCCGTCTTGCCATTATAATATGGTTATACAGCCTAAGATCCCCCTGCTGAATTTAGAGAGCCAATGCAAGGCCTTGTCCATCAACCTTGATTTTGTCTCATGCTGGTGCTGTTGAAGTTCGGGCGCGTTGCCTAAGATGATGATGTACGGGCATGCGTCTAGAGGTAGGTCCAAGTATTCATCGTGTGATATGGGCTGTGCTCCCTCCATCGATCTTGAACACTCCACGAACATGGGACCATTTCTGTCTCTGCAAGTGCCCCTTTGCTCCTCATATACGGGTCCCGTCCTGTCCTGTCCCTGTCTTCCTCCTCCTGATAATGCAATCAGCTGAACATTATCACACTTTAAAGCGCCATATTTTTGGGGGTTCAGAGAGGGCCTATCTACTTGAGGTCTATCTTGCTCTCCGGGACGCAAAGACTGTCTAGGGGGAGTGTCTATGTTTTCGGTGACCCCCTGTGTAGCACTATGCGAGTTGCTTGGGGCAAGCCCCTGATCCAATGACTGTTGGGGGAGCCTTTGATTGTCTCTCAATAGGGACTGGAGAGCATTTTCTATCTTACTTAGCCTATCTGTAATTGGCTGTAAGACAGTACGTAGAATGAGATCCATTTTTTGTATTAGCGCGTCCTCTAAAGGGAGGTGAGGGGATGCTAGCATTGAGGGTGTGGTTATAGTGTCCCTTCTCACCTGGTTCGTTACGTTACAGTATTTTTGCGCTGTTTAGGGGCCTTATCATTGTTGTTACTGGTACTAATGGCGCCTAACTTGACCTTCCCCTTCTTCTGTTAGCCAGGGGGTTCATTGGGCGTGCTGCATTCTGTTCCGGTCGGGTTAGTGTCCTTTAGTAAGTCCCTTGTAGGTGTCACTGTTGAGGACGAACTACTAGCTAAGGCAATCCCAGGGGATGAAGGACCTTCTCCCTCCCTTACATCTTCTCGAGTGTTATTAATAAGGCGGAGTCTTACCTCTTCCAACAAGAGGCGTCGTTCGGTGATCTCAATTTCCTTTGACAGGACATTAGCCGCTGTAATCAGAAAGAAGTCCAGGGTGGTTATGATCTCTCCTCCCGGTTCTGCAGACCTTGTTTTCCTCTCGCCTATGGCCCGTGCTTGGGTCTCCTCCTCAAAAGCCAGATGGAAGGGGAGTGGCCCAGCCCAGCCTCTTCCGGGAGAGGACAGGCATGGACGGGCCCGCCCTTGGCCCGGGCACAGCCCGGGTGCGCCCCCGCGTTTGCAGGCATGGGGGCTCACGGGATTCTGAGTCCCCATTGGTGCGGTGAGTAGAAAATGTGGCACGGCTAGCTCCCCTGATGCAAGGTGATCGTTGGCGGCTGCGGGACTGCATGCGCTTTTGGAGTGGTTTTGCAGGGACTCACGGGACTCCGAGTCCCCAGCGGTGCGGTGAGTAGAGAATGCGGCACGGCTAGCTCCCCTGATGCAAGGTGATCGTTGGAGGCTACTACATATGTAGTGATGTAAAGACGAAGGAGCCAAAGCGTTGGAACTGACGAGGTTAGTTTATTGATACCTTACACAACTCCACGTCACAGTCAACTGTCATTCTGTGATAACATTCCAGCACAGAACGTACCAAGGAGGGAACAAGTAAGGGGACACAGAGGTGAAAGGAATAACTAGATGGTGCAATAAATACACGGAAGAATATATAACAGTTCATAGTAATAATAGTAAACGCTCAATGGAAGGAGCCAATACAACACATCTCCTTCCTATAGAAGATTACTTGAGAACATAATCTTGGTGCCAACCTGGTGGGCGATGCGGGCGTGCAATGACACTCCTCTCAACCCGGTCCTGGTCAGAGAAGGAAAGATCGCTAGTGTCACAAGTCTTAACAATAGGAAGGCTATTACATTTAGCAATGTTGTCCATACTCCACACACGGCCATCTTCAAGAGTCACGACGTTCATACTGACGACGTTCAAACTGACTTTTACCACCCGTAGTGGTTTGGAGAATTTGGCAGCCCCACTTTTGTTAGTCGGGAGATCTGATAACCACCCAGTCACCCACCCTCCATTTACCGCAAACCACATCAAATTTCTTGTCATACCTT
Source organism: Calotriton arnoldi (assembly GCA_963921515.1). Taxonomy (NCBI): domain Eukaryota; kingdom Metazoa; phylum Chordata; class Amphibia; order Caudata; family Salamandridae; genus Calotriton; species Calotriton arnoldi. The sequence continues at coordinate 1,317,391 of CAWUFW010003696.1, forward strand.
TTTTTGTAAGCATTTGATGCTTCTTGACACATTCCTCCACACTACTTTGATGAACCCATCTTGGTTCACCACCACCCATCCAATTTGGAAACATCTTTGTACCAGGTAACCGACCTTTGAGTAACAAGAAGGGTGAGACACCTCTGACACAGTTCGGGGCAGTGTGGTAGGACCACAACATTTTCTTTACAGCTAAATCCACTGGGACACCTGCAACTTGTGCAGACTGTACACCTTCCTTCAGCATTTGGTTTACCCTTTCCACCAAACCATTTGCTTTAGGGCAGTACAAGGCAGTTTTGAGGTGTACGATAGAAAAATCTGATTAAAATTCTCTCATCTTTGCCGAAGTGAACTGAACCCCATTGTCAGATACAATGGATCTGGGAATACCTTCCGTCAAAAAGGCATCAGATAAAAAATCAATCATATCTTGTGTGGTGATGCAATTAACTGCCTTCAGCACAATCCAATGAGAAAAATAATCCAACAAAACAATGATGAACTTCCCAGACCATGTTGAACCATTAAGGGGACCCATGATGTCTAGACCAAGTTTGTCCCATGGCTTAGTGGGAACAGTTACAGGAGATAATGGTGCTTTCCTTATGTGCTTTCTCTTGTCACTCAAAGAACACATGACACATTCCTTGACTTTACTTTCAACGAGGCTATCCAGGCCCGGGAACCAATAAGTTGCTCTCACTTTGGATTTGGTGATACTACGGCCTAGGTGTCCTTCGTGAGCTAGGTCAACCATCCTCTCCCACAATTTCTCGGGGGGAACAATTTTTTCTCCTCTCATGATCATGTCATTATGAATATGTAATTCATGTCTGACCTCCCAAAAACCATGTATGTTCTCACTTAAGCAATTAGGTTTGGAAGGCCATCCCTTGACAATTTTTTCCTTTAAAGCAGCCAGGGTGGAATCATTAGTAGAACACTCCTCCCAATCGTCTTTGGAAATACCTGGGCGGCTAATCAACAAAACAGGGTCATCGAACTTCCCATCATCTCCCCCAACATTCCCTTACCATGGTAAGCCAGACAGACAGTCAGCCACAGAATTAGTATTCCTGTGGATAAAGTCGATTTTAAAATTGTAACCTTCAAGACCCAGCACCCACTTCGCTATGCGGGGAGTGGTGTTTTCTCTGCCTTTAGTGGAGAAGATCTATGTCAGGGGTTTATGGTCTGTCCTTACTGTGAACGGAAGACCCCACAAGAAAAACTTGAGATGGGTGATCCCCAAAAAACACGCTGACGCCTCTCTTTCTATAGTTGAGTAGTTTGTTTCAGCATCCTTCAACATCCTGGAAGCGAAAGCCACAATTCTCTCCTTACCATCTACAACTTGCATTAAAGACGCACCCAACCCTTTAGCGCTAGCATCAGTGTACAGGATGGTCTTACGTGTAATATCAAAATTAACCAAGGACGGAGCATTCACAATGGCTAATTTAATAGACTCAAGCGCTTTCCAGCAAGCATCATCCCACACAAAATGTGCTCTTTTTTTTAAGGAGAGGCCTTAATGGCGCAGTATAATCAGCAAAATTCTCAACAAACTTGGACATGTATTCCACAAGCCCCATGAACGATTTGAGTTCCTCTTTAGAGTCAGGGTGAGGAGCCTCTTTGACAGCCACCACCAAATCCGGTTTTGGTTTTATGCCCTCTCTGGAGATATGATGACCCAAGTAATTCACAGAATCTACACCGAATTTGCACTTCTCAATTTTTAGAGTTAACCCAGCATCTCTGAGAACATTCAGTACATTCCTAAGTGTGACATTGTGATATGATCTTGAATCCCCATAAATCAAAAAATCATCATGGACGTATAAAACATTTCGAATGTCCTTAAGTAATAGGTGCATCACTCTTTGGAAAACAGCTGCCGCCGATGCCAACCCAAATGGCATTCGGCAGTATCTGAAAGCTCCAAATGGTGTAATGAAGGACATAAAAGATCTCGAATCTGGGTGGAGTTCGATCTGGTGATATGCTGAGGCGAGGTCAATCACACTGAAAATACAGGCATTGCTAATCATGCTGATCATATCACTTATCTTAGGTAGAGGGAATCTATCCACCCAGATATTATGGTTGAGATCTCTAAGGTCCACACATAGGCGAATGCCATTTCGGCCAGACTTCTGAGCCACTACAATGGGAGCCAACCATAGTGAGCTCTCAATAGGCTCAATACCCTCTTGGCTCATCAGGAGATCTAACACCTTCTTTAAAGGATCTTGCATCAACATGGGACTAGAACGGACCTTGTGCACAACAGGTACAGCGTTCTCCTTCATAATGATTTTGTGTTGAAAATGTTTAAGTCGACCCAACTTGTCAGTAAAAACGTCCGGGATCTCATTTTCCATTTTACTTGCCCAATCACATTGTTCAACAGACAATACAGGTTCAATGCTATTCGGGTCAAGTTTGATTCCCAACTCTTTTTGGTGCTTCCACCCCAGAAGATTAGACCCTCTCTCTGCAACGTACACCTTTCCTCTGGTACTGCGATCCTTGAATGTGATACACACTTCAAGCATGCCAATCAATGGAATGGGGTCCTGACTATACCCCCCTGGACGAACATCAGCATCAATAAGGACATGACCCTTGCTCTTCAATTTGTCCTCATTCATTTGTCGACCCATAATGGTGTAAGGTGAACATGAGTCTGTGTAAACTGTTACCCCCACACCATCCAGCAATATTTCACATGTAGGATAATCATTTTCGACCTCCTCTGCAGAGGATGTAAACTGTAACACAAACTTGTTAGAAATAGTATCAGGCTCCCCCACAATGCTTAGATTCCCCCTCACCAAATCTACACGTTTGTGCATAATGACCCCTCTTGTTACATTTTCTACACATACTTGACCTCGCCGGACAAAAGGGACTATTATCTAAGGGCCATATGTATCAAACTCTGTATTTGCGATTCTCAAAATGCGTTTTTTTGTGAATCGCAGTGTTTGCGATCGCAAAAGTGCTTGATACATATGGCCCTAAATGACTAAAACTCCCACAGCGGTAACATTTGCTTCTTTCCCTTTCTTTGATACCCTCGTAATTTTTTTTAACTTGTGCACCTTGGGACGTCCTGACTGCAGAACCTTCTTTGTTGAACTCATCCGCATCGTTTCGGTTGCTGCGACTCTTAATCACATGCACAGTTTCAGAAATAGAGCTCTGCTTCATTTCTTTAATACACTCACCAGTGTGTTCAATGCTCCTTGCCAAATTAACGGCTTCTTTAAGGTCAGGACTGTGTGCAAGCAACTTCTCCTGAACTCTCGGGTTGTTTGTACACCACACTAACTGATCTCTAATGAGAGAGTCACACAATGTCCCAAACTCACAAAGACTAGCTAACCCCTTCAAACAGGCAATGTAACTAGTTACTTTCTCATCCCTCCCTTGAATCCTACAAAAAAACTTGTGTCTCTCCAGCACACTATTGACTTTTCTGCCAAAATGTTCACTTAACTTATGTAGACTAAATAAAAAACATCTTCCTGCCCTTCCTCTTCATCTTCGCTTCCAGACAGAGAACTTACAAGATTCTCATAAACCATTCTGCCTTGTACCCCTAAATTGTGCAATAGAATATGTTGTTTCCTTAGAGCAGAAAACTTCTCCCCTCCAATGGCAATCGAGTATAATTGATATAGCTTCTCCCACTCAATCCAGGGTAACGCAGGCTCACCGTCCTCATTCAAAAAAGGAGGGGGCTGTGACACATTTTCTGTTTCCATCATACTTGCACAAAATAGTACTCAAATGTACAAGGATGAGTTGACTATAATAATAACACAGCCCAATGATAAACTCTAGCCTCAATAGATTGGAAGACACCTGCAAAGGAAAATGTAAATTAATAGACAATAAATAAGCAATAAAAGCAATGATACAGTTACAATCAAGAAAGATGAAAGTCAATAAGGAGAGCAAACTATTCCCCTTCAACATCAACAAGCATTTGCAATGCAATAGGTCTCGCATTTACGCTAGCTTGAGCTACTGGCATTGTAAATGACAATGCCTTTTATTTATGTTTTGGTTTTCAAAACATAAATAAAATGCATTGTCATTTACAATGCCAATAGCTTAAACTTGCGTAAATGCGATACCTATTGCATTGCAAATGCTTGTTTACACACAGCCTCTGGTTATCCAGAGACCTGACATATTAGAGCTCTGTTAGGGTCAGAATCTGGTATAATCAGAATCCATGAAGTAGCATTTACTAGCTCTGGCACGATCAGAACCTTGTACGATTAGTGCTCTGACATAACCAGAACACTGACATAATTTGTCACCTCACTGCAAGGCATTGGGTGGGTGGAGAAGATTTATGTTAAAGGACAAGTACGTTATATAGCATTTTGGTGTATGGATCCCTGTCCTCGTCAAACACCAGATTGCTAATAAATTCTTTCCCACAAACAAGGAAACTACCCATCTTAAAAAAACATATATATGAGTCAGACTAACTGCATCACTACCTCAAACTATTGTAATTTTGGATCCTTCTTGAAGCAGCATTAACCGCCAAAAAGGAAACAACTCTATCCAAGGACACAGTCTACCTCACAGTAAGCATTTACTGACTACATATTTCTCAGTTTCTGTAAAATGCTTCGTGTCGACTGTTCTATTCATTGCATTCTGGTTGGAAGATACAAGCAAAAAGTACAATCATTGGTGGTTGCCATGGCTTCTGGTGTCATGTGCTGTTCTTTTCATGTGTGGGTTGATGTAAACTAAAAACAAATAAATTGTTATAATTTAAACGTGAACAGCAGCAAAGTGACATGTTGGGTGCTATAGAAAACAAGCGCGCACGCCTCGCGCTGAAAGGAGGCAGCAGGGGGAGGGGAGAGAGGAGGGGGCCTCGCCGGTTGCCCTTGCGTGGAGCGAGCAGGAACCATCTGTTAATTACAAACAGATGGTTTCAAAGCTCGCTCCGCAGGGAATCGCCAAACGTGCACGCGTTGCCATTCAAAGCAATGCAATGCGTGCACGTTTTTGGCAGAAAAAGGGAATCGATTGCTAAAGGTCTCCTATGCAGCGCATGCGCGCTGCGTAGGCGAGACCTAAAAATGGATTACGCAAAGTCAGGAAGGAAAGAGTTAAATTGCAGAAATTCCCTCTGGGGAGTGGTTTGCCATTGAGCAATGCTGAATTCCACCCTCTGTGGGTGTACACAAAGTGCAGAAACAGGAACTCTTCACGGGCCACTTTCCGTGTCCAGTACCACTGGAGAAAACTGGACAGAGCTCCCTTTTGTCTTTGCAGATTGCACAGTGTGTGTGTCCAGCTCTGCCCAGCACCGTTACTAGTATGCAGGCACAGTACGGTAAGAAGGCGCTGTGAATATGCTTGTGAAACAAAGGCTTGCCTTTCCTCAAATCGCAAAACCGGAAGCCGTGTAGTGCGCAACCGCTGCATAGATAAATTTTCCTCAGATTGTAACGATATGGTTCCACACCATAGTGTGCTCAGTTACTGCGCCCATGAAACCTGTACTGTCGAGATTGCCACCTTTTGAAGCATACAAGTCAGCAGGGTTGCAAGCCGCGTACCCGTTTTAGTGATAAAACGAACTGGAACATTGGAACGCAACCAGATCCTGCTGCGAGGGCGCGACGCGGTTGAACACAACCGCCGAGCTGAACATCTAAAAAAAAAATTAAGTTACTGAGCACAGTACCTTTTATATTCCGCTGAAAAGAACACAACCAGATGTGCAATAGAACCAAAGTTTAGAACAGTAGAACGGTTCGCTGAACCCACAATTTGAAACTCTTCACCTCACGTCGTGAAGTTCACCCTGCTGCGACGAGTACATACACTCAGGGGTGAAGTTGTGCTGCTGTCCCCTGCGCAGCTTGCTCCTACCTGAAAAATCTTCGCCAGTTATGTAAAGACGAAGGAGCCAAAGCGTTGGAACTGAAGAGGTTAGTTTATTGATACCTTACACAACTCCAAGTCACAGTCAACTGTCATAACTGTCATTCTGTGATAACATTCCAGCACAGAACGTACCAAGGAGGGAACAAGGAAGGGGACAAGGGGCATACCAAAGGTTAAGCAGAGGTGAAAGGACTAACTAGATTGTGCAATAAATACATGGAAGAATATATAACAGTTCATAGTAATAATAGTAAACGCTCAATGGAAGAAGCCATTACAACACGTAGATTCTTTAGAATGCCGAAGGAGGAGAATTTCCATTTTAGTTGGAATTTGTTGAGAGAAAAAGTTTATCTAATGTATCTGTTTTTCTGTTAAGTTTTTACAAGAATGTTATAACAGAAGGATTTCACATTCTTATGTAAATTTGGGTATCATTAACATTTTGATGTATAGAGATCCGATTTCCCAGGAGCAATGGCTCCAGTGTTTCATGTAAAGACTGGACAGAGAGGGAATAAGATACAACATTAAAGTTCAACACATTTTAGAAGAAAGTGTGAAATTTGTAGTCATGTAGTCATATATTTTTACAAATTTAGATCGTACACTAAAAGAGGATTTAAACCATTTCAGGATTAAATCTTCTATTGCCATATAGTGGGAGAGGCTGTTGAAAAAGGTTTTGTGAACTATTGTGTCAAACTCTGCAGATTGGTCCAACAGAACTCAAAGGCAAATATCACCATCAACCATAATGGAAATAATGTTATCAGGAAACTGGAGGACTGCTGTTTCAAGGCTGCATTTTGGATAGCAACCAGATGTTCTCTCTTTCTCGTAAAGTACAATTATATCTCCATATTTACATGTCCATACTGCCCATTATGTTAAGCAGGTGATCAGACTTAAAGACATGAACGCTATTTAGGGTTCACCAGGGGTCACAGCTGTGACTCTTGGCTTGCCCAGTGTGACCAAGGGCACTGCCTTTGTGACCCCTGACCTCAAAGTTGGCTAAATCAGTGATCAGAACACAGGGGTGTTTAACATTATCAGCATCATTCTTCCTTGTTTCCTGCTGTTTTTTTAAATTACATTAACAAGGAATTATAGTTTATCATTCACTATTAGTGTAATAAAAAGTAGAGCAGCAGGATCCGGAATTGGACCTTCAATGGCATCTTAGGTAGGCAAAATAAAAAGCTTTTAAATGTATTTTGTGTGCACACTTATGGGTTAGAGTGAGTTTGTGTGAGAGAGCGTGTGTGTGTGCATAAGCATGAATGTATGCTGGATTGTGTGTGTATGAGTAAAAAGGATTGTGAATGTGCTGTTATGCTTGCAAGTCTGTTGTTGGATCTGGCATCCTTCATGGCCTATAAAGTCACCCTTAGCAAAATTCTGGCACTGGTATACCAGAGGCAATACATTCATATGGGATACCTCCAGGAAAATGCTGGCCCTGGCACACTGGCGGTAAATCTTAGTATGGGCCATCTGTGGAAAAATGTTGGTGCAAGCATACTAGGAAAGGAAATTCTTGGCATAATAGGTACCTGTGGCAAAACGCTGACACATTCAATGAAATTCTTGGCATAAGGGTGGATGATGCATATGTAAGTGGGACATCTATAACAAAATGCTTGATATAGTAGACAGAAGTTTTGACATAAGTGTCACCCATAGTACACGGAGGACAGTATTGGCAAAAATCTGGCACTAGCATATTATGTGTTATGTTCGGGCAAAAGGGGCACCCATGACAAAATGCTGGCCCTAGTAATAGAGGTAATGTTTGACATATGGGGGCACCCGTAGGACATTTTAAAAACAAAATAGGGTCAGCTCATTGGAGTTTCAGGTTTCGTTAGATTTGCACACCATGAAAGGACTCGAACATATAGGGCCCTATTATGATGTTGGTCGGAAAGCATTCCGACCGAATCGGTCTCGGAATGGTTTACGACCAAATCAGATTCAGGGAGTCCGACCGACCGCTTATGACAGTTCCAGATACCATTCGGTCGGACTCCCATTGACTTCAATGGGAGCCTGTGTTCCGAATACACAGGCTCCCATTGAAGCAAGGGGTGGCTGGGGAAAATAGTGCACCCTGTGGTGGGCACCTCATGGTGCCTGCCACACTGTGCATTGCTTGAAAGGGGGGGGTCCCTTGGGTACCCCCACTGGCCCCATTCAGAAGGCTCTGGGTGAACAGAGGACTGCTACGGGCCCCCAAAGTCAGATTCTGACAGTCGATTCGTGTCGGAACAACCGATTCGGAAAGGCTGTCCAAAACCCAAAAAGGTAATCGCTCTGTCGTAAATGCGGTCCGTAGACCTGTACGAGTCGGCTCCGAATGACTCAGTTCCTCTGAATGCCATTTGGAACCGAGTTGGAACCGACTCGGAAAGTCCGAATGCTTTCCGACTATCGTAATTGGTCTGTTGGAAAGCTTTCCGAATCGGTCGGAAAGATGGGTTCCGAATCGGATTCGGCAGACCCAAATCCGATTCAGAGTCTTTCCAACCGACATCGTAATCGACCCCATATTCTTTTCAGAACCTATGTCTTTTTAGCAAATGCATGTGAAAATTGTTCATTAAAATGCACTATTAGAGCCCATTTCTTTCAAACGTTTATCAGTTGGAGAATCCTGTCTATCCCCCAAACCGCCCTAGAAGATATCAGACTCACTCACTCCACTCGCATGCTACAATTCAGGTAAATGTTCCCTTAACATATCATGGCAGCACCATAATATAGATATTTAAAATACCCATTTGTCTGTGTTGTCATGTTAACTTAACCATGCAGTTATTATGGAACTTCAGCGATGTTAATTATTGTGATGTCATTAGGGTTAAGGTAATGTGACATCACTTCCTGGGATGATTCTGGGTCAAATGTCATATAATGCCACAAGAGTAAGGATGTGGAGGTTGATATTGTGTGGCTAAGAATCCTTCAGTTTTGCAGAGTCTATAATTGTAAACGAGGGAGTAGCCATCAGGAACTAGGTTTTCAAAAGATGGTGTGGAGGTAGGGAGAAAATAGGTTTCGGTGACAAATAAAATAACTAGGTCATCAAAGGTAGTGAGGTCACTTATTTGACAGGTGTGTGCTTGGATAACACTTCACCACAGCCTATTAGAGAAGTTAGCAAGACTGAGGAACAAGAGAAATCAGTGACAACAACTTAGATTTGACCAAACTTAAGAGAAAAAGGAAAGTCAATCAAAAATACTCCTGTCCTGATTGGGATTACTTCGTGCAAACTGGCAACAACACTGATGATTGCTTGACCACCCTCGATGAACCTCCATGACTGACTAACTTGGTCAAAAGGCTGAACTCAAGAGATCTTTCGACAATCTAAAAGAAAACCTTAGTAGGATGATAGCCTCCTTAGGCATCCAGTTGATGTTGCAACTATCACTGTAGTTTCCGAGATAGGGCAGAGACTATAAAGTAAAGATAGGAAGGATTACAACCATAAGCAATAAAGCTTGTTTGATCAGACACGTGAAGAAAATGCAGCAGAAATCCTGCAAAATTGTCCTATTAATATCACAGGAACTCTGCGATGCCCTCACTGACCACTTCCACAAGTTAGCAACCATCTATAAAAACTTCGATCCCCAACCCCCTCAACTTCTGACCGACCACCGCCGCTGACCACCCACTCACTGCATAGGAACCACTCATCACACCGAACACAACCACTCTTATGAACTCTATCCACTTGGGAGCACCCACCAACCCCTGCCCTCACTGACTCTTCAACCTCGCAAGAGACGAGATCAGCTGCCAACACATCACCATCCTCAACTCCTTGATAATCACAGCCACCTTTCCTGATGCCTGGAAACAAGCCAAGGTCAGACCCCTCCTCAGGCAACCCTCGGCAGACCCCAGCGAGCTCCAGAACTACTGTCCCATCTAACTGCTCCCATTCCCCGCCAAAGTCCTGGAGAAGGCTATCAACCAACAATACCTGGAAAGAAACAACCTACTGGACCCTTCCCAATCAGGCTTCAGAACTAGCCACAGCACAGAGACAGCTCTGAACGCTGCAACAGATGACATCCGCACCCTACTCGACAGAGGAGAATCAGCCTCCCTGATCCAGCTTGACCTCTCTGCAGCCTTTGACATGGACTCCCACCACACACTTATTAACCGCCTATGCCAGGTTGGTATCACGGACGAGGCGCTCAAAATGATAGCCTCCTTCCTCACGAGATGCACCCAGAGAATCCACCTCCCTCCCTTCACATCGCAAGCCAAGCACACCATCTGGAGTGACCCGCAAAGCTCATCCCTCAGTCTGACCCTCCTCAACATCTACATGACACCACTCACAGAAATCGTCACATTGCACAACATCAACATCATCTCCTACACCAATGACACTCAGCTCGCCCTCTTGCTCTCAGCCGACCCTACCTCGACAACTGTATGAAGAACATCTCAGCCTGAATGAAGGACAACTTCCTGAAGAGCCAAATGGACAAGACTGAAGTTCTAATCTTTGGCAAACACACCACCCTCTGGAACGACTCCTGCTGGGCGTCAGAACTTAGACCCACCCCCATGCCGAAAGACCGTCATCCTCGACAACTAACTCTCCATTAAACGTCAGGTCAACTCTGTCTCCTCAGTGAAAGTGGGTAGGAAGGCACTGCTTGCATGTAACAGCGCCATTACCCCATACCGTCTTGGTAGTTGTAGTTCAGTTTTTCACACAAAGTTCATATTATTTTTCAGCTAATGCCATCTTTCGAAATCGTATCTCTAGACACCAGTGCTTCGGGATTCCTCCCTCATCAGTAATGAATATTTACAGGTTCCTGGACATGCTGCCAATCTTCTCAGGTATAATCCCTCTCACAGAGTGCAGGCGTTCCAAAGCTCGTCAGCTTGGGGGCAGCTCATGAGAGTCTTTTATCAGTGAAAGTGGGTAGGAAATCATTGCGTGCATGTAACAGTGACATTAACCCATAGCTTCTTGGTAGTTGTAGTTCACTTTTTCACAAAAAGTTCATATTATTATTCAGCTAATGCTGTCTTTCGAAATCGAAACTCTAGACACCAGTGTTCTGGGATTACTCCCTCAGCAGTAGAGAATATTTATGGGTTGCTGGACATGCTGCCAATTTTCTGAGGTATTATCCCAGTCATAGTGTGCAGGCGTTCCAAAGTTTGCCAGCTTGGGATGGCTCATGAGAGACTTTTATTAGTGAAAGTGGGTAGGAATGCAGTGCTTGCATGTACCAGTGCCATTAACCCATAGCGTCTTGGTACTTGTAGTTCAGTTTTTCACACAAAGTTTATATTATTATTCAGCTAATGCCATCTTTCGAAATCGTATCTCTAGACACCAGTGTTTCGGGATTGCTCCCTCATTAGTACAGAATATTTACGGGTTGCTGGACATGCTGCCAATTTTCTCAGGTATAACCCCGTCACAGCGTGCAGGCGTTCCAAAGCTTGTCAGCTTGGGGGGCAGCTCAAGAGAGTCTTTTATCAGTGAAAGTGGGTATGAATGCACTGCTTGCAAGTAACAGTGCCATTACCCCATAGCGTCTTGGTGGTTGTAGTTCAGTTTTTCACACAAAGTTCATATTATTATTCAGCTAATGCCGTCTTTCAAAATCGTATCTCTAGAAACCAGTGTTTCGGGATCCCTCCCTCATCAGTAGAGAATAATTCACGTTTTGCCGTACATGCTGCCAATTTTCTCAGGTATAATCCCACTCACATAGTGCTGGCATTCCAAAGCTCGTCAGCTTTGGGGGCAGCTCAAGAGAGCCTTTTATCATTGAAAGTGGGTAGGAACGCACTGCTTGCATGTAACAGCGCCATAACCCCATAGTGTCTTGGTAGTTGTAGTTCAGTTTTTCACACAAAGTTCATATTATTTTTCAGCTAATGCCGTCTTTCGAAATCGTATCTCCAGACACCAGTGTTTCGGGATTCCTCCCTCAGCAGTAGAGAATTATTATGGGTTGCTGGACATGCTGCCACTTTTCTGAGGTATTATCCCAGTCATAGTGTGCAGGCGTTCCAAAACTTGTCAGCTTGGGGGTGGCTCAGGAGAGCCTTTTATCAGTGAAAGTGGGCAGGAACGCACTGCTTGCATGCAACAGCTCCATTACCCCAGAGCGTCTTGGTAGTTCTAGTGCAGTATTACCGCAAAGTTCATAATATTTTTCAGCTAATGCCGTCTTTCGAAATCTTATCTCTAGACACCAGTGTTTCGGGATTTCTCCCTCATCAGCAGAGAATATTTACGGGTTGCTGGACATGCTGCCAATTTTCTCAGGTATAATCCCACTCACAGCGTGCTGGCATTCCAAAGCTCGTCAGCCTGTGGTCAGCTCAAGAGAGCCTTTTATCATTGAAAGTGTGGAGGAATGCACTGCTTGAATGTAGCAGCGTCATTACCCAATAGTGTCTTGGTAGTTGTAGTTCAGTTTTTCACACAAAGTTCAGATTATTTTTCAGCTAATGACGTCTTTCGAAATCTTATCTCTATTTACCAGTGTTCGGTATTCCTCCCTCATCAGTAGAGAATATTTACGGGTTGTTGGACATGCTGCCAATCTTCTCAGGTATAATCCCTCTCATAGAGGGCAGGCGTTCCAAAGCTCGTCAGCTTGGGGGCAGCTCACAAGAGCCTTTTATCAGTGAAAGTGGGTAGGAACGCACTGCTTGTATGTAACAGCACCATTACCCCATGGCATCTTGGTAGTTGTAGTTCAGTTGTTCACACAAAGTTCATATTATTTTTCAGCTAATGCCATCTTTCGAAATCGTATCTCTAGACACCAGGGTTTCTGGATTCCTCCCTCATCAGTAGAGAATATTTACAGGTTGCTGGACATGCTGCCAATTTTCTCAGGCATTATCCCAGTCATAGCATGCAGGCGTTCCAAAGCTTGTCAGCTTGGGGGCGGCTCACTAGAGCCTTTTATCCGTGAAAGTGGGCAGGAACGCACAGCTTGCATGCAACAGCTCCATTACCCCATAGCGTCTTGGTAGTTCTAGTTCCGTTTTTCACACAAAGTTCATATTATTTTTCATCTAATGCCGTCTTTCGAAATCCAATCTCTAGACACCAGTATTTCGGTATTCCTCCCTCAACAGTTGACAATATTTACAGGTTGCTGGACATGCTGACAATTTTCTCAGGTATTATCCCAGTCATAGCGTGCAGGCGTTCCAAAGCTTGTCAGCTAGGGGCGGCTCACAAGAGCGTTTTATCAGTGAAAGTGGGTAGGAACACACTGCTTGCATGTAACAGTGCCATTACCCCATAGAGTCTTGGTGGTTGTAGTGCAGTTTCTCACACAAAGCTAATATTATTATTCAGCTAATGCCGTCTTTTTAAATCGTATCACTAGACACCAGTGTTTCGGGATTTCTCCCTCATCAGTAGAGAATATTTCACTTTTTGCTGGACATGCTGCCAATTTTCTCAGGTATAATCTTTCTTATACAGGGCAGGCGTTCCAAAGCTCGTCAGCTTGGGGGCGGATCACGAGAGTCTTTTATCAGTGACAGAGGGTAGGAATGCACTTCTTGCATGTAACAGCGCCATTACCCCATAGCGTCTTGGTAGTTGTCGTTAATTTTTTCACACAAAGTTCATATGATTTTTGAGCTAATACCGTCTTTCAAAATTGTATCTCTAGACACCAGTGTTTTGGGATTCCTCCCTCATCAGTAGAGAATATTTGCCGGTTGCTGGACATTCTGCCAATTCTCTCAGTTATTATCCCAGTCATAGCGTGCAGGCGTTCCAAAACTTGCCAGCTTGGGGGTGGCTCACGAGAGCCTTTTATCAGTCAAAGTGGGTAGGAATGCACTGCTTGCATGTAACAGCGTCATTACCCCATAGCGTCTCGGTAGTTGTAGTTCTATTTTTCACACAAAGTTCATATTATTTTTCATCTAATGCTGTCTTTTGAAATCGTATCTCCAGACACCAGTGTTTCGGTTTTCCTCCCTCATCAGTAGTAAATATTTCATGTTTTGCTGGACATTCTGCCAATTTTCTCAGGTATAATCCCTCTCATAGAGTGCAGGCGTTCCAAAGCTCGTCAGCTTGGGGCAGCACACGAGAGCCTTTTATCAGTGAAAGCGGGAAGGAACGCACTGCTTGCAAGTAACAGCCCCATTATCCCATAGCATCTTGGTAGTTCTAGTTCAATTTTACATACAAAGTTCATATTATTTTTTAGCTAATGCCGTCTTTAGAAATTGTTTCTCTAGACACCAGTGTTTCGGGATTCCTCCCGCATCAGTAGAGAATATTTGCGGGTTGCTGGACATTCTGCCAATTTTCTCAGTTATAATCCCACTCATAGCGTGCAGGCATTCCAAAGTTTATCTGCTTGTGGGCGGCTCACAAGAGCCTTTTATCAGTCAAAGTGGGTAGGAATGCACTGCTTGCATGTAACAGCGTCATTACCCCATAGCATCTCGGTAGTTGTAGTTCTATTTTTCACACAATGTCTATATTATTTTTCAGCTACTGCCGTCTTTCAAAATCGTATCTCTAGACACTAGTGTTTCGGGATTCCTCCCTCATCATTATAGAATATTTACGGGTTGTTGGACATGCTGCCAGTCTTCTCAGGTATAATCCCACTCACAGCGTGCTGGCATTCCAAAGCTCGTCAGCCTGGGGGCAGCTCAAGAGAGACTTTTATCATTGAAAGTGTGGAGGAATGCACTGCTTGAATGTAACAGCGTCATTACCCAATAGTGTCTTGGTAGTTGTAGTTCAGTTTTTCACACAAAGTTCAGATTATTTTTCAGCTAATGATGTCTTTCGAAATCGAATCTCTAGACACCAGTGTTTCGGGATTCCTCCCTCATCAGTAGAGAATATTTACGGGTTGTTGGACATGCTGCCAATCTTCTCAGGTATAATCCCTCTCATAGAGTGCAGACGTTCCAAAGCTCGTCAGCTTGGGGGCAGCTCACAAGAGCCTTTTATCAGTGAAAGTGGGTAGGAACGCACTGCTTGCATGTAACAGCACCATTACCCCATGGCATCTTGGTAGTTGTAGTTCAGTTGTTCACACAAAGTTCATATTATTTTTCAGCTAATGCCATCTTTCGAAATCGTATCTCTAGACACCAGGGTTTCTGGATTCCTCCCTCATCAGTAGAGAATATTTACGGGTTGCTGGACATGCTGCCAATTTTCTCAGGTATTATCCCAGTCATAGCATGCAGGCGTTCCAAAGCTTGTCAGCTTGGGGGGCGGCTCACTAGAGCCTTTTATCCGTGAAAGTGGGCAGGAATGCACAGCTTGCATGCAACAGCTCCATTACCCCATAGCGTCTTGGTAGTTCTAGTTCCGTTTTTCACACAAAGTTCATATTATTTTTCATCTAATGCCGTCTTTCGAAATCTAATCTCTAGACACCAGTATTTCGGTATTCCTCCCTCAACAGTTGACAATATTTACAGGATGCTAGACATGCTGACAATTTTCTCAGGTATTATCCCAGTCATAGCGTGCAGGCGTTCCAAAGCTTGTCAGCTAGGGGCAGCTCACGAGCGTTTTATCAGTGAAAGTGGGTAGGAACACACTGCTTGCATGTAACAGTGCCATTACCCCATGGCGTCTTGGTAGTTGTAGTTCATAGTTTTTCACACAAAGTTCATATTATTTTTCAGCTAATGCCGTCTTTCGAAATCGTATCTCTAGACACCAGTGTTTCGGGATTCCTCCCTCATCTTAGGGAATATTTACGGGTGGCTGGACATGCTGCCAATTTTTTCAGGTATAATACAACTTACAGCATGCTGGTGTTCCAAAGCTCATCAGCTTTGGGGCGGCTCACGAGAACCTTTTATCAGTGAAAGTGGGTAGGATCGCACTGCTTGCATGTAACAGCTCCATTACCCCATTGCGTCTTGGTAGTTCTAGTTCAGTTTTACACACAAAGTAAATATTATTTTTCAGCTAATGCCGACTTTTGAAATCGTATCTCTAGACACCAGTTTTTCGGGATTCCTCCCTCATCATTAGAGAATATTTACGGGTTGTTGGACATGCTGTCAATTTTCTCAGGTATAATCACTCTCATAGAGTGCAGGCATTCCAAAGCTTGTCAGATTGGGGCGACTCAAGAGATCCTTTTATCAGTGAAAGTGGGCAGGAACGCACAGCTTGCATGTAACAGGGCCATTACCCCATAGCATCTCGGTAGTTGTAGTTCTATTTTTTACACAAAGTTCATATTATTATTCAGCTAATACTGTCTTTCAAAATCGTATCTCTAGACACCAATGTTTCGGTGTTCCTCCCTCATCAGTAGAGTATATTTACGTCTTGCTGGACATGCTGCCAATTTTCTTAGGTATAATCCCACTCATAGGGTGCAGGCGTTCCAAAGCTCATCAGCTTGGGGGCGGCTCACGAGTGCCTTTTATCAGTGAAAGTGGGCAGGAACGCATTGCTTAGATGTAACAGTACATTACCTCATAGCGTCTTGGTATTTGTAGTTCACTTTTTCACACAAAGTTCATACTATTTTTCAGCTAAAGCTGTCTTTAGAAATCGTATCTCTAGACAGCAGTGTTTCGGGATTCCTCCCTCATGATTAGGGAATATTTACGGATTGCTGGACACGCTGCCAATTTTCTCAGGTATAATCCCACTCACAGCGTACAGGCGTTCCAAAGCTCATCAGTTTGCAGGCGGCTGGCGAGAGCCTTATATCAGTGTAAGTGGGCAGGAACGCACTGCTTGCATGCAACCGCTCCATTACCCCCATAGCGTCCTGGTAGTTGTAGTTCAGTTTTACACTAAGTTCATATTATTTTTCAGCTAATTCCGTCTTTCGAAATTGTATCTCTTGACACCAGTGTTTCAGGATCCCTCCCTCATCAGAAGAGAATATTTACACGTTGCTGGACATGCTAACAATTTTCTGAGGTGTAATCCCTCTCATAGAGTGCAGGAGTTCCACAGCTCGTCAGCTTGGGGGCAGCTCACAACAGCCTTTCATCAGTGAAAGTGGTTAGGAACACACTGCTTGCATGTAAGAGTGCCATTACCCCATAGCCTCTTGGTAGTTGTAGTTCATAGTTTTTCACATAAAGTTCATATTATTTTTGAGCTAATGCTGTCTATCGAAATCGTATCTCTCGACACCAGTGTTTCTGGATTGCTCCCTCATCAGAAGAGAATATTTACATGTTGCTGGACATGCTGACAATTTTCTCAGGTATTATCCCAGTTATAGCGTGCAGGCGTTCCACAGCTTGTCAGTTTGGGGTGGGCTAACAAGAGCCTTTTATCAGTGAAAGTGGGTAGGAATGAACTGCTTGCATGTAACAGTGCCATTACCCCATTGCGTCTTGGTAGTTGTAGTTCATAGTTTTTCACACAAAGTTCATATTATTTTTCAGCTAATGGCGTCTTTCGAAATCGTATCTCTAGACACCAGTGTTTTGAAATTGCTCCATCAGTAAAGAATATTTACGCGTTGCTTGACATGTTGCCAATCTTCTCAGGTGTAACCCCTCTCTTAGAGTGCAGGAGTTCCAAAGCTCGTCAGCTTGGGGCGGCTCAAGAGAGCCTTTTATCAGTGAAAGTGGGCAGGAATGAACCGCTTGCATGTAACAGCGCCATTACCCCATAGTGTCTTGGTAGTTGTAGTTCATTTTTTCTCACAACGTTCATATTATTTTTCAGCTAATACTGTGCTTCAAAATCGTATCTCAAGACACCATTGTTTCGGGATTCCTCCCTCATCAGTAGAGAATATATCACATTTTGCTGGACATGCTGCCAGTTTTCTCAGGTATAATCCCTCTCATAGACTGCAGGCGTTCCAAAGCTCGTCAGCTTGGTGCGGCTCACGAGAGCCTTTTATCAGTGAAAGTGGGCAGAAACGCACTGCTTGCATGTAACAGTGCCATTACCCCTTAGCGTCTTGGTAGTTGTAGTTCACTTTTTCACACAAAGTTCATACTATTTTTCAGCTAATGCTGTCTTTCGAAATCGTATCTCTAGACAGCAGTGTTTCGGGATTCTTCCCTCATCGGTAGAGATTATTTACAGGTTGCTGGACATGCTGCAAATTTTCTCAGGTATAATCCCACTCATAGCATGCAGGCGTTCTAAAGCTCATAAACTTGGGGGCGGCTCGCGAGAACCTTTCATCAATGGAAGTGGGCAGGAACGTACTGCATGCATGTAACAGCTCCATTACCCCATAGCATCTTGGTAGTTCTAGTTCAGTTTTACACACAAAGTTTATATTATTTTTCAGCTAATGCCGTCTTTTGAAATTGTATCTCTAGACACCATTGTTTCGGGAGTCCTCCCTCATCAGTAGAGAATATTTCACGTTTTGCTGGACATTCTGCCAATTTTCTACGGTATAATCCCACTCATAGCATGCAGGCGTTCTAAAGCCCATAAGCTTGGGGGCGGCTCGCGAGAGCCCTTCATCAATGGAAGTGGGCAGGAACGTACTGCATGCATGTAACAGCTCCATTACCCCATAGCGCCTTGGTAGTTCTAGTTCAGTTTTAAACACAAAGTTTATATTATTTTTCAGCTAATGCTGTCTTTCGAAATCGTATCTCTAGACACCAGTGTTTCGGGATTCTTCCCTCATCGGTAGAGATTATTTACAGGTTGCTGGACATGCTGCAAATTTTCTCAGGTATAATCCCACTCATAGCATGCAGGCGTTCCAAAGCTCGTCAGTTTGGGGCAGCTCACGAGAGCCTTTTATCAGTGAATGCGGGAAGGAACGCACTGCTTGCATGTATCAGGGCCATTACCCCATAGCGTCTTGGTAGTTGTAGTTCAGTTTTACACACAAAGTTCATATTATTTTTCAACTAATGCCATCTTTCGAAATCGTATCTCTAGACACCAGTGTTTCGGGATTCTTCCCTCATCGGAAGAGAATATTTACAGGTTGCTGGACATGCTGACAATTTTTTCAGGTATAATCCCACTCATAGCATCAGGCGTTCTAAAGCTCATAAGCTTGGGGGCTGCTCGTGAGAGCCTTTTATCAATGAAAGTGGGCAGGAACGCACTGCTTGCATGTAACAGCGCCATTACCCCATAGTGTCTTGGTAGTTGTAGTTCATTTTTTCACACAAAGTTCATATTATTTTTCAGCTAATACTGTCTTTCGAAATCGTATCTCAAGACACTAGTGTTTTGGTATTCCTCCCTCATCAGTAGAGAATGTTTACGTGTTGCTGGACATGGTGCCAATTTTCTCAGGTATAATCGCACGCATAGCATGCAGGCGTTGCAAAGCTCATAAGCTTGGGGGCGGCTCACGAGAGCCTTTTATCAGTGAAAGTGGGCAGAAACGCATTGCTTGCATGTAACAGCTCCATTACCCCATAGCGTCTTGGAGGCTGTAGTTCATTTTTTCACACAGAGTTCATATTATTTTTCAGCTAATACTGTCTTTCGAAATCATATCTCAAGACACTAGTGTTTTGGTATTCCTCCCTCATCAGTAGAGAATATTTACGTGTTGCTGGACATGGTGCCAGTTTTCTCAGGTATAATCCCTCTCATAGACTGCAGGCGTTCCAAAGCTTGTCAGCTTGGTGCGGTTCTCGAGAGCCTTTTATCAGTGAAAGTGGGCAGAAACGCACTGCTTGCATGTAACAGTGCCATTACCCCTTAGCGTCTTGGTAGTTGTAGTTCACTTTTTCACACAAAGTTCATACTATTTTTAAGGAAATACCGTATTTCGAAATCGTATCTCTAGACGCCAGTATTTCGGGATTCCTCCCTTATCAGTAGAGAATATTTACAGGTTGCTGGACATGGTGCCAATTTTCTCAGGTATAATCCCACTCATAGCATGCAGGCGTTCTAAAGCTCATAAGCTTGGGGGTGGCTCGCAAGAGCTTTTTATCAATGGAAGTGGGCAGGAACGTACTGCATGCATGTAACAGCTCCATTACCCCATAGTGTCTCGGTAGTTGTAGTTCTATTTTTCACACAAAGTTCATATTATTTTTCATCTAATGCCGTCTTTCGAAATCGTATCTCCAGACACCAGTGTTTCGGTTTTCCTCCCTCGTCAGTAGTAAATATTTCACGTTTTGCTGGACATTCTGCCAATTTCCTCAGGTATAATCCCTCTCATAGAGTGCAGGCGTTCCAAAGCTCGTCAGCTTGGGGCAGCTCACGAGAGCCTTTTATCAGTGAAAGCGGGAAGGAACGCACTGCTTGCATGTAACAGCGCCATTACCCCATAGCGTCTTGGTAGTTGTAGTTCAGTTTTACACACAAAGTTCATATTATTTTTCGGCTAATGCCATCTTTCGAAATTGTATCTCTAGACACCACTGTTTCGGAATTCCTCCGTCATCAGTAGAGAATGTTTCACATTTTGCTGAACATGCTGCCAACTTTCTCAGGTATAATCCATCTAATATATGGCAGGCATTCCAAAGCTCGTCAGCTTGGGGGTGGCTCAAGAGAGCCTTTTATCAGTGAAAGTGGGTAGGAATGCACTGCTTGCATATAACAGCACCATTACCCTATAGCGTCTTGGCAGTTGTAGTTCATATTTTCACACAAAGTTCATATAATTTTTCAGCTAATGCATTCTTTCGAAATTGTATCTCTAGACACTAGCATTTCGGGATTCCTCCCTCATCATCTGAGAATATTTACTGGTTGCTGGACATGCTGCCAATTTTCTCAGGTATAATCCCACTCACAGCATGCGGGTGTTCCAAAGCTCGTCAGCTTGGGGGCGGCTCAAGAGAGCCTTTTATCAGTGAAAGTGGGCAGGAGCGCACTGCCTGCATGTAACAGTGCCATTACCCCATAGTGTCTTGGTAGTTGTAGTTCATTTTTTCACACAAAGTTCATATCATTTTTCAGCTAATGACGTCTTTCGAAATCATATCTCTAGACACCAGTGCTTCGGGATTCCTCCCTCATCATTAGAGAATATTTACGGGTTGCTGGACATGCTGCCAATTTTCTCAGGTATAATCCCACTGATAGCATACAGGCGTTCCAAAGCTCGTCAGCTTAAGGGCGGCTCAAGAGAGCCTTTTATCAGTGAAAGTGGGTAGGAATGCACTTTTTGCATGTAACAGCGCCATTACCCCATTGAGTCTTGGTAGTTGTCATTCAGTTTTCCACACAAAGTTCATATCATTCTTCAACTAATGCCGTCTTTCTAAACTGTGTCTCTAGACACAGTGTTTCTGAATTCCTCCCTTATCAGTGGAAAATATTTACGGGTTGCTGGACATGCTGCCAATTTACTCAGGTATAATCCCACTCAAAGCGTGCAGGCGTTCCAAAGCTTGTCAGCTTGGGGGCGGCTCACGAGAGCCTTTTATCAGTGAAAGTGGGAAGGAATGTACTGCTTGCATGTAACAGTGCTATTACCCCATAGCGTCTTGGTGGTTGTAGTTCAGTTATTCAGCTAATGCCGTCTTTCGAAATCGTATCTCTAGACACAAGTGTTTCTGCATTCCTCCCTTATCAGTAAAAAATATTTACGCGTTGCTGGACATGCTGCCAATTTTCTCAGGTATAATTCCACTCGTAGCATGCAGGCATTCCAAAGCTCGTCAGCTTGGGGGTGGCACACGACAGCGTTTTATCAGTGAAAGTGGGTAGGAATGCACTGCTTGCATGTAACAGCGCCATTACCCCATAGCGTCTTGTTTTTCACACAAAGTTTAGCCTGCATCCACAATCTCCTCATGCTCTGCAAAATCTTCGCGTGCCTACCCATCAACACCAGGAAGACTGTAATGCAGGCCCTCATCGCCCGCCCAATGGACTACGGCAACGCACTCTATGCAGGCACCACCACCGAACTGATGCAAAGACTCTAGACGATCCAGAACGCAGCCGCCAGACTGCGATCCTCAACCTGCCCAAGAAAACCCACATCACCTAGCACCTGAAAGTCCTCCGCTGGCTCTCTGTCCAGAAGAGATGCTATTTCAATCTCCTGATCTTGCCTAGAAAGCCCTCCATGACCAAGGACCCACCTACATGAACCACCGCTTGCGCTTCCACCAACCCCCAGGAACCTCCGCTCCACACACCCCGCACAGATCCCTCGCATATGCCACTGCCGCGCTGGAGGACGCTCCTTCTCCCATCTCGCCACCCAAGCCTGGAACACCCTCCCCCTCCCTCTCTACCTCCACACTGCTCCCTCGCTGACTGACTTCAGGAAGGGGCTAAAGACCTGGCTCTTCGACTTAGACCTGTAGCAAGCACCTGGATACACTCTAGGGTGACAAGCCGCCCTCTACAAGTACGACTTGATTGATTGATTGATTTTGACTTTTCCGCTGACTTGCGCTGCCAGATACCCGTGTTTGGCATATTGATCTTTTAGGTGCTAGATTTCACACAAAAATTTTAAAAATCATAACTCTGGTTCTACTGAATTAATTTGTTATTGTGTTATTTCATTTATTAACATTTTCTCTATTTTCCAAAATTGGTTTGGTATTTTTCTTGTGTTGTTGCAAAGTCATCCTATGTGACCTGTGCACCCCCATTTTTTGCTGACCGGTACTGGTGGTAACTGACTCTGACTCTCCCTGGACTCTGCCTAACCAGGCCTAGGCCGAGTGCTATGGTGAAAACACAGAGAAAACACACACATACATGAGGGCACACTATATATTAGGATACACTTATAATTGGCATGACCTACCCTATAAGTCCCTCATACATAATAAGGCAGGAGGATTAAAACTACCTTTAAGTCCCTAGTACATAATAGGGCATGGCATTTTAGAGGCCCACAGCCCTTTCTGAACTTGCATGTGTGCACTGCTGAGAGCCTGGGGTAATTTTAAAAGCAACCATGTGTTGCAGCACTACTTTTAAATTTAAATTGTGCCCAAACTCGACTTTGGTGGTAGGGGCATTTAAAAAGTGATAGACTACAATATTTTGGCACATAAGGTACACCCAGGGTCTCCCCTAGGTGTCCATGGGGTAGGGGTCATGTTCTTTTAAGGAGGGCACTCATAAAAGAGGCTTTATATGCCCTGGGTATCGAGAAATTGCACATTTGACTTCCCCCATTGCAGTAAAGTGCTTCCCAAAATCGACTTTTGTGCTAAGAGCACTGTGGAGTGAAGATCTACACTATTTTTGAATATTCGGGACCCCTAAAGTCTCGCCTAGGTGTCCCAGGAGTGGGGGATCATGTAGCTATAAGCACGGTTCTCATAAAAGATGTTTTATAGGCCCTGGTGTTGCAGAATTTGTACATTTCATTTTCCCCATTGTAGATCCCCAGCCACATAGGTTAGCATGGCAATAGTTTATTAATGATTAACTATCACTAGGAATTCACGAATATCATTCAATGACTTAGTAGAATGGTATTGATAATGATAAATCCAACAATATGCTATTGTTGAATTTATCCTAAAATATACAGAAAATTAGTTATAAGACTTTCTTGTCTGTAAGCATAAATACAGCCATCCTGCAGTCTCCCCTGATTGGTCAGAGTTAAGAGGATTAGCCGGGCTGCTTTGATGAAGTGATGAGTGGATCACCCATGGAAAGGCTGTCTCTTAAAGAGAGCTCTGCTAGACAGGAATGCCAGAGCAGGGGGGAGGAATCATAAATCATGGAGCTTGAAAAGGCGATAGGACAGGCAGAGAATACCAGGTCCATCTACCTCTCAGCCCTCTGACCCAGCCAGATCACAGGATTAAGGCAGGAATTTGCAGATGGTAGGGGGGGATAGCTATGGAAATGAGCCACACTTGAGGTTGGTTTAACTAGCGCTTGCCCCTCTGCTGCAAGTTCAGCCATATTGAATTTTGGAGAAATAGTGCTTTCTGGGAGAAGATTATGCCACACTTTGGAGGAAGTGGTCATGCCCTGCACCTCATTGGACAGGAGTGCTCTCCTGCTTGACCCCAGAGACCACTGAATAAATAGGTGAGAGGAGCAAAGCATCTGAGATCTGCTGCTTAAAACTAAGAGAAGAAGAAGGCTTTCCAGCTGGGAACTTGATTTGCACCACCAGGCCCTGCATTCTGACTGACTGCGCCTGCTGCATTATCTGGAACTACAGCCCTTTGAATGTACCCTGCTTCAAGAGGTATAAAGAGTGGACTCCCTGCAAGCTAAACGTTAACAGAGCTCTCCTGGACCATCACCACCAAGAATCTCCAGCCTGGAGTGCGTCCAGTGGATCTGTAAGGGTTTTGTCAAAGTGGATTGTGGGAGCGAAGTCCCAAACTTTCAAGGACCATCTTGGAGATTCCAGACACTTGGATTGTGTTTTGGACACTTTGGAACCCCCAGAGGAACTCCAGGAAGAAGTTCCAGAACATTGGAGAAGTTTGAAGCAACTTTGGTAAAAAGCTTCAGAGGGGGACTGACTCTGAAGCCGGCGACATTTAACCACAAGCTGGCTTGCCCTGCTGAGTCATCCTGCTGAAAAACCCCGGGGTCTGACTTCCAGAGTTTGACCGGAAGCTCCCTGGAAAGCAAGCCGGTGAACCCTCACCGAACCCGGCCTGGTGAATAGCATTGAGGGACTCCAGCAGAAAAAGCTCCAGAACAGTTTCTAAATCAGAAGGCAAAATCATGACCCAGGCCTACCATGAGGGGATCCAAGCAGGGCTCCATTGTGGTTGGCCTGAAACTTTGACTTTGTCCCGGTCAAGCACGACCAGATGTCCCAATGTGGCTCTATAGGTTTCTAAGTACTATATAGTGCTAAACCTTTAGAAATTCATATCTCCGGTTCCCTACATTGGAGTTTTGTCATGTTGGTGCCATTTTGAAGATAACAATATCTCCTATTTGTATAAATTGGTGTGGTAGTTTTATTGGGTGTTGTGTCTTAATTATTTACTTGAATTGGTGTTTATAAATGCTCTTCTTACCTGTCTCTTGAGTTAAGCCTGCCTGCTCGCAGCCAAGCTACCAAGGACTGAGCATGGGAATAATTTATTAAGACTTATTCTGAGCCCTAGATTGTGTTAGTGGCCTTATTGACAGTGGTAGATGCATATTTACCACTACTACTAACCCACTTTCCAACAGTTGTGTTTTCAGTTTATTACTGTTTGTGTGCTGCATAAATATTTAACACAGTGCCTCCAAGTTAAGCCTGACTGCTTCTAGGCAGGGAGCTCTGGTTACACCTCTCACTGCATCCCATTCTCTGCTTATCCCATCCATCCTCCCACCAAACCACCTTACCTCCACCCCACCATCCACCCCTCTATTCATCCATCTACCCATCCACCCCTCTATTCATCCATCTACCCATCCATCCATCTATCCATACACCCACCCACCCATCCATCCATCTACCCAGTCCACCCAGCCATCCATCCTACCTTCATCCGTCCATCACAATTACTGTACATTGGTTTAACTTAAAGTGTGTACAGTAGATATGAACCAAATCCAAACTGAAATATTGTACCTATAAATTATGTGATACCTATGGACATTTGATGTTTACAATACACTTTAAGTGTAGGCTTTATTTTCACCATTATAAATGTCCAAAAATAACTATAATATTATAGATCACTCCACTTTTGGGCCAGACTGACATGAGAAGAGAAAGAACAAGCATTTGCAATGCAATAGGTCTCGCATTTACGCGAGTTTAAGCTATTGGCATTGTAAATGACAATGCCTTTTATTTATGTTTTAAAAATGAAAACAAAAATAAAAGGCATTGTTATTTGTGGTTATTTCACCTGCACTATGCTGTAAATACTATCAAACCTTGATCTGATTAATTTGAACTACTGCAAAGTATTTTATGGCAGGAAAACCCTTCTCGTTAGCTGAAGTTTAAAGACTGGGGCCAGCTTTGTGTGAACTGCTGTTTGCATGTGCAGACCCATCAGATTTGTTTGTTTTTTATTCTTATAGTCTGATGAAAAAACTGCATAGGAGTGCTGCCTATATAAATAAGGGAAGTTCTGCTTCCTCTGGTTCAAGCACCAATACAATAAATGCTTCAAAGAGAGCACTCCCCCCTTTCAAAGTGCAGAATCACCCATGGTGGGCTACATTTTGCATTGCAAAAAGGAAAAGGGCATGTGAGACATCTAGACCACCTTAATTCACCTTTTAATGTTTAGTTACTGGAAGCGTTAATCCACATTTCAGCTGAGTGGTTCAAGCAACCGTACTATGCATATGTTTTGTACATGCCTGACCAAAGCTCTATTTCCAGCCTTATAACCTAGGGCGACATGATGCCTGAAGCAGGATAAGTGTATGGAGTCCACAGCACACCAGTCACTGTCATGAGATCAGGCAGCTGAACACATTAACGGGTTGTTGTGAGACATGAACCTGAATGAGTGAGGGGAGGACCTCTGCAGGTGCTCCAAAAACAGACTGTCCCAATTCATGTTGTACGTAAGGGCAAATGTAATGGGAAATGTTGTGGCTGTTTGGTGGAGACAACAATACCACCTATACGGCAAGCTAATTGCATTTTGCAAGTAGTCAGCATTTGAGTGACACTGATGCTTTAGTCAGCTAATTGACAGATCATTGTACTGTGTAAACTTATTCCAGCCTTTGCTAACTATCTTTAATTAGACACCAAAGTGATTAGCTGTCCTTTGAAAAATGTTGACACAAGATACACATATAATATGTAAGAGATGGTTGAAACGCAGCAGTATTACATCCATACAATTAAGGAAGCGTGTAGTGATGTGTTAAACATAATTTGTGGTGCATCTGCTATGAAAGAGGGTTATTTTATTCAAAAGAGTAGCACCGGCCAGCATGCCATAATTATAAGGTGCCGTTAGAATGGAGATTCAAAAACAGTGTGCATGTTTGGGGTGGCGACGATAGATAGTTGTCAGCTGTGCCAAAAGATAGTGCTGCTGTGCTTCGGCGCCTCTTCAGTCCGCTGTCCGCAGATAGCCCTGGGATGCCTTAGGGTAGCTATGCCGCATGCGCTCTATAAATGCTTATTCTATTCTATTCTATTCTATTCCCCTTAACAACCCTAAATGGTCACTGCACCCATGAATCGCAGCCTTGGAAGATATTATGGGAGTGCAAAAAACCCCTCCGTTACACATGTTTTTAGGGCTTTTGTTGTAAAGACAACATGAGAGGGCAACAATGCCAGGTGGGCACAGAAATTCAAGAATGTGGGACTATTAAGAGAGGTAGTGGATTCTGCAAAAGCAATGATGCAGAAGCAGCAAGTCATCAGAGGTTAGGAATGGGCAAAAAATATTTTTTCACAAACTCACTGCATTTTTTTGCAAAACTACTAACATTGTGAAGATCACTAAGCTCTACACAATTGTGCTTCGTGAGAAAATCTTAACTTCTGCTGGGATTTAAATATTAATGCAGCGAACTGTAAGCGCCACTTGCATTTCTGACCATGGATGCACCATAAAATCTGTATACATGTTTGCGAAATTGAACCCACCCATTCTATTTATGTTACTAAAATGGTCCCTATCGGGCTCAACATTTTTGCCATCACCCATTTTATTTTTTGCAGCTTTACATAGTGCAAACTCGACCCAAAGGTATTGGAGCGCTATACATGAGCAACAGCTACATTACACAATGACATATTTATTTATTATTTTGATATGCACCGGGAGATTAAGTGATTTGCCGAGAATCACAGGACGTTGAGCTGACCCGAGACTCGAGCGTGCTTCCCCATCTCCAAAGTCGGCAACTCTAGCGTTGCACCACAACCCTTACCACAAGAGCCGAACCATTTTAAATATTATATACAACTTTATGCAACCAACAACCATTGAGAAAGCCAATAGTCCTGGCTTGTTGTAGGTGTAATGTTACTTGCATTTCTGGATGCAGTCAGAAGTAGCAAAATACCAGCTGGGCGGCACACTATGCGAAGTACTGATTCTTAGCTTAAATGTTTGTAATCTATCCCCTTAAATACATGTCCATGCCCCTTTGAGAGACCCACCCCCCTCCCTAGTTTTTTCATCCCACTTAAAGGTCCGAGGAAGGGGAAACGGCAGGAAAAGTAAACATGAGGAAAGGGATTAGAAACACTTAAAGTTAGCAAGGAGAGAATACGACAAATGACGCAGCAGCCCGGGCCCTGCCCTGATAGCTGAGAAAGACCCGTGACCTCCACAGGCTGAGAGGGCGGGAGCCGGGAATGTAGCGCCTGAGTAAGACCGCCCGGCGGCAGCCCCCGGCATGTGGCACACAGGGCCCTTTTCAAACCAAGCCCTGCTGTCTGCGAGAGCCACACTGTACTAAATGTGCCTATGCTGAAGGAAGGGCGCAGTCATATCTAGTGTCAGGAGCAACGGTCACTGTGAGCCGAAGTTACCATTGCCGTCTAAGATTAGCCGCGCCGCGCACCAAGCATAGCGTAACAGGACAATTAATTGTTTGAAAGTTTAATAAACATCGTGCAAAAAAAAGCAGTTACTCTACTGTGCAAGGGGATCGGAGGGCTTCTTACGGCAATCCAGCTTCCTCGGAGACATGGTGGTGCGCATGTCACACACAGCGCAACGAAAACGTGAGGAAGCCGCCTCAATAAAATAAATAAATAATACAAATACGAACGAGGCGCTTGAAACAAAGATAACAAGTGTAGCGAAACGGCAATCAGTGAAGCCTGCATTGGGATAACTGTGTGCTATAGTACTGCAGGACAGAAACGTCACTTCTGCGAAGCTTCGTGCACAGTGGACTTGTCTCCCGAAACATACACTCAACAAGCTGTCGCCATTGCGCGAATGGAATAAAGAAGTGCTTACCCAGTAATTAAAGGACACTGTGTAACGCCGCAAGCAAACGATCCAGTCCGGATGGGCCGTCCCAAAAGGAGACAGGGCGGTAACAAAGAAGCCTCATTTTCAATCGGAAGCCAGCGTTTAGCATAAACGATGACGCCAGCCATGAGAATGATGGGCGGGGCTTCAACTGAAATGAAATGAAATGAAAAGTAGTATTTATAAAGCGCTGACTGCCACTCCCAAAGGAGCATCCTGGCGCTGGTGTGGAGGTGAGCGGCTTCTCTGAGTTTCTTAGATGAGTGAGAGGCAGAGTTCACCTGAAGCTCCGAAAATCCAGGTTTTTAGTGCTTTCCTATATTGTATTTCAGATTTATGCATTCTCAGATGCATTGGCTGTAGGTTCCAAGCTTTGGTACCTAATACAGCCATAGTTTTTCCTCCCCTTGTTTTGCATCTAAAGCTAGGAGGTTTGAGTAGGTTGGCTGACGATGATCTGAGAGATCTGGTTGTACTATAGGGGGTGAATCTTGCTACGAGGTATTTTGGCCCTAGTTTGAGTGAGGCTCTGAAGGTGATAAGGAGAATCTTAAAGAGTATTCTCTTATGTAGCGGGAGCCAACGAAGAGTTTTTAGGGCTGCCGATGCGGAGGACCTACGTGGTAATTTCAAGACCAGCCGTGCCGCTGCGTGTTGGACTACTTGGAGTCTTTTTAATGTTTGTTTGTTGGCTCCTGCCAGGAGGCTGTTGCAGTAGTCAAGTCGTGCCAGGATCAGGGCAACTGCTACTGTTTTCCTTGCTGTGAGTGGAAGTAGATCGAAAAAACAATTCATGGATTTTATAAGGCTGAAGCAGGTCCCAGCTACCGTCAGAGCGTGTGGTTTGAAGCCGAGGGCGGAGTCAAACTGTACTCCCAGATTTCTTGCCACCGTTACCGTATCAGGTGGAGATGATGTATCTTCTGGCCACCACTCGCCTGGTGAAAAAGAGACCTCTTTACCTATTGGTAGGATCTCTGTTTTATCGGTGTTGCACCTGAGGTGGTTAGCCTTCATCCACTGGAGGACCTTTGTGAAGCATCTTTTGAAGTTAAGTTCGGCCTCTTTGGAATTTTGATCTAGGGATAGGATCATTTGGGTATCATCTGCGTAAGAAGTAACTTCGATCCCAAATGATGTTATAAGTGAAATAAGTGGAGTCATGTAAATGTTAAATAACAGTGGGCTTAGCGAGGAGCCCTGAGGTACTCCTGTTGCGATGGTGCGTTCCACAGATAGGAAGGTTCCGAGGGACACCGCCTGTCTGCGCATGGAAAGGAAAGATTTTAGCCATTCCAAGGCAATGTTCGAGATACCGCAGGATTTGAGTCTAGATAGGAGAATGCTGTGTGATATGGTATCTACGGCTTCAACTCCACTTCTGAAATCTCCTCGATTAAAATAAGCCTCGCAGAGCAAGCAGCGCATGCGCGCTGCAACGCAGGTCTGCTAGACCTAAAAATGGGAAATGGCAAAACTGTGTGAAAGAAAATAATTAAATAAATGTAGGAGTAAGAGAGAGGTGAACAATAAAAAGGAAAGATGAGTGAACAAGGGAATTAAAGGCAGGTTTGGTGAGAAGAATTATAGAAGAATGAGAATAGGTGATATGGGAGAGATTGAGGGTTTGAAACTTTGAAACCCAAAATGAGTTTACCTTCACCCCAGTAACTGACCTGAGAGCATATAGTACCATAAGAGCTGAAGTTCCTTTTCTCATGTCTTACCTATGGATTTTTAGGCACGTTCGATTTGAAATTTTCTCTAAAGTGCATAGTTTGCTTTCATTATTTCTTGAAGATTTATTGGAGGGAATCACCTCCCTTAAGCTGTCTTGCAGACACTGAGGGACAGATGTACGACGGTTTTTGCATGCGCAAACGGGTTTGCGAACCCGTTTGTGCATGCAAAAACCTATAGGGGTATGTACCATTCCAAAATAGCGAGTCGCAATTTATTTGCGACTCGCTATTTTGGAATTGCGAGTCGCTATTAGGAAGGGGCATTCCCTTCCTAATAGATAGCGCAACCCCATGTACAAATAAATTAAAGGAAAACAGTATTTAAAACAATCTGTTTAAGCAATATTCAAGGTCATTAGGGCAAAACTCTGGAGAACGGAGATGACTCTGTCAGGGGGCCCCCTGAAAGGCTGGGGCCCTGGGCCAGAGCCCACTTTGCCCATGCATTAAAATGTCTCTGTCCACTCACCAGCTACACCAGACAAGCCAAGCTGCCTTGTATGCCTTAGCTGTGCCTGGGGCCCAGGACAGTTGAATGAACTGGACAGCTTCTTCCGAAATTCCTGGGGTTCTCCAGGAAGACCTGAAATTCTCCATGCTATGAGAGAGAGCCTTCTGGAATGAGATTGTGACACAGACCCTGAGGGTTGAGAAGTAAGTCGGCAAAAGAATGAATCCATACCAGCAGATCCGATGATCGTTCTAGTAGAGTCGGATACCACGTTGGGATTGGCAACAGGGAGTTATCAGAACCAGTGATGACTGTTGTCTGCGGGCCTGAACAAGGACTCTGGCAATAAAGAGAAATGGAGGGAAGACATAAAGGAGGGGCTGGGGCCAAGACTGTAGAAACGCATCTGTAGCTAGAGCCAGAGGATCTGGCCTCCAATTGAAGAAGGAAGGGAGCTGAGAATTGAGACGGAAAGCAAAGAGATCTATGGACATGGTGCCAAAGATCAAAGAAAGAAGATTGAACACTGAAGGGTGACGTCTCGAATCGCGAAGATGTCTGGAAAACCAATTGGCTACCACGTTCATTTTGCCTGGAAGATACTCCGCTTTGACAGAAATACTCATCTGAAGGCAAAATTCCCAAAGACTCTTGACCAAAACTGCCAGAGGTTTGGACCTTGTACCTCCAAGACGGTTTATGTATCTAACCGCCGAAAGATTGTCCATCTGCAGAAGGACCGTGCATTTTGCTCTGTCTTTCATAAAGGACTGGATGGCAAAGGAACCTGCAAGCATCTCTAAACAATTGATGTGTAGGGATGACTTCTGAAGAGACCATGAACCTCCAGTCAAGAGTTGACCAGGATTTTGCGCCCCATCCTGTCCGACTTGCATCTGACTCTAAGACAAGATCTGGGGCGGCAGAGACAATCGTTCTCCTGTTCCAAGCGTCTAAATGTCCCAGCCACCAGAGTTCTTCTCTGGATTCCGAGTCTAGAGCAACTGGATCCAAGTATGCAAATCCTTTGTGCAGATGCCGAATCTTCAGTCTCTGAAGAGCCCTGTAATGCAGAGGACAGCAAAATATGGCCTGAATGGAGGAAGCCAGAAGACCCATTAGACGTCCCAGTGACCTTAGAGAACAAAGAGGAAGAGACATAGCGTGAAGAATCTCCTTCTTTATAACATCCACCTTCTGTTGTGGAAGTTGAAGAACTGACTGAGTCGTGTCTATGAAAAGCCTAAAAATTCCAGTCGCTGAGCGGGAACCAGAGAGGACTTCTGAAGATTTATAAGGAGTCCTAGCCTTGATAAAATATCTTGACAAAGCTTCCAATGAGCCAGAAGACAAGCCCTGTCGTGAGCCAGTATTAGGAAATTGTGCAGTTATACAATGAGTCTCACACCCTGACTCCTGAGGAAAGCTACAACTGGTTCAGAATCTGGTGAAACACCAAGGGGCTGACGAGAGACTGAACAGTAGAGTTTTGAAACGGAAAAACCTCTGGCCCCGCTGAAACTGCAGAAACTTCTGAAGGATGGATGAACCAGAACCATCAGATAAACGTCTTGAAGATCCAGACGCACTCACCAATCATCCTGAAGAAGTAAATCTCTGAGACGAAGAATGGTCTCCATCTTGAAATGATGATATACTACAAAATTGTTGAAAACCCTTAAGTTGATCATCAGACAATACATTTTGTTCTTCTTGGTAACCAGAAAAATGGTGCTGATGAAACCTGATGGATCGAAGATGGTTTCTTCTATGGCCTGCTTTAAAAGAAGAGATTGAACCTCCTCCTGGACAAGGTGAGACTGACTTTGTAAAGAATGAAGGGGCTGAGGAAGACGACCTTGCATCTGGACTTGATACAGGTCTATGCAATAACCGTTGACTGACTGAATGACCCACGGATCTGAGGTTAGAGACAACCAAGCATCTAGAGAACGCGCCAACCTGTCTCCTCCTGGAGGAGAGCCAAAATGTAAAGTCCTTACCTGAGAACTGCTCTCCTTTGGTTCTGAATCCCCTGTTCTGGAATCCACGGGAATGGCGGGGATAGAACTGGGGTTTGTACTCTTGACAGAAATCCTGTTGGGAGCCTTGACCAAAGGATCCTCTGTGGAGGGATTGACCCCTGGCAGAATAGCGGCTGGCAAAGTGACTCCTACCCTTGCTTGCCCTGCCAAAAACCCGGCTGGAAATGATCTTCTTCATATTAAACTGGGCCTTGTCAATTGTGGCAAAAGTTGACACATATTTGCTAATTTCTTTAATGAAGGAATCCCCAAACAAGAGGCCATTAGCCTGTGGGCCTTCTTCCTTAGCAAAAAGGCTACTCAATTTAGGATCTATCTTCAATAAAAGACTCTTATGTCTCTCCTGAGAAATATAGGCATTTGCATTACCCAATATACATATGGCCCGCTGAGGCCAGTTCGAGAGGGTATCGGGGTCCACCTATTCTCCTTCCATCATAGCCTCCTCAGCCAAATCCAGAATCCTGGCCAGTGGACCTACCAAATCCAGAATTCTGTCCTGGCAATTAGACCAAGACGGTATATGTATCAACCCCTTTCTTGGGAACTTTCCCAAATTTAGTAAAAAACAGTAACATATTTGGGTCTATAGAAGGGGTATCATCCACTTTATTGGGAAGGGACGGGTGGGGACATTCTGATCTCAATTTATTTCTGGAAGACTTATCGAGGGAGTGCCTCAAATAAACGGAAACAATCTGACACATATTCAGAAGGAAACCACTCTGTGTAATTGGGTGATGTATCATTACAGGATCGAACATAAGTTCCCCCAAATGATCCACAAGGGCATTGGACACTGGAAGGGAAGCACCCTCAGAGGTAGAATTTTTACGCCTTTTCTCCGAAGGCCAATCATCAGAAAAATCATCGATGATATTCAAATCAGCCCTGTCATCATCCAAGACGCCATCATCATCAATGCCAGTGTCCTACAAATGTTTAATGTTATGAGGGGAAGAAGGAAGCCCCGAAGAAGCAACCTCTCAGGTGGGAGGACCAAACTTGATAGAAACGCCTTTTGAAAACCCACTGCTAGGGGCAACACGCTTCTTTCCCTTTTTGGAAGGAATCTCACTAGAGACATGTAACATCTTGGAAATAGAGGCCTCCAAATTCTTTTGATACATCCAACATAGAAACAAACACAGCATGCTGTACAGAATATTTTTAAAAAGACTTAACATTTTCTTTCATAGATTGGGCTTCATCATCATCAGACATTGCCATTTTATAACTAAACTACCAGAAAGGGCTCAAAAAGCCACCCAAAACAACATCTAACCAAATGACAGTCACAGAGGGGCTAAAGGGTTAACTCAACTGCAGAAAAATGATTGCCGAAGGCAGGGCGTGGACCGCCGGAGACAGGGGAGTGTCCAGGGGCGGGCCGCAAGCTGGGAAACCCAGGACATGGAAAACAGCACAGACGGAGGAAATCTCCCCAGCGGGAAGCAAGGGAAACCCTTGCAGACCGAACTACATGAGTGCTAAATGTGAAAAAGCTCTACAAGTCAAGCCGCAAACACCAACGTGAGGAAAGAAGCAGCGAGCAAAGCTGTTGAAGAAAAACAGCGAGGGCAACAGTTTTAGAACGTTGCAAGCGCTACTGCTAAAGTGACCTCGAGCTTGAGGAAAACATCAACCACTCAACAGTAAGCATATAAATATAAAGATATATGAAACCATTACATTAAACATGAAAGCAGAATACTTATCTTGACTTTGAGCAGCAAGAAAAGAGGGCTTGTTGCTCTCAGTCAAGATGTTTATTACTGTATTCGATGTCCTATTGGATACTGTATTGTGATGTAATGTATGTTGTACTTTCCCAGGGTTTCTGAGTATTGTAGTCTTTTCTTTGCTGCTGTTTTAATTAAAACAAGAAATAAACATAATCTGAGCCTCCAGTCTTGTAACAAAATTCTCACACAAACTCCAAATAACAGCCTTTCTCCAACACACACACAAAGACTGAGGGCTGATGTGTCTTTTTGGCTGCTCATGGCAGGAATACAATGACAGAGAAGAAGGACAAGCAAACACAATAAACCATTCAGTACAGGGAGTTGTTAGAATAGAAAATCATGCTTACGCATTATTCTATGTATGTTAGCATTTGCGGCGCCATTTCCTTTTCCGGCGCCATTTTGGGTTATAATCGAAACCTATCTTTTGTCATTTCTGAGAAGAGGCCTCAGTTATGTTTCATTTCCCCGAGGCCGGAATTCACCTCCCTAATGAATACACTGTTCTTATCAGCGCATACCTTCCCCTTTAGATAGAAGCCTTCCCCCACTTGTCTAGTGGCGGGCACAGGCAGAACGACCTTGAATGGTAGATAGTGTGTGCCCGGCCTCAGAACCGAAACAATTTTTTTTCTATTCACTGTTTTACTGCATCTGCTTGGAAAATTCCATTGTGGGCGTGCCTTTGTTGGTTCTGAGATGTACATAATGTAACTTTATGCTTGCTGATGTCAGTCCCTCTGCAGCACTCCCAAGTGACTGGGCAGACTGGGCTCCACTCTGAGTGTACCTGAATAAATAGTTATTGGTTTGTATTCTCTACTGTCTGACCAACTCTTCATTTGGTATGGAAGGCTGACAGGTGGTCGTGAGTGACCCGGGTGACCCTAATCGGGCCACTTCCTTCAGAGTTGGCCATTTTGTACTGAGGTTCTGAGTTTATTTGAAAATCAATACATTGATATGACTGTAGGTTTCTTCTTCTAACTGAAAAAGACAGCCTAAACAAAATTCCTCATTATCAACATGATTATTTTTCCTGTACTAATGATTAGGGAAATTGATATTTTGAACATTCAGAAAAATACTATTATTATACTATATAACGCTGGTCATGGGTAGAACAAACATTTTTTAAAACACCTCATAATACTTTTCACATGTGGACATCAGTTTTCAAAAACACAAAAATAATAAATGAAATTCGAAATGTAAAAAATGGGATTTAACCCCTTCGCTGTTAGGCCTTTTTCCCTCCTGTGCTAAGCCTTTTTTTGGCTATATGGGGTAGTTCGCGCTTAGGCCCCTGTAACTTTTTGACCACATAAGGTATCCACATCAAATTTGCGTCCTTTTCTTCTAACATCATGGGGATTTTAAAGGTACCCAGGGTTTGTTGATTCCCCTGGAGGGGACCCCGAAATTAGCCAAAATACAGCTAAATTTTGGGTTTTTATTTAAAAATGGGGAAAAAGTGCTGAAGATGAAAGCCTCTGGTTTTTTCCCTGCAAATGATATCAACAAAGGGTTTGTGGTGCTGAAATCACCATCTTCCCAGCTTTCAGGGACTGACAGACTTTTGTCAGAAAACCCAAGAAAGTTTCACAGTTTTGGCATTTTACTGGGACATAGCCTATTTTAACAATTTTTTGTGCTTTCAACCTCCTTCCAGTTAATGGTAGAAATGGGTATGAAAGAAATAATGGATCCTGGAAAGCTATACATTTCAGAAAAGTAGACACAATTCTAAAATTAGCAAGGGGTCATTTGTGTAGATCCTTCAAGTTTTTTTTTTAGAAACTAACAGGTGAAAATAGGAAAAACTGAAAATGAGTTGAAAACAACAGCCATTTGTGCCAACGTTTGCGCCTGTAACTTCTTCTAAGTATGACAAATATTTTAAAACAATATACCGTTACATCCGCTGGACCCTTCTGGTTGTGGGGATATATAGGACTTGTAGGTTTACCAAGCACCCGACGAACCCACAGCCAATAACTGAGCAGCATCATGCAATATTTTTAATTGTGTACCGGGTATATAGCAATTCATTTGGGAAAATATAAACAGTGAAAAATCGGTATGAAAGACACCTACGTATTTCTGAAATGGGAACAAAATATAGAGTTTAGAAACAGTAGCTATTTGCACATCTCGGAAATTGTGGGTGCCCATACTAGCATGTGAATTATAGGACATTTTTCAAAGTGACTTCTTTTTACACATTGTCTTTCATTTGGAAGGCAGAAATGCATCGAAAGTCAATAGGTAATAACAGTTGCTCTACAATTCTGTATTCCCCTAAGTCTCCTGATAAAAATGGTACCTCACTTGTGTGGGTAGGCCTAGTGTCCGCGACAGCAAATGGCCCAAAACGCAACGTGGACACTCCACATTTTTACAGTGAAAACAGACCCTTTTTTTGCAAAGTGCCTAGCTGTGGATTTTGAACCCTAGCTCAGCCAGCACATAGGCAAACTAACAAACCTATACATTTTTTAAAACTAGACACCCAGAGAAATCTAGGATGGGGTTATATGAGTGGCTCTCACCAGGTTCTGTTACCCAGAATCCCTTGCAAACCTCAAACTTTGTAAAAAAAAAAACACATTTTCCTCACATTTCCGTGATGGAAAGTTCTGGAATCTGCGTGGATCCACAAAACTCCTCCCACCCCACATTCCCCAAAGACTTCAGAGAAAAATTGTACCTCACTTGTGTGGGTAGGCCTAGTACTGCGACAGGAAACGGCCCAAAACGCAGCGTGTACACACCACACTTTTACAGTGAAAACGGACGCTTTTTTTCAAAGTGCCTAGCTGTAGATATTGAACCCTAGCTCTGCCGGCACCTTGGGAAACCTTGCAGACCTATACATTTTTGAAAACTAGACACCCAGGGGAATCCAGGATGGGGTGACTTGTCTGGCTCTCACCAGGTTCTGTTACCCAGAATCCCTTGCAAACCTCCAACTTTGTAAAAAAAACAACACATTTTCCTCACATTTCTGTGATGGAAAGTTCTGGAATCTGAGTGGATCCCAAAAATTCCAACCACCCTGCATTCCCCAAAGTCTTCCGATAAAAATGGTACCTCACTTTTGTGGGTAAGCCTAGTGCCCCCGACAGGAAATGGCCGAAAACACAACATGCACACACCACATTTTTACAGTGAAAACAACTTTTTTTGCAAAGTGCTGAGCTGTAGATTTTGAATCCTAGCTCTGCTGGCACCTAGGGAAACCTAGCAAACCTATACATTTTTTAAACCTAGATACCCAGGGGAATCCACGATGGGGTGACTTGTCTGGCTCTCACCAGGTTCTGTTACCCAGAATCCCTTGCAAACCTCAAACTTTGTCAGAAAACACATTTTCCCCACATTTCTGTGATGGAAAGTTCTGGAATCTGCGTGGGTCCACAAACTTCCACCCACCTGCATTCTCCAAAGTCTCCCAATAACAATGGTACCTCACTCGTATTGTGGAGACTTCAAAATTACCTATCATAAAACAACCTGGTTTTGCATGGGGGGCACCTGGGTTTTTGGCCCCGTGCTCAGCGGCCATATAGGGAAACCTACCAAACCCACACATTTCTGAAACCTAGACACCCTGGGGAGTCCAGCGAGGTATGGCTTGCATGGATCCCCGAAGGTTTCCCTACCAAGACTCCCCTGCAAACCTCAAATTTTGTTGAAAAAATCAAATTTTTCTCAAATGTTTGTGTGGGAAAGTTGTAGGATCACTGGGCTGACACAAATTTCCTACCAACCAGCGTTCCCCCATGTCTCCCGATAAAAATGGTACCTCACTTGTGTGGGTAGGTATAGTGGCCGCAACAGGAAATGGCCCAAATCGTACTGTGGAGACTTCAAAATTACCTATCATAAAACGACCTGGTTTTGCAGGGGGTGTAGGAGAGTAGGATCTGCTTCTTAGGGTTACCCCCACTTTTTGCTGATGTTTCACTGTTTTTCGACTTTAGTCTGGCTGGGGCCCTGCTATCCAGGACCCCAACCTAGCTGCTTCCTCTCTAAATTGATTCCCTGTACCTTAGGTACACCACAGATTGGATTCTGGGGTGCCCTTATAAGTCCCTAGTATATGGTATACTATGTACCCAGGGTATAGGTACCCCAGAGGCCTACCAGGGGCTGAAGCATGTATTATGCCACCCCTGGGCATCCTTCCAAAATGACACCGCAGGACTGCTACAGCAGCCTGAGTGAGGTAGTGCCTGCACCCCTTACTGAGATATAGGTTCACTATATCTCACCCTATCACTGCACATATAAACCTATCAGTCACCCCTATGGCAGGCCTTATCAATCCTGAAGGCAGGGTGCATGGTTTTGTGTGAGAGGGTGCCCATGCATGAGCAGAGCCCCTCTGCAGCCTTCGGAATCTATCCTCCGGGGTTGTCTGTGAGGCAGCCTGACCATATACTCTTAAGTGCATAATAACCTAGCGGTAAATGCTAACTTTGGGATGGCTGCACGGAAACATGTCATGTTTGGTGTCAAACACCTTGGAATCATACCCCCACACCAGTAACTGGTGTGGGAGTATGATCCCACCCTTCTAGAGGGAGAGACATGACAGCACCGGCATACCCGGTACCAGCTAACAGAGCCCTGGCATCACAAAATGGATGCTGCAGCCACAGACACGAGTCTGGCCTCCTGCTGCTGACCGAAACTCCGGCAGGGGAGGCCTGGACAATAGGTTTCCTGTCACAGGGAGGTGTTACCACCTCCCAGACAGGCTTTAGTGTATTGGGGATGGGTGGGTGCACTCTCAGAGTGCTTTGAAGTCCTGCACTGGGGGCACATTTGGTGTCCCTGTGCATAGTCCAGTTCAAACCGGTTGCAGGGGCTACCAGCCCCTGATCTGTCGCGAAACTGGACAAAGGAAATGGGTGTAGCCACCCCTCTTTCCAAACCCTCCCATAGGTGGGTCCCCAGAGTATGTCCAACCCCTTCCTTGGGTATAAGAAAGGAACCCCTGGCTACAGGACTCTAGATTACACCTGGATGAAACTCTGATACAGAAATCCCGGAACTTCGACGATCTACACGACTAGATGACTGAAGAATCTCCCTTGGAGTAAAGGAGTTACTCCCCTGCTTGGCAGGCACCAAAGACGCATCTGCCCGGTCTGCATCTCTGAAGCTCCCGCCGGACGCCGATGACTTTGCAACCCAGGAGGTGGGTTTCCAGACTTCCCAGAGGCCGACCCGAGTCCCCAGCAAAGCTGAGACCCGTAGCCCTCGTGGGTACCGTGGAACCGGAACCCCTGGACACCGTGCACATTTGCAAGTGCATATGCTTCTTGTCGATCCTAGAGGCTGTGCTTTGGGTTACTGGGGGTGGTGTTTGATTGGCTCAAACGTTCCGTCCATCATCCCCTTTTGTATCGCTTTGTTCGCCCTAAGTTGGCGGGGGTATGCCCAGACGTGGGTCCCTTGCTCACTTTGCCACTGGATTCAAGCAAGCCTGGCTGATGACGGCTGGAATGCCAGAAACCGGTCCTAGGATGCTTGTTTCCGGTCCAGGGAAGACATGGCTTGGCAGTTCGGGCTGGACTGTTCCCATGAGGCACAGGGTCAGACTGATTTGCATATGGCCATGTCTGAACTGGGGTGGTGGGAGTGAGCTAAAGAATGATGATGGATTAAACCCAGATCAGTTGACTGGGGGTGGGTGTTTGATTGGCTCAAACGCTCCGTCCATCATCCCCTTTTGTATCGCTTTGTTCGCCCTAAGTTGGCGGGGGTATGCCCAGACGTGGGTCCCTTGCTCACTTTGCCACTGGATTCAAGCAAGCCTGGCTGATGACGGCTGGAATGCCAGAAACCGGTCCTAGGATGCTTGTTTCCCGGTCCAGGGAAGACATGGCTTGGCAGTTCGGGTGCTGGACTGTTCCCATGAGGCACAGGGTCAGACTGATTTGCATATGGCCATGTCTGAACTGGGGTGGTGGAGTGAGCTAAAGAATGATGATGGATTAAACCCAGATCAGTTGACTGGGGGTGGGTGTTTGATTGGCTCAAACGCTCCGTCCATCATCCCCTTTGTATCGCTTTGTTCGCCCTAAGTTGGCGGGGGTATGCCCAGACGTGGGTCCCTTGCTCACTTTGCCACTGGATTCAAGAAAGCCTGGCTGATGACGGCTGGAATGCCAGAAACCGGTCCTAGGATGCTTGTTTCCGGTCCAGGGAAGACATGGCTTGGCAGTTCGGGCTGGACTGTTCCCATGAGGCACAGGGTCAGACTGATTTGCATATGGCCATGTCTGAACTGGGGTGGTGGAGTGAGCTAAAGAATGATGATGGATTAAACCCAGATCAGTTGACTGGGGGTGGGTGTTTGATTGGCTCAAACGTTCCGTCCATCATCCCCTTTTGTATCCCCTTTTGTATCGCTTTGTTCGCCCTAAGTTGGCAAGGGTATGCCCAGACGTGGGTCCCTTGCTCACTTTGCCACTGGATTCAAGCAAGCCTGGCTGATGACGGCTGGAATGCCAGAAACCGGTCCTAGGATGCTTGTTTCCGGTCCAGGGAAGACATGGCTTGGCAGTTCGGGCTGGACTGTTCCCATGAGGCACAGGGTCAGACTGATTTGCATATGGCCATGTCTGAACTGGGGTGGTGGAGTGAGCTAAAGAATGATGATGGATTAAACCCAGATCAGTTGACTGGGGGTGGGTGTTTGATTGGCTCAAACGTTCCGTCCATCATCCCCTTTTGTATCGCTTGGGTTACTTGTAGCCCTGACCCCGAGCAGTGAATCCACCGAAGATTGCTGGCCTACCCTCTCCGAGTGACCCGTGGGCCACCATTTTGTTATTCCTCTTGAGGTCCCTTCGCGATCCCTTGTCCGTCGACTTGTTGGTCCCTGAGAAGGACAACTGTACTTC
This sequence comes from Calotriton arnoldi, assembly GCA_963921515.1. Lineage (NCBI taxonomy): Eukaryota > Metazoa > Chordata > Amphibia > Caudata > Salamandridae > Calotriton > Calotriton arnoldi. The sequence goes on from CAWUFW010003696.1 coordinate 1,359,067, forward strand.
AATTGGGCTTTCCTGGTTGCTCCAGATGTGCCCTGACTCTCCATTGCTTGGGGAGTCCCCAGGATCTTGCTGGTCCGCAGCGAAGGATCTTTCCTCTTCCTGCATGGGTTGCTGTTGCCAAGGCTTGTTGCGTCCAATCCGGGCATCGATGCTGCAGCACTCAAAGTCGTTTGTGGGACAGCTCGAATCCAGCTCCTGGTTGTCATCGACGCCTCCTGCTCCTCGTGGCTGAAGAGTCAAGCTTCACCTCTTTGCACCTGAAACACCCGACATCGGTGGGCATTCGACTATCGTGCCCCTGGTCACTGGCAAGTGACCCAGACTCTGTCCCCTCTGCTTTCAGGTTCTTCACATCTTCGATCCAGGCTTGGATCTCTTCGGACACTTCTCATCTTCCCGGCAGCAGCACTTCGTGGCAGGCTGCTATTGAAAATGACGACACGACCCGACACCATTTGACACCTATGCACCCGGCTTCCCTGGGTGAGGTAACACGAGTACTCCGGTGCTCCCGTGGGTGTTGGCCCTAGAACCATCTAAGTCCAAAAGGGTTTGTTCCTAGTCCACTCCGAAGTGTCCCTAAACTTTAAAACTCTAACCGCGACTTTCCCCATAGAAGCTAACGGAGCTCGCGCCTGTGTTCACACACTGCACACGTCCCCGTGGGTCCCCTGTGTCACTACCTTGGGTGGTTCCTTGGGGTCCCAGCGATTCTACAGGCTCTAGGCCTTGTGTTTAGTCAAGTCGTGGTTCTTATACCACTTACTTAGTATATGGTTTGGTCTCCCCCTGGAGCCTATCGTTTACTGTGCTAATTTACTGTGATGATTTAAATGCTTGTAACTTGTGTGCTTTGACCTCTAGCCTCATAAAGAGACTAGTAGGGTAGTGTTTAGTAATAAATACATATATGTTATATATATATACCTGGTGTAGTTCTCCTTTCATTTGGTCATTCATGAGATTATAGACTGGTAAAACAAACAGCTTTACACTCCTTCAAGACTTAGCCTGAAGGCTGCTCTCCATAGCTACCACTAGGATAGCTTTCAAATAAGGTTGTCTTAAACCTATCATCAATAAGGGGTTTTTGGACTGGTGCAAGGTGCCCACTATAACTAGTGGACAGCATATACCAGGCCAACTTCTCACTATGGTGTGCAGCAGTTGGATTCAAGCTTGCCTTTGTTTTACCAGATAATCTCAAGTGAGTGACTAACTGAAAACCACTAAAGGTACCTGAGGTACATATAATTCAAGCTTAAAATTACAGTAAGTTCTACTGAACTTAGAGTTGTGTGTCAAGGGCTTAGCACACCCTTTCTACAACTCAAGAGAGTTTAGTAGGCCACACTAAAGCAGGTAGTGCATACACCACACCTCACAAGTGATGTCTTCAAGGCCAGGAACCAGTGGGTCCCTGCCAGAAGCCAATGGGCTTCTACCATCCAAGTATGACAACCTCCCATTCTTGGAATTGAGAGCATTGTGCAGTACTAGGAAGCTGAAGACAGGCAAAAGTGCCAACACCCAACGCCTCATAGAGGTACTGCTGTTGGATGATCTCAGAAGGCCCTTAGGGTCTGAAGGGGTAGGCAGAGAGGGTGGGGCAGCAGATGAGGAAGGGCCAAGGGGTGAAGATACCCATGACCTGACCTCTGAAGCTGACCAGGAAGATGACACTGATCTTAACCTGGGAAATCCAGCTCCTCCTGCAGATGAGGAGGATGGCCAGAATGGCCACCTCTTTATTCCACCAGGGAGAGTTGAGAGTGTGCCTAGAAGGTCAAGATCTCCTTCTCAGGAGTCTAACCATTCTGACACCTCAATAGGGACCTCTGTTTCCTCTCATAGGAGGGAATCCTCTCATGAAAGGAAAGAGAGACTGCTCAAGTATGAAGAAGCTCAGCTTAGAATCAGAAGAGAGCAGTTGGCTTTAGATAGGGAGTCCCTAGAGCTTCAGAAAACTAGAAGAAAATTGGGACTAGAGTCCCATGGTGGCAGCAACTTCCCTAGTGTTAGGGAAAGGTCTCATGACCATAGAAACCTAAGCAAGATTGTCCCTCCCTACCAGAGTGGGGATGACATCTACAAATGGATTACTGCACTGGAAAGGGTCTGTAAAGTTCAGAGGGTCCCCCAGGAGCAGTGGGCAGCAATCTTGTGGCTCTCCTTTGCAGACAAAGGTAGAGACAAGCTCCTCACTGTAAGAGAAGAGGATGCTGATGATTACCAAATCTTGAAAAGTGCACTGATTGAGGGGTTTGGCCTAACCACTGAACAGTATAGGATAAAGTTCAGAGATACCCAAAAGGCACAGAATCAAGACTGGGTGGACTTTGTAGATTGTGCTACTAAGGCTCTGGAGGGCTGGTTACTTGACAGTAAGGTGTGTGATTTCAAAGGATTGTACAACTTAATTATGAGGGAGCAGATCCTTAATAATTGTCAAAATCAGCTGTTGCTCCAGTACCTGGTGGACTCTGATCTGACCTCTCCCCAAGAATTGGGAAAGAAGGCAGACAAATGGGTCAGAACCAGGGTGAGGCAGAAGGTTCAGAACCAAGGTGGTGACCCAAAGAAGCAAGATTCTAAGAACTCTGACAAGGGTGGGGAAAAGGGTAAAGACCAGAAGTCTTCTCAAGGTCCCCAAAAATCTTCATCTGGGGGGGAGTCCCAATCTAACAAAAGTAAAGGCCAAAAGAAACCATGGTGTAAAATCTGTAAGCAGAAAACCCATTGGACAAGTGACTGTACAAAGTCCAAAGACTCAACTCCAGCCACCATTGCCCCTAAGGCAACTGTTCCCCCTAGTGCAGCTACAATTGGTGGTACTCAGAATAAGGGTGTAGTAGGGTTAACCCTGGGTTCTGAGATGGACTCTGGCCTAGTCAGAGTTCCAACTCAGGCTGTCCTGGTCTGTGATGGAGGCATAGACATTTCCTCCTTTGTGAGTCCCAGTAACTTGGGCAAATACAGACAGCAGCCTTTGATAAATGGAAAAGAGGCTTTGGCATTCAGGGACACAGGAGCAAGTGTCACAATGGTGACAAAAGATCTTGTGGCTCCTGGGCAGATTATACTTGGTGAAATGTACCAAGTGACCAATGCTAGCAATGTCAGGACAGACCATTCCTTGGCAGTTGTTAATTTCTCCTGGGGAGGGGTAACTGGCATCAAGAAAGTTGTGGTAAGTGCAGACCTCCCTGTTGAATGCTTGCTTGCCAATGATCTAGAAACTTCAGCTTGGGCAGAAGTGCAGCTCAGGACACATGCAGAAATGCTTGGGATCCCTGCACATGTATTTGCTGTGACCAGGTCACAGGCCAAAAAGTCTAACACTGAACAGGCCCTGGATTCTGGAAGAATGGACTAGGTGCCTCCCAAGAGGAGGAGCAGTAGGGTTAAGGCAGTGCCTTCCCCCCTGACTCAGAATACAGATCAGCCTCCAGAGGGAGATGAACTTAGGGGCATATTATCTGGAAAGCTCGCGACTAAACGGATCGCAGAGCGTGTTTCAGACCGAGTCGACTTTATCAGTCCGACTGATCGTCGGAATAATTTGCCATGCTAATCGGACTCGTATTAGTCGGACTATTTAGCGCTATGGCGATAATTATTCCAGCCATAGCGGTGCTCTCCATTGAAACATCGGCTGGTTTTCCAGCGGTGCCTTTCAGTGGAACATGGCGAGTAACCTTGCTGATACGACCCTGGTGGTGCGTATCAGCATGAATCCACACGGACCCCAATGTGCAGATATGGCTAACACCTGCTAATTGCAGGTGTTAACTAAATGGCGATGACCCGGTTAGCGCGACTTTTCACGTCGCTAACTGGGGCGCATGGTCACCTTGCTAATAGGCGATAGGCTCTGTTAGCGGGTGTTTCCCAGGTCTGTTCGTGCGAGTCGGTCGCAGCGTTTGCGTGTCCCGCGAATCGCAGTCGTTCAAGGCGATAATATCACGGGCGCTAATGCCCGAAAACTGTCGCTAACTGCATGTTAGAGACAGTTTGCTGATAGAGGGCGATCAGAATCGATCGCCGCTTTAGCCGATCCGATAAGTGCCGCTACAGCGGCGATAGTACCCTGCTAATATGCCCCTTAGTCCTGAAGAAGGAACTGTCCCAGAGGAGCTTGAACCTGATCAGGTTGAGTTCTTGGGGACAGGGGCCCTTTCAGGGCAGATCTGAGCCAGGAGCAGCAAAGCTGCCCCTCTCTTGAAACCCTCAGAAAGCAAGCTGCTGATGAGGCTGCTGGGAATGCTAGTGGCACCCATAAGATATATTGGGATGATGGACTCCTATATTCAGAGAGTAGAGACCCCAAGCCTGGTGCTTCCAGGAGGTTGGTAATACCTCTGAAATTTAGGGGCTTCCTATTGACACTAGCCCATGATATTCCTCTAGCAGGTCACCTGGGCCAAAACAAGACTTGGGACAGAATTGTTCCTCACTTTCATTGGCCCCACATGTCTGAAGACACCAAGGAATTTTGTCGCTCCTGTGTCACCTGCCAAGCCAGTGGGAAGGCAGGTGGAACCACAAAGGCCCCCTGATACCACTACCTGTGGTGGGGGTTCCCTTTGAGAGGGTGGGGATTGATATAGTTGGTCCCATGGATCCTCAGACAGCCTCTGGGCACAGATTTATCCTGGTGGTGGTGGACCATGCCACTAGGTACCCAGAAGCAATTCCACTTAGGACCACCACAGCACCTGTGGTGGCAAGGGCCCTCTTGGGAGTATTCTCAAGAGTGGGTTTTCCTAAGGAGGAAGTATCAGACAGGGATACAAACTTCATGTCTAGTTACTTGACTACAATGTGGAAGGAGTGTGGAGTGAATTATAAGTTCACCACACCCTATCACCCACAATGCAATGGTTTAGTTGAAAGGTTCAACAAAACCTTGAAGGGCATGATCAAAGGTCTCCCAGAAAAGCTAAGGCGCAGATGGGACAACCTTTTGCCCTGCCTTTTATTTGCCTACAGGGAGGTGCCATAAAAGGGGGTTGGTTACAGCCCTTTTGAAATTTTGTTTGACCATCCTGTCAGGGGTCCTTTGTGTCTGGTGAAGGAGGGATGGGAGTTACCTCTCAAACCCCCTAAACAGGACATAGTGGACTATGTACTTGGTCTCCGCTCCAGGATGGCAGAGTATATGAAAAAGGCAACTAAAAACCTTGAGGCTAGCCAGGAATTGCAGAAGGCCTGGCATGACCAAAAGGCTGTGCTGACTGTTTACCAGCCAGGGCAGAAAGTGTGGGTGTTGGAGCCTGTGGCCCCAGCAGCCCTCCAAGATAAGTGGAGTGGCCCCCATACAATTGTTGAACAGAAGGGAGAGGTTACCTACTTGGTAGACCTTGGAACTCCCAGGAGTCCCCATAGGGTACTCCATGTCAACAGACTGAAACCATATGTCGACAGGGCAGACATGGGCTTGCTCATGGCTACTGATGAGGGACAGGAGGAAGAGAGTGATCCACTCCCTGACCTGCTCTCTCAGAACCCTGATGATGGATCAGTAGATGGTATAGCCTTGGCAGGCAGCCTCACTGTCCAGCAACAAACTGACTGCAGAAACGTTCTCAGCCAGTTCAGGCATATGTTCTCCCTGACACCTAGTCAGACTACCTGGTGCACTCATGAAGTGGACACTGGGGACAGTCTGCCTGTCAAGAATAAAATCTACAGGCAGCCTGATCATGTCAGGGATTGTATAAGGACAGAGGTCTAAAAGATGTTGGATTTGGGAGTCATTGAACCCTCAGATAGCCCTTGGGCTAGTCCAGTAGTCCTTGTGCCTAAACCTCGCACCAAAGATGGCAAGAGAGAAATGAGGTTTTTTGTGGACTACAGGGGTCTCAATGCAGTCACTAGGACTGATGCCCATCCCATCCCAAGGGCAGATGAGCTTATAGATACTTTGGCCTCAGCCAAGTTTCTGAGCACATTTGACTTGACAGCTGGCTACTGGCAGATCAGACTAGCTGATGATGCAAAGCCAAAGACAGCATTTTCTACCCCTAGTGGGCATTATCAATTTGTGGTGATGCCCTTTGGTTTGAAGAATGCACCTGCCACTTTCCAAAGGTTGGTGAATACAGTCCTTACAGGCCTGGAAGACTATAGTGCAGCATATCTAGATGATATTGCTGTCTTTAGCTCCACCTGGGAGGATCACCTGGTCCACCTAAGGAATGTTTTGGAGGCCCTGCAAAAAGCAGGCCTAACTATCAAGGCTACTAAGTGCCAGATAAGGCAGAGTCAGGTTGTGTACCTGGGCCACCTTGTAGGTGGAGGCCAGGTTCAACCATTGCAGAGCAAAATCCAGACCATAATAGACTGGGTTGCTCCCACTACCCAGACTCAGGTGAGAGCCTTCTTGGGCCTGACTGGGTACTACAGAAGATTTGTAAAAGGTTATGGATCCATAGTGACCCCATTGAATGACCTTACCTCTAAGAAAATGCCCAAAAAGGTTCAGTGGACAGTTAGCTGTCAAAAGGCATTTGATGACCTGAAGCAGGCCATGTGCACTGCTCCCATTCTGCAGAGTCCTGATCACTCCAAAAAGTTCATTGTTCAAACAGATGCATCTGAGTTGGGGGTAGGGGCTGTACTGTCACAGTTGAATGATGAAGGTCAGGATCAGCCAGTAGCTTTTATTAGCAGAAGGCTGACCCCCAGAGAGAATCGTTGGTCAGCCATAGAGAGGGAGGCCTTTGCTGTGGTTTGGGCTCTGAAGAAGTTGAGGCCATACTTGTTTGGCACTCACTTCATTGTTCAGACAGACCATAAGCCCCTCTTATGGCTAAAACAGATGAAGGGTGAAAACCCCAAACTTTTGAGGTGGTCCATTTCCCTACAGGGGATGGACTATACAGTGGAACATAGACCTGGGTGTAGCCATGCCAATGCAGATGGACTCTCTAGATATTTCCACTTAGAACATGAAGACTCAACTGGTCAAGGTTAGTTTAATGTCCCTGCGTTTGGGGGGGGGGTTGTGTAGGAGAGTAGTATCTGTTTCTTATGGTTACCCCCACTTTTTGCTGATGTTTCACTGTTTTTCGACTTTAGTCTGGCTGGGGCCCTGCTATCCAGGACCCCAGCCTAGCTGCTTCCTCTCTAAATTGATTCCCTGTACCTTAGGTACACCACAGATTGGATTCTGGGGTGCCCTTATAAGTCCCTAGTATATGGTCTACTATGTACCAAGGGCATAGGTACCCCAGAGGCCTACCAGGGGCTGAAGCATGTATTATGCCACCCCTGGGCAGCCTTCCAAAATGACACCACAGGACTGCTACAGCAGCCTGAGTGAGGTGGTGCATGCACCCCTTACTGAGATATAGGTTCACTATATCTCACCCTATCACTGCACATATAAACCTACCAGTCACCCCTATGGCAGGCCTTACCAATCCTGAAGGCAGGGTGATTGGTTTTGTGTGAGAGGGTGCCCATGCATGAGCAGAGCCCCTCTGCAGCCTTCGGAATCTATCCTCCGGGGTTGTCTGTGAGGCAGCCTGACCATATACTCTTAAGTGCATTATAACCTAGCGGTAAATGCTAACTTTGGGATGGCTGCACGGAAACATGTCGTGTTTGGTGTCAAACACCTTGGAATCATACCCCCACACCAGTAACTGGTGTGGGAGTATGATACCACCCTTCTAGAGGGAGAGACATGACAGCACCGGTATACCCGGTACCAGCTAACAGAGCCCTGGCATCACAAAATGGATGCTGCAGCCACAGACACGAGTCTGGCCTCCTGTTGCTGACCGAAACTCCGGCAGGGGAGGCCTGGACAATAGGTTTCCTGTCACAGGGAGGTGTTACCACCTCCCTGACAGGCTTTAGTGTATTGGGGCTGGGTGGGTGCACTCTCAGAGTGCTTTGAAGTCTTGCACTGGCGGCACATTTGGTGTCCCTGTGCTTAGTCCAGTTCAAACCGGTTGCAGGGGCTACCAGCCCCTGCTCTGGCGCAAAACTGGACAAAGGAAATGGGTGTAGCCACCCCTCTTTCCAAACCCTCCCATAGGTGGGTCCCTAGAGTTAGTCCAACCCCTTCCTTGGGTATAAGATAGGAACCCCTGGCAACAGGACTTTAGATATCCCTGGACGAAACTCTGAAACTGAATCCTGGACCTTCGACGATCTGTTCAATGCCAGATGACTGAAGAATCTCCCTTGGAGTAAAGGAGTTACTCCCCTGCTTGGCAGGCACCAAAGACACAACTGACCGGTCTGCATCTCCGAAGCTCCCACCGGACACCGAAGACTTTGCAACCCAGGAGGTGGGTTTCCAGACTTCCCCGAGGCTGACCCGAGTCCCCAGCAAAGCTGAGACCCGTAGCCCTCGTGGGTACCGTGGAACCGGAACCCCTGGACACCGTGCACATTTGCAAGTGCATATGCTTCTCGTCGATCCTTGAGGCTGTGCTTTGTGTTACTTGTAGCCCTGACCCCGAGCAGTAAATCCACTGAAGATTGCTGGCGTACCCACTCCGAGTGATCCGTGGGCCGCCATTTTGTGATTCCTCTTGAGGTCCCTTCGTGATCCCTTGTCTGTCGACTTGTGGGTCCCTGAGAAGGGTAACTTTACTTCAATTGGGCTTTTCTGGTTGCTCCAGACGTGCCCTGACTCTCCATTGCTTGGGGAGTCTCCAGGACCTTGCTGGTCCGCACCGAAGCATCTTTCCTCTTCCTGCATGGGTTGCTGTTGCCAAGGCTTGTTGTGTCCAATCTGGGCACCGACGCTGCAGCACTCGACATCCTTTGTGGGACAGCTCGAATCCAGCTCCTGGTCATCGTCGACGCCTCCTGGTCCTCGTGGCTGAAGAGTCAAGCTTCACCTCTTTGCACCTGAAACACCCGACATCGGTGGTCATTCGACTATCGTGCCCCTGGTCACTGGCTAGTGACCCAGACTCTGTCCCCTCTGCTTTCAGGTTCTTCACATCTTCGATCCAGGCTTGTATCTCTTCGGACACTTCTCATCTTCCCGGCAGCAGCACTTTTCAGCAAGCTGCCATTGAAAACGACGACGCGACCCGACACCATTTGACACCTATGCACCCGGCTTCCCTGGGTGAGGTAACACGAGTACTCCGGTGCTCCTGTGGGTGTTGGCCCTAGAACCATCTAAGTCCAAAAGGGTTTATTCCTAGTCCACTCCGAAGTGTCCCTAAACTTTAAAACTCTAACCGCGACTTTCCCCATAGAAGCTAACGGAGCTCGCGGCTGTGTTCACACACTGCACACGTCCTCCGTGGGTCCCCTGTGTCACTACCTTGGGTGGTTCCTTGGGGTCCCAGCGATTATACAGGCTCTAGGCCTTGTGTCTAGTCAAGTCGTGGTTCTTATACCACTTACTTAGTATATGGTTTGGTCTCCCCCTGGAGCCTATCGTTTACTGTGCTATTTACTGTTGATTAAATGCTTGTAACTTGTGTGCTTTGACCTCTAGCCTCATAAAGAGACTAGTGGGTAGTGTTTAGTAATAAATACATATATTTTATATATATACCTGGTGTGGTTCTCCTTTCATTTGGTCATTCATGAGATTATAGACTGGTAAAACAAACAGCTTTACACTCCTTCAAGACTTAGCCTGAAGGCTGCTCTCCATAGCTACCACTAGGATAGCTTTCAAATAAGGTTGTCTTAAACCTATCATCAATAAGGGGTTGTTTGGACTAGTGCAAGGTGCCCACTGTAACTAGTGGACAGCATATACCAGGCCAACTTCTCACAGGGGGGGCACCTGGTTTTTTGGCCCCGGGCTCGCAGCTATCTAAGCAAACTTAACAAACCCACACATTTCTGAAAACTAGAGACCCTGGGGAGTCCAGTGAGGTATACCCAGAATCCCCTGCACACCTCAAATTTAGCTGGGAAAAATCACTTTTTCCACTCAGTTTTGTAGGATGTACCTCAGCCCATTGCACCTAGGTATCTCAATGAAGTTTTTTTTTTAAATTGTATTTATTGGTATTTCGAGAAAATGCAAAAACACATACAAAACAACAAGCCAGCATAATAGCGAGACATGTCCAGGGATAAAAACAGCACAGTTATTATTTTACAGATATTATTCGATGTGCGTCCCGCCCATCTGTACTCGGTGAGACAGTATCATCTACAACCACAATGCGATGCCAATCAAGAATGAACATTACGGGGAGGTACATGCAGGGCCCGAGATTTAGGTGATGTTACAAGTACCACAGGCCAGTTTCCAGTAAGAAATAGAGGGCATTGACATTTCACAACAACCCTTCAGCTGAACCTACACATGTCAGAGTTCCCTCATCTGTTCCCCGCTCCTCCCGAGCCCAAACAATAAACGGTTCCCAGATGTAACGTGGCCTCGAAGTAGGAGGCATTAGTTCCCAGAAAGTGCTCAAATGGGTGTGACCGTAGGTGACGTCCCTGATCCATTCCTTCACCGAAGGCACCCTCCTCTGACCCCAGTGGACCGCAACCTGACGTTTGGTGAATAAGAGCAGTAGTGCGTGTAGGTATCTCAATGAAGTTAAGCTTAATTCTGTTGAAAGGTCCCCCAGACTTCCCAGTGTGACTCAAAGCAACCACAGTTTTCTTCCCAGCATTCATTTGTTGGCACATAACACATCTGTGGCACACTGCTTCGGCAAACACACGAACCCTAGGGTTAAACTACGTTTGTCTGAACACTCGCACCATCGCATTTCTTCCCATGTGAACAGCTCCATGAATTTGTCTCGCCATAGGACTCAGCAAACAATCTGGTAGCACTGCCCTACCATCGGTTGAAATGCAAATGCCATCATCTCTTTTCTCACAACCTGCTTTGATCCAACCAGCTTCCTCTTGATCTGACACTTCTCCCTGCAGACGCCTGCCTCATACCAGGTATCCGCTATAGCTAGCATCATGCTTAGCTCGGTTCTCTCTGTGCTCTCTCCTGAAAAATCACCATTAAAAATGCAAGCATGATTAGCACAAAAGCGGGCGACTTCGTCCGTGTATCTATTCCCCATGGTCACAAAATCCTCCCCCTTCTCATGGGCAGCGCATTTCACGACGGCCATTTCCTTTGGCCTCCGTAAGGCTTCCAACAATTGACTCACATACTCCCCATTTCTGATAGGAGATCCTGATGATGTTAAGAACCCCCACTGTGACCATAGCTGTCCGCAGTCATGAACCACACCGAAATTGTACTGGCTGTCGGTATAGAAGGTGACTCGGATTTGATCAGAAACAAGGCATGCACGGGTCAAGGCAATGATTTCAGTTACCTGTTCGGAGTGTACTCCCTGTAGACAAGCAGCTTCCACAAGTCCAGAAATGGTACAAACAGCAAAAGCTGCTCTCAAGTAATCCTCATTGTCTCTTAAGCATAAACCAGCAACAAAAAGGACTGGTCAGATTCAGGTAGAGTCTCATCGACAATGTTGGGTCTCGGTTTGGTACAGAGTTCAGTCATGTCCAGACAGTCATGTTCCTCACAATCTTCTCCTTCAACAATAGGAACAGGCATCAAAGTAGCAATATTTAACACAGAACATCTCTTCAAGGTGACATTCCCAGAAGCCAATAAGATCTGCTCATATCGTGTGAGCCTGTTGTTTATTCAAGTACTGTGTTTTGGCTCTCGTCATCAGGAGCTCAACTGAGTGTGGAACATAAACAGTAAGAGGATGACCCATCACAATACTTTCACATCTTTCAATGCTGACACCAGGTGCAGCAACGGATCTGAGACATCCGGGCAATGCTGAAGCTACAGGATCTAATGTAGCTGAGAAGTAAGCCACTGGTCTATGGATACCCCTATGTACCTGGGTGAGCACAGATAGAGCACAATCCTCCTGCTCACAGCAGAATAATGAAAATGCTTTGTTGTAGTCAGGCATTCCTGGAGCCAGAGCGCAGCACAGGCTTTCTCTCAGGTCCAAGAAGGCAACCAAGCAGTTGTTATCCCTTGGTACTGGATTGCTCACATCCTTGTGTGTCAATCTCTGTAAGGGCTTCGCCTTCAATGAGAAGTTTGGGATCCATTGTCGGCAGTAGCCAACCATTCCCAGAAACATTCTGACTTTCTTTTGTGTGGTAGGCGGATTCATTTTCATGATCGCCACAATGCGGTCTGGTGAAACCTTTCCCTTGCCTTTCTCAATGCGATGACCCAAATACTGAACTTTGGGAAAACAATACTGAAGGTTTCTCTGGGACACCTTGTGTCCATTTTCTGCCAAGTGATTCAGAAGAGCAATATTGTCAACCCTACAAGCCTCCTCAGTTTCCGAAGCAATTAGGATGTCGTCAATGTATTGCAGGAGCACTGAGATTTGCGGCAACACCAAGCTCTCAAGGTTCTTTTTCAGGATCTGGTTAAAGATAGATGGGCTCTCAGTATACCCTTGTGGAATACGACACCATGTTAACACGAGGTTCTCCAGCCGGAAAGCGAATAAAATTTGGCTTTCCTCATGTTGTAGTGTAGCTCCTATTTCCCTAATAGGCTCTGCGCATTGGAATAATATATCCTATAGGTTTGACATAGGACTAAGGTCAGTATGTCCCTATCGAGTATATTAAACTTAATTACTTGTGCCAGCTAGCTCAGAGGCCACTAGAAACTCCTTGGATAACAAGAAGGAGTAGTTTCTGGCAGCCGCAAAACATGACCACTTTGTTTCCTTTAGAATCAGAACGTGTCCCAGAGTCGTGGAAACAATAGATAACTATTTCACTCAGCTCAATCGTGCATGCTTAGTTTTCTCCAAGTTACACAGAAAGAACAGACGGGCGTTTCAATAAAAGATTTATTGAACAGTCTTGTTTCTGGTGTAAGTAAAATGTGCTGTTACGATCACAAGACAGTATGCGAGATAAATAATGTACAGTGTGAGCAGTAGAAATAAATAATACTGCGATAGCATTATCTTTTAGTACATATGCCTTTACATAAATAACACAGACTAAAAATGCGAGTACTCATACGATGCGTTTCTAATCTAGTTCTACCCCAATGTACCTAACCTAACCTAGGTGTAGGGAGAGGTATGAAGTAGGTGAAGTATTCCTTACTATGGTATACTAAGAGTATGTTAAGCCTAGTATGCCTAGTATGCCAAGAGTCCCTCTAGGTTCTTGTCAGCTCCATACCTGAAGAATGAGAGAGGTAGGAATCTCTTTGCCAGACTCGAACTCCAACACCCCGCAAGGGAAGTCAGATCACTGGAAGCTGGACTCTCTGCGTGCAGGGATGACAGCGTCTTCTCAGTGCGTCAGGCCGGGAAACAGGCTCCTCTGAAGTTGAGGTCTCCTCTGAAGTTGAGGTCTCCTCTGATTTACAGGGGCTAGGGAAGGTATATTTATACCTGAGAAGTACCTAAGAATGTTAGTATTGACGTGAGTCGGACAGCGGAAGACGTCATGAATGAACCCCTAAGGAATAATGGTTCATGCATAATATATGAGTCCTTGAAGAAATCAATAGTCCTGGGCTAGGGAAACTCCCGCAGCCTAAGGGTCTGTTCTTCATGAACTCGTTGTGACGTTAGGGTGGACGGATGTCAGAAACCATGCCTGTATTTGGAGTGCACGGTTTAATGCCTAAATAAGGGCTGGGATTTTATGCCTATATAAGGGCAGGGCGAATTGTGCCTATATAAGGACATGATACTGGAAAGCCCGTTTATGGACACCCTAAGAGGAATACAACAATGTAAGGTATCGAAAAGAAGGCTTGACATAAGTCAATCACGGTAAACCATTCAGCTTCGCAAGGAATTTGAAATAGGATCACGGATAGATTTGGTACCACAGGGCAACATGGAATCACTATCAAATTGACCTTCCACAGGTCTTGAACAATGCAGTACTTACCACTCGGTTTCTGCAACCCCATTATAGGTGAATTGCACAGACTTCCTATGATCTCCTTTATGATGCCCTGTGCGAACATAGACTCAATTACAGGCGTAATCCCTGCCACAGTTTCCAGGGTCGGGTTGTACTGGGGCGTTCTCGGAAATTCTGCATTTGGCTTGATCTGTATGCAGACTGGCTCAACCCCTCGAATCAATCCTATCTCTTCTCCTGTAAAGTCCAACACCACAGAAGAGACGGTGTCTCTCAGATCACATGGCATGTCACACGGTGAACATGTCAACTCAGTGGTTCTGGTTCGCCAATTTAAACGCAATGTCATCATCATAAGTCTGCATTTCTACTCCTTTGGGTGTGCAATAGATGGTACAATTCAATGTACACAGAAGATCACGTCCCAACAAACAGACTGGACTCGACTAGCACACCACAAACTGGTGTCGATCCTGGAATGTTCCTATTCTCACTGGTATCTCGCCTGTTAACGGGTTTGTCATTCTCCTATTGGAAACTCCTACAATTTGGATCGATTGTCCCAAGAGGGGTAGGTTTGGGACTACTGCGGATCTCACAGTAGAACGGGTAGCACCAGAATCAATCAAAAGTACAGTCTTCCTCCCACCTCAGGCACCGCCATTGCAATGGATCCAGATCAAATCCGTCCAAAGTCTCCATGAAGGACATTTGATGATACGCTCGGCTGCCCTGCGAAATTCTCGGAGGTTGAGGTACTTGCACTGGCTGATTCGGACCCCCCCCCCATTTATGCATCTAGGCCTCGTCACAGTATTTATACCATCAGGTGCCTTTACAATCTCCTCATCCTGAAACTTATTTGCTGGATTTGCTCGACACTCACTCTTCCAATGCCCGATTTTGTGACAATAATGGCAAGCAGTGGTTTTCTTAAGGGTACCAATGTCTGCCCCTAGCTTGGGATCTGTTCCTTTCCCCCTTACCTGTCCTGTCTGGTTTGACACATTCTGGGTCACTCCTTGGTTATTTTCTTATTCCAACCTAAAGTTCCTCCATTTGTCTGTGCCTGCTCTACTCTATTTGCATTCCTCATCTGGACCAACATTAACATGTCCTTCATTTTCCTGTGCTTGGAATCCACCTCATCACTACAATATCTGGCATACCGTAGGATCTCGCCCACGGACTCATTATGCCAGCAGATCAAATGTTGTTGAATCATGACACTAATCTCTGGTCTCAGTCCTAGCACGAACTTGGAAACAAACTGTCCCATATATTTTGGATCTAGAGTATCCAATCCACTGTTCTGCTTAAAGGCTTGCAAAAGCTGTTCATAATAAGAATGTACTGATTCCTTACGCTCTTGGGTGGTTTGATCTATCTTAACCCAATCGATATCTTGTGGGGCAATCTTAGACTGTAACCATGTAATTACCTGTTCAAACTTTTTCATGACCAAAGGTGAAGTACCATGAGTTATGGGGTCTTTATCTGGTTCAGAAGACAGCCAATCAATAGCAATCTTACAAGCGGACCATAAATCGCTAGAAACCACAATGTCAAACAATGTGTTCAAATCAATCCACAACACCTTCGAAATCTTCACAAAGCAATCAACTTGCTTATACCATTCAGCAGGTTTCTCCCTCAGCCAAGGAAAATCATTTGTGAATGCTGCCAACTCGCCCCTGCTCCAAGGCACATGCACATACCCTCCACCTGGTACCTCTCGCAATGGGTAAGGCTCAACTCCTGGTATACCCCCTCCTGGCGGAGGCGTATCTCCCACCACCTTCCTCAAATTCTTCTTTTTTGACCATCTTTCTTCCCATTTATCGAGCATGCTCCATGCGCGTATCCCTATGACAAGCACCTGAATGTGTATCTTCTTACTATGACCCTGTTCTCTTCTAGTTCCTGATCAGTGTAGGATAACCTATTGTTTTACCTGTAACATCTTCGTCTTGGACAAATCCACATCATATTTTTAAGCCAATTCTGTCAGTTTCCCATATGCTCGCCTTGCTTTACGAGTGACATCCTTTGCCACAAACAAAAACTCATCCTGTTTGTAAAGTTCTATCCTCTTCAAGGGCAAGATTCCACTGATTATCTTATCCACTTCTGCTTTCAGTCTCACTATGTCTAGCAATTTTGCCTTCACTGCAGCTTTAATCGTTCCCTGACTTGAGACGCTACTCTGTCCTTCTCTTTCACTACTTTGATTCCTTTGTCTGTTTTCGGATGCTGTAGTCTGCAAACGTGCTGATCTCCAGAAGCTCTCTGGTCTGTTCCTACCTCTGATATCTTTCCCATGAGTCCTCTAACTGGAACTTCCCACATTCTCAAATCTGAATTCGAATTTGCCAATGACACTGATCGTGTTGTACTGGACCCAACACACACCCTTGAAGGATCTGCAGTTGCTGGTAATGGGGTACTAGCTTTGAGGGGCACCAAAAATTGACTGTTTCCATTCATCGTCACATTCCCCCTGGGTTGACCCTTTCTCCCAATCATGACTGCTGTTGACTGACGTTTTCCCCTAAACTCGGATCATACACAGAGACTACAGGTTTGATGGTGATCGGTACCGTAAGGGCTTGTGGTAACCGTATAGCAGCATTGACTTCACTTGACTCTGCACCTCCAAATGCTGGTATCCCTGTCCCTTCTGCTCCTGTTGAAATCTTTCCTACTCCTAGCGTCTCCCTTCTTCACCAACAGTGGATACAATCTCTCTCCCTCAATGGTGTCTACTCTCCACCTCTTCAACTGTGTATCCCATTGCGCATCCTGGTATGCTTTCGTTGCCCTTCTCATCTTCCCTGACATTTTTCTCTGTTCTTTGCCTGAGCTGCTCGCATCCAAGCACCCAGTGCCTCAAACTGTGTGTGTCTAGGTGGAGGTCGTAATGAAGACATCACTCCCCTCAACTGATATCTTACCTCAAATCGAAATGAACCATAATGTGGAAAAGCCAAATCTCCCTCTTTTTCAGTGATCTTATGCCAATTTTTAAGCCAAACTATGCTATGGAGTCCTACGGTCATTGCCATGTAGTGTGCTGGGGTATCCTCGGGTGGTGCTTCCTCACCCACTCGACTCACCACTCCCCTATCTCCCCTGCAGAGATCACGTAATACCTTAAAACACCGCATGATCAAGTCAAATTTTCTTTTCAACCGACAAGATTTACTCACTTCAACTTCCGGATGATCACCAACCAATCCCAGCAAGGTGTTACACCAACTAACCTATTGCAGCGCAGCACTCCTAAACGTCACTCTTTCCACCTCGCAGCAGTTTACCCACCTTCCCTATCTCACCATACCCATTCGCTCTCCCAAACATCAAAACAAGTAATTGTCTGCCTTTCTAAAAGATCAATAGAATTCAATCACTCAAGCACGTTCACACACAGTGACCCTCGACCTGCGCTGCTCGCTTGAATCGATATAGTCCACCTCTGCGCACGAGGCTTTCCACACGATCCTAACAAATCCACTCACACAAAGTTCCCTGTCTCAGGCGGGTTGTCGATAGCGCTTCACGACTCCCCAACAAACCATTGTACAGACAATTACAAGTCGGTGTTTTCTACACCACAAATTAATCCCGGGATCTTAGGCCATTCTTGAGCCCGATAACAAAACAAAACAAAACTCTTGAACCGCATCCAATCCGAAAACCACATTCACTCGACTTTCATCCCAGCTCCGCAAGACATCACACATTCAACACACTCATGCAATCTAACACACAACGCATCCCTATTGATACTCACTCCTCTGTTCACTGCTGTTCTCTCTGCACCATCAATTTCCGTCGGTCTCTGCCAAAGCCTGTCGTTCTCCATTCTCGATCATTGGGGCCTATTTTGGGGTTCTATGGGTCTAAATCTTTTCTAGAGTTTTTTGGATTCTCCCCTCACTTTAAGAGACAACCATCCTATACTGCTACCAACTGAAGGAGCCGGGTTCCATGTTCTAGATCTACTCAGGTACCCCTGGCCGATGTCTCTTTTTGTCTGCTTGAAAGTGAGGAGGGGAGGAAAATCATTAGCCAATTACGCATTACAGTTCCAATGAACCATGACTCTGAAGGATCACAGACACTGATCTATATTTCAGTTAGTTTATTACAAAGCCAAAAACAGTTGGACATACAAACACCTCAAAACAAGGGTGTAGAAATACATTGGAACTAATACAAAGCCAAACCTACGAGTGAAATTAAGTCGGTGGAACATGCACAGAGTAACCAGTTCCAAAATACGGACACAGAAGATAACGGCTCAGATGTTAATAGTTCTCTTCATTGGAGGTTCGGATGTAAAAATCATTTAATCTGTCCCTATACTACTACTAACGTGACATCCCTACTTAGCATTCCCCAAGCAAGTTCTGTAAAGGTGTCAGCAGGTTAGGGCTTCCTAAGAAGTTCATTCACTTTGAATGGGTCAAGTAGCATAAAGCTACAGAGCTCGTTCTAAGATGCTCTCTTTCTCATGGCAAGTCAGAAGTCCCCCGGACTCTGTCCCTCGCCTGAATAGATCAACCTGTGCAAAGACGTCCCACAATTCTATGTAACATCACCCCATCTGTGTAAGGAACCTCCTCGTAGGTAAGTTTCCATGTGGCAACGATGCCCCCAGGCCTTGGCTCAATGATCTTGATTCCCTGGCTCTTCTCCGGTGACAAAGAACACCGTCCCACATTATCAGCATCTCCTCCCTAAGCCTAACTCCTAAAACAAAGACATTATTCTAACTAAAAAGGATGAATTTCTTCCACCTGCAACAGAAACGTGAGAAAGACAAATTCTGCATACCCATGAATTTCACTAGCAAATCTTAAATAGAGAGTCTCAGGGAGAACTACACTTTAGGCCTACAGAATTTGGCCAACATAAGAAATGACACATATTTTCCATAGAGCATGCGTATAAATTAACATTATTACTGAGTATGTTCACTAGCACATTACATAAGCACACTAATTGTGAATGTTCTTGCTAACCACACATATGAGCGAATATATGACGTTACAACGCATGCATTTACAACGCATGCCTTTACAACGCGGTCAGTACAACGACCGCATTGTTACCACGCATACCATTACAACGCAAGTCATTACAACAACTTGCTGTAGGGGGGCGCTTGAGTTAGGAATAGTATAATTTACTATTCCAACTCCAGTGTGTGCAACAGTAGGGAAGGTGTTGGATTTAAAATCCAACACCTAAAGCCTCCTACAGCAAGTCGTTGTAATGACTAGTGTTGTAATGGTATGCATGGTAACAACGCGGTCGTTGTACTGACCGTGTTGTAATGGCACCGCGTTGTACCGACAGCATTGTAAACGCTGTTTCCCCATATGAGCTCTACAAGTTAACGTTTTCATCTAACCACATGTAATTTCACATTATTTCTTCATGTTGACATTGAAATATACCTAACACTTCGCTTTTTACGTTATTACATTACACAATCTAATGACCCAATATTAGCACAATAAAAGAGTATATGCGGGTGCTACTCAGGATTATAATGCACCCCTACATCCGACAGAGCAAAATCTGTGCTTTATCAATGTGTTTAGCGCATCCGAGACTGGGTGGGTTGGGTGTACCACATCTTTTGCATTACTTACAAAGCTTCTACCTTTGATATATGTTGAATGGTGACTTGGGGAATCAAATAAATTCTGGTGCTTTATTGATCAGAATCTTGTTTTGCGCTCTCTGGAAGAGATCCCCTGGGTCCTAAAAGATGAGGGCGTAGGGTACGGCCTCTGTGCCTCCCCAGCCATAAGAACCACATTCAAGCTTTGGAACTAAGTGGCCAAGAAAAGATGACTAGTTGTATTGCCATCACTATTCTGTCTTTTATTTGGACATACTGCATTTAGTTCTGGTTGCCTAGGAACGGATTTTCAGCATGGGAGAAAGAGGTTGCTGTAGAGTGTGTGAAAGCGGAATATGTTCTTGCTGAAGGGGAGCGATTCTGTTACTGTGTTTCCATATGAGGAGCGATGCTCAGAGACAATTTTCCTTGGGTGAACACCCCATTTGTTATATGTGTTATGTTCTATAAAGGGCAAAGCCATTTAACATCTATAATTAGCGTCAAGGCAAATGATCTTGGCTTTATGGGGTAAGGACCAGACACCTACAGAGGAGCTCTGGACTCGGAGACTTTGGTCACTCCTAGGCAATGATACATTGGCGCAGGGCACACTACACCTCGCAAATACTTTCAACAAATCTTGGGACCTTGTACTTGCCAATCACAATGGGAATTATAAGAGGCCTAATATGTCCAAAACAACTTAGAGTCTTGGGGCTTTTGGATGCTGATAATTATAACCTGCTGAGGCAGAAGGTTGGGAAGGAAGATAAGGGCTTCAAAGGAAAGTAGTGTGATACTTGGGTACGAAGGTTGGTGGGAAAGGGTTAGGGAGTTAAGTGTGAGTAATAAAGGTTTTTAGGTGGGGATGCCCACATTATGATGTTATATTTATATTTAAGTATTCAGTGAATTATTGAAACCCACATGTTTGGACCTCCAAGTCTCTAAGGGAATGTGAAGATCAGCAATAGACAAATTAGGGATAATGGGTAAGGCTGGGTGTAGGAGAGTAGGATCTGCTTCACATTGGTACCCCCACTTTTTGCTGATGCTTCACTGTTTTTCGACATTAGTCTGGCTGGGGCCCTGCTAATCAGAACCCCAGCCTAGCTGCTTCCTCTCTAAAATGGTTTCCATGTGCCTTAGGCACATCACTGATTGGAATCTGGAGTGCCCTTATAAGTCCCTAGTATATGGTATACTATGTACCAAGGGCATAGGTACCTCAGAGGCCTGCCAGGGGCTGCAGCATGTATTATGCCACCCCTGGAAGGCCATCCAAACTGACACCACAGGTCTGCTACTGCAGCCTGGGTAAGGTGGTGCATGCACCTCTTACTGTGATATAGGTTACCTATATCACTAAATACATACACACATATAAACCTATAAGTCACTCCTAAGGCAGGCCTTATCAATCCTAAAGGCAGAGTGCATGGTTCCTATGTGAGAGGGTGCCCCTGCATGAGCAGGGCCCCTCTGCAGCGTTCGGAGACCATCTCTGATGCTGTTTGTAGTGCAGCCTGACCATATACTCTTAAGCGCATTATATCCTCGCGGTAAAATGCTAACTTTGGAATGGCTGCACCTAAACATGTCGTGTTTGGTGTCAAACATCTTGGAATACTACTCCCCCGCCAATTCTGGCGGCGGGGGTAGCATTCCACCCTTCTAGAGGGAAAGACATGTTAACCCTGACTAACCCGGTAACTTCTCTCCAAAGCCCTGGCATCACAAAATGGATGCTGCTGCCACAGACACGAGTCTGGCCTCCTGCTGCTGGACGAAACTCCGGCAGGGGAGGCCTGGACAATAGGTTTCTGTCCCAGGGAGGTGTGACCACCTCCCCAGACAGGATAATGTGTATTGGGGCTGGGCGGGAGCACCATCTGTGTGCTTTGAAGTCCTGCACTGGGGGCACATTTGGTGTCCCTAGTGCATACCCCAGTTCAAACCGGATCAGGGGCTTGCAGCCCCTGCTTTGGCGCGAACTGGACAAAGGGAAAGGGGTGTAGCCACCCTCTGCCCTGACCCACCCATAGGTGGGGCCACAGAGTAGTCCAACCCCTATTTTTAGAATAAAGGTAGGAACCCAGTCCTTAGGACTTTAGATTATACCTGGACGAAACTCTGAAACGGAATCCTGGACCTTCGACGCTCTACGACAAGATTAGAGGACTGAAGAATCTCCTTGGGGTCAAGGAGTGACTCCCTGCTTGGCAGGCACCAAAGAAGCATCTGTCCGGTTCGCATTTCTGAAGCTCCCATCGGACGCCGAAGTCATCGCATCACCAGAGGTGGATTCTCAGACTTCCCGAGGCTACCCTGAGTCCCCAGCAAAGCTGAGGCCCGTGGCTATCGTGGGTGACTTGAGACCGTGACCCCTGGACACCGAGCACATTTGCAAGTGCACCATCTTCTGGGTCTCCCAAGAAGTCGTGCTTTGGGCTCCGAGTAGCCCTAGCCTCCAGCACCACCTGCACCGAAGATCACTGGCCCCCACTCCACGAGTGTCCTGTAAGCCAGCTCCACGTGCGGCGTCACGAGGCTCCTTCGCGGTCGCTAGCCCGTTGGCTAGTAGCCCTTAACGAAGGCCAATCCTTTTCTTACTTGGCATCCTGGTTGCTCCAGGCCTGCCCTCACTTACCCTCGCTGGGTGAGTTCCACAGACCTTGCTGGTCTGCACCATCGACGATCTACATCTTCACCGAGACTTGCCGTTGCCAAGGCTTGTTGGGTCCAATCCGGTCGCCGACACCTCAGCACTCGACAGACATCGTGTACCAGCCCGAATCCTGCTCCTGGTCGCCGACAACGCCTCCTGGACCTCGTGGCTGAAGAGTCAAGACGACCGTCAACGCACCTGAAGCACTCGACATCGGTGGGCATCTGTCCATCGCCTTCCTGGTCACTGGCTAGTGACCCAGACTCTGTCCCCTCTGCTTTCAGGTTCTTCAGAACTCCGATCCACTCTTGGATCCACCCGGACACTTTTCTCTTGGCCGCCAGCAGCACTTTGCAGCAGATCGCCATTCGAATCGACGACGAAACCCGACCCCGAAAGGCACCTATGCACCCGGCTTCCTGGGTGAGGTAACACGAGTACTCCGGTGCTCCCGTGGGTAGAGACTCTTCAAAGTCCTAGATCTCAAAGGGTTTTGTCCTAGTCCTCTTTTAAGTGTCCCTTTTCTATAATTTCCCGATCCCGACTTTCTCCATAGAAGTCAACGGCGTATCGCGGTTGTGTATTTACACTGCACGCGTCTCCCGTAGGTCCCCTGTGTCACTACCTTGGGTGGTTCCTTGTGGTCCAAGCACTTCTAGAGGCTCTAGGCCTAGTGTCTAGTTCAGTCGTGGTTCGCATACCACTTTATTGGTATATGGTTTGGTACGCCCCTAGGGCCCAAACGTGTATTTGTGCTATTACTGTGATTTGATAACTTATAACTTATGTATTTCGAACTCTAGCCTCATAAAGAGACTAGAGGGGTGTGTTTAGCAATAAATACATATATTTTGAATATATACCTGGTGTGGTGCTCTTTCATTTGGTCACTCAAGAGATTATAGACTGGTAAAACAAGCTGCTTTACATTCCTTCAAGACTTAGCCTGAAGGCTGCTCTCCATAGCTACCACTAGGATAGCTTTCAATAAGGTTGTCTTTAACCTATCTCCAATAAGGGGTTGTTTGGACTAGTGCAAGGTGCCCACTATAATTAGTGGACAGCATATGCCAGGCCAACTTCTCACATTGGTGTGCAGCGTGTGGGATTCCAGCTTGCTATTGTTTTACCAGATAATCTCAATTGAATTGATCAACTGAAAACCACTAAAGGTACCTAAGGTACATATAATTTAAGCTTAGAATACAGTAAGTTCTACTGAACTTAGAGTTGTGTGTTAAGGGATAGCACAACCCTTTCTACAACTCAAGAGAGTTTAGTAGGCCACACTAGAGTAGGTAGTGCATACACCACACCACACTAGTAATGTCTTTAAGGGTAGGATCCAAAGAATCCTTGCAGGAAGCCATTGAGCTTCCACCCTCCAAGTATGATACACTCCCATTCTTGGAATTGAGAGCTTTATGTAACTTGAGAAAAATAAGGACAGGCCAAAGTTCCCACCACCCAACACCTCAAGGAGTTGTTGGTGGCTTATGACCTTAGTAAGCCCGTGGGGACTGAAGGGGTAGGAGCTGAGGGTGGGCAGAAGAGGAGGAGGCCCGGGGTACCAATACCCCCAGCCCCCCCTCTGAGACTGGCCAGGAGGGTGACAATGACCCTGACCTGGAAAACCCAATCCCTCCTGTGGAAGATGATGAGGATGATCAGGATGATGCCCTCTTTGTCCCCCCAGGAAGGATTAAGAGTGTGCCCAGGAAGTCTAGATCTCCTTCTCAGGAGTCTAACCACTCTGGCACCTCTATAGGGAGCTCTGTCTCCTCTCACAGGAGGGAATCCTCTCATGAGAGGAGAGCCAGACTGGTCCAGTATGAGGAAACTCAGCTGGAAATCAGAAAAAGCAATTGGCTTTAGATAGGGAATCCCTAGATCTCCTTAGAGAGAGAAGAAAGTTGGGACTAGAGTCCCATGGTGGCAGCCATATCCCTAGAGATAGGGAAAGGTCCTATGACCATAGGAACCTGAGCAAGATTGTCCCTCCCTATCAGAATGGGGATGACATCCACAAGTGGATAACTGCTCTAGAGAGGGCCTGTAAGGTACAGAAGGTCCCTCAGGAGCAGTGGGCAGCAATCTTGTGGCTCTCCTTTGCTGACAAAGGTAGAGATAAGCTCCTCACTGTTAGAGAGGAGGATGCTGACAATTACAAGGTCTTGAAGAGTGCTCTTATTGATGGGTTTGGCCTAACCACTGAACAGTACAGGTTGAAGTTCAGAGATACCCAAAAAGCACAGACTCAAGACTGGGTAGACTATGTGGATTGTTCTGCCAAGGCTCTGGAAGGCTGGTTGATGGGCAGTAAGGTGTGTGACTTCTCAGGATTGTACAATCTGATAATGAGGGAGCAGATTCTTAATAACTGTCAAAATCAGCTGTTGCATCAATACCTGGTAGACTCTGATCTGACCTCTCCCCAAGAATTGGGAAAGAAGGCAGACAAATGGGTCAGAACCAGGGTGAAGCAGAAGGTACAGAACCAAGGTGGGGAAACCAAGAAGCAAGATGCTAAGAACTCTGAAAAGGGTGGGGAGAAGGGTAAAGATCAAAAGTCTTCATCAGGCCCCCAAAAATCTTCTTCTGGTGGGGATTCACAGTCTACCAAAGGGAAAGGCCAAAGAAAACCATGGTGCAAGGTCTGTAAGCAAAAGACCCACTGGACCAGTGATTGCACCAAGTCCAAAGACTCAAGTCCAGCACCCACCAATGCCCCTAAGGCACCTGTTCCCCTAGTACAGTTACAGTTGGTGGGAGTGCTCCAGCCAAGGGTTTAGTAGGGTTCACCCTGGGTACTGAGTTGGGCTCTGACCTAGTCAGAGAACTGACTCAGGCTGTGTTAGTCTGTGATGGAGGCATGGATGTGCCCTCCTCTATGAGTCCCAGTAATCTGGGCAAGTACAGACAACAGCCTTTAATCAATGGACGTGAGGCTTTGGCATTTAGGGACACAGGGGCAAGTGTCACAATGGTGACACAAGACCTTGTGAATCCTGGGCAAGTTATACTTGGTGAGATGTACCAAGTGACCAATGCTAGCAATGTCAGAACAGACCATACTCTGGCAGTTGTTAACTTCTCCTGGGGAGGGGTAACTGGCCTTAAGAAGGTTGTGGTGAGTGCAAACCTACCAGTCGAATGCTTGCTTGGCAATGACTTAGAGACTTCTGCTTGGGCAGAAGTGGAGCTCAGGACCCATGCAGAAATGCTGGGGATCCCTGCAGATGTGTTTGCTGTGACCAGGTCACAAGCCAAAATGTCTAGCACTGAACAGGCCTTGGATTCTGGAAGAATGGACCAAGTGCCTTCCAAGAGGAGGAGTAGTAGGGTTAAGGCAGTGCCTTCCCCTTGGCTCAGGAGGAAGATCAGTCCCTTGAGGGGGATGATCTCAGCCCTGAAGAAGGAACTGTCCCAGAGGAACTGGAACCTGACCAGGTTGAGTTCTTGGGGACAGGGGGACCTTCTAGGGCAGATCTGAGCCAGGAGCAGCAGAGCTGCCCCTCCTTGAACCCCTCAGACAGCAAGCTGCTGCTGAGGCTGCTGGGAAAGCTAGTGGTCCCCATACAGTGTATTGGGATGATGGACTCCTGTACTCAGAGAGTAGAGACCCCAAGCCTGGTGCTACCAGGAGGTTGGTAATACCTTTGAAGTTCAGGGGCTTCCTATTGACCCTAGCCCATGATATTCCCTTAGCAGGTCACCTGGGCCAGAACAAGACTTGGGACAGAATTGTCCCTCACTTTCACTGGCCCCACATGTCTGAAGAC
Organism: Calotriton arnoldi; assembly: GCA_963921515.1. Classification (NCBI taxonomy): domain Eukaryota; kingdom Metazoa; phylum Chordata; class Amphibia; order Caudata; family Salamandridae; genus Calotriton; species Calotriton arnoldi. The sequence goes on from CAWUFW010003696.1 coordinate 1,385,021, forward strand.
AGTAAGGAGTTTTGTCGCTCCTGTGTAACCTGCCAAGCCAGTGGCAAGGCAGGTGGCACTACAAAGGCCCCCTGATACCACTACCTGTGGTGGGGGTGCCCTTGAAAGGGTAGGGATTGACATTGTTGGTCCCATGGATCCCCAAACAGCCTCTGGGCACAGGTTTATCCTGGTGGTAGTGGATCATGCCACCAGGTACCCAGAAGCTATTCCCCTCAGGACCACTACAGCACCTGTGGTGGCAAGGGCCCTCCTGGGAATCTTCTCAAGAGTGGGCTTTCCTAAGGAGGTAGTCTCAGACAGGGGTGCTAACTTCATGTCTGGGTACTTAAAAGCAATGTGGAAGGAGTGTGGAGTGACTTATAAGTTCACCACACCCTATCACCCACAATGCAATGGTTTAGTTGAGAGATTCAACAAAACCTTGAAGGGCATGATTAAAGGGCTCCCAGAAAAGCTTAGGCGTAGATGGGACATACTCTTGCCCTGCCTTTTATTCGCATATAGGGAGGTGCCTCAGAAGGGGTTGGTTACAGCCCTTTTGAACTTCTGTTTGGCCACCCTGTGAGGGGTCCACTGTGCTTGGTGAAGGAAGGATGGGAGTTACCTCTCAAGCCCCCAAAGCAAGATATAGTGGACTATGTACTTGGTCTCCGCTCCAGGATGGCTGAGTACATGAAAAAGGCAACCAAAAACCTTGAGGCTAGCCAGGAACTTCAAAAGGCCTGGCATGACCAAAAGGCTGTTCTGACTGTTTACCAGCCAGGACAGAAGGTGTGGGTGCTGGAGCCAGTGGCCCCAGCAGCTCTCCAAGATAAATGGAGTGGACCCCACACTATTGTTGAGCAGAAGGGTGAGGTCACTTATTTAGTAAACCTAGGAACACCCAGGAGTCCACACAGGGTTCTCCATGTCAACAGGTTAAAACCATATGTGGACAGGGCAGACATGGGCTTGCTCATGGCTACTGATGAAGGGCAGGAGGAAGAGAGTGACCCACTCCCTGACCTGCTCTCACAGAACCCTGACGATGGGTCAGTTGATGGTGCAGCCTTGGCAGGCAGCCTCACTACCCAGCAACAAACTGATTGCAGGCAAGTCCTCAATCAGTTTAGACATATGTTTTCACTGACACCCAGTCAGACCACCTGGTGCACTCATGAAGTGGACACTGGGGACAGTCTGCCTATTAAAAACAAGATTTATAGGCAACCTGACCATGTCAGGGACTGTATCAGGACTGAAGTCCAGAAAATGTTGGAGTTGGGAGTTATTGAACCCTCAGATAGCCCTTGGGCTAGTCCAGTGGTCCTTGTACCAAAACCTCACACCAGTGGTGGAAAAAGAGAGATGAGGTTTTGTGTGGACTACAGGGGTCTCAATGCAGTCACTAGGACTGATGCCCATCCAATACCCAGGGCAGATGAGCTCATAGATACTTTGGCCTCTGCCAAATATCTCAGCACATTTGACCTAACAGCTGGCTACTGGCAGATCAGACTAGCTGATACTGCAAAGCTCCAAAACAGCATTCTCAACCCCTAGTGGGCATTATCAATTTGTGGTAATGCCCTTTGGTCTGAAGAATGCACCTGCCACTTTCCAGAGGTTGGTGAATACAGTTCTCACAGGACTGGAAGCCTATAGTGCAGCTTATCTAGATGATATTGCTGTCTTTAGCTCCACCTGGGAGGATCACCTGGTCCACCTCAGGAATGTTTTACAGGCCCTGCAAAAGGCAGGCCTGACTATCAAGGCCACTAAGTGCCAGATAGGGCAGAGTCAGGTTGTGTACCTGGGCCACCTTGTGGGTGGAGGCCAGGTTCAACCTTTGCAGAGCAAGATCCAGACCATCATGGACTGGACTGCTCCCACTACCCAGACTCAGGTGAGAGCCTTCTTAGGCCTGACTGGGTACTATAGGAGATTTGTCAAGGGGTATGGATCAATAGTGACACCCCTGAATGACTTAACTTCTAAGAAAATGCCCAAAAAGGTTCAGTGGACAGCTAGCTGTCAAAAGGCATTTGATGACCTCAAGCAGGCCTTGTGCACTGCTCCCATTCTGCAGAGTCCTGATTACTCCAAGAAGTTCATTGTTCAAACTGATGCATCTGAATTGGGGGTAGGGGCTGTACTGTCACAATTGAATGAAGAAGGTCAGGATCAGCCAGTAGCTTTCATTAGCAGAAGGCTGACCCCTAGAGAGAAACGTTGGTCAGCCATAGAGAGGGAGGCCTTTGCTGTGGTCTGGGCTCTGAAGAAGTTGAGGCCATACTTGTTTGGTACACACTTCCTGGTTCAGACAGACCATAAGCCCCTCTTATGGCTAAAACAAATGAAGGGTGAAATCCCCAAACTGCTTAGGTGGTCCATTTCCCTACAGGGGATGGACTTTACAGTGGAACATAGGCCTGGGAGTAACCATGCGAATGCAGATGGACTCTCTAGGTATTTCCACTTAGAACATGAAGACTTAACTGGGCAAGGTTAGTTTAATGTCCCTACGTTTGGGGGTTGTGTAGGAGAGTAGGATCTGCTTCACATGGGTACCCCCACTTTTTGCTGATGCTTCACTGTTTTTCGACATTAGTCTGGCTGGGGCCCTGCTAATCAGAACCCCAGCCTAGCTGCTTCCTCTCTAAAATGGTTTCCATGTGCCTTAGGCACATCACTGATTGGAATCTGGAGTGCCCTTATAAGTCCCTAGTATATGGTATACTATGTACCAAGGGCATAGGTACCTCAGAGGACCTGCCAGGGGCTGCAGCATGTATTATGCCACCCCTGGAAGGCCATCCAAACTGACACCACAGGTCTGCTACTGCAGCCTGGGTAAGGTGGTGCATGCACTCTTACTGTGATATAGGTTACCTATATCACTAAATACATACACACATATAAACCTATAAGTCACTCCTAAGGCAGGCCTTATCAATCCTAAAGGCAGAGTGCATGGTTCCTATGTGAGAGGGTGCCCCTGCATGAGCAGGGCCCCTCTGCAGCGTTCGGAGACCATCTCTGATGCTGTTTGTAGTGCAGCCTGACCATATACTCTTAAGCGCATTATATCCTCGCGGTAAAATGCTAACTTTGGAATGGCTGCACCTAAACATGTCGTGTTTGGTGTCAAACATCTTGGAATACTACCCCCCCGCCAATTCTGGCGGCGGGGTAGCATTCCACCCTTCTAGAGGGAAAGACATGTTAACCCTGACTAACCCGGTAACTTCTCTCCAAAGCCCTGGCATCACAAAATGGATGCTGCTGCCACAGACACGAGTCTGGCCTCCTGCTGCTGGACGAAACTCCGGCAGGGGAGGCCTGGACAACAGGTTTCCTGTCCCAGGGAGGTGTGACCACCTCCCCAGACAGGATAATGTGTATTGGGGCTGGGCGGGAGCACCATCTGTGTGCTTTGAAGTCCTGCACTGGGGGCACATTTGGTGTCCCTAGTGCATACCCCAGTTCAAACCGGATCAGGGCTTGCAGCCCCTGCTTTGGCGCGAACTGGACAAAGGGAAAGGGGTGTAGCCACCCTCTGCCCTGACCCACCCATAGGTGGGGCCACAGAGTAGTCCAACCCCTATTTTTAGAATAAAGGTAGGAACCCAGTCCTTAGGACTTTAGATTATACCTGGACGAAACTCTGAAACGGAATCCTGGACCTTCGACGCTCTACGACAAGATTAGAGGACTGAAGAATCTCCCTTGGGGTCAAGGAGTGACTCCCTGCTTGGCAGGCACCAAAGAAGCATCTGTCCGGTTCGCATTTCTGAAGCTCCTGTCGGACGCCGAAGTCATCGCATCACCAGAGGTGGATTCTCAGACTTCCCGAGGCTACCCTGAGTCCCCAGCAAAGCTGAGGCCCGTGGCTATCGTGGGTGACTTGAGACCGTGACCCCTGGACACCGAGCACATTTGCAAGTGCACCATCTTCTGGGTCTCCCAAGAAGTCGTGCTTTGGGCTCCGAGTAGCCCTAGCCTCCAGCACCACCTGCACCGAAGATCACTGGCCCCCACTCCACGAGTGTCCTGTAAGCCAGCTCCACGTGCGGCGTCACGAGGCTCCTTCGCGGTCGCTAGCCCGTTGGCTAGTAGCCCTTAACGAAGGCCAATACTTTTCTTACTTGGCATCCTGGTTGCTCCAGGCCTGCCCTCACTTACCCTCGCTGGGTGAGTTCCACAGACCTTGCTGGTCTGCACCATCGACGATCTACATCTTCACCGAGACTTGCCGTTGCCAAGGCTTGTTGGGTCCAATCCGGTCGCCGACACCTCAGCACTCGACAGACATCGTGTACCAGCCCGAATCCTGCTCCTGGTCGCCGACAACGCCTCCTGGACCTCGTGGCTGAAGAGTCAAGACGACCGTCAACGCACCTGAAGCACTCGACATCGGTGGGCATCTGTCCATCGCCTTCCTGGTCACTGGCTAGTGACCCAGACTCTGTCCCCTCTGCTTTCAGGTTCTTCAGAACTCCGATCCACTCTTGGATCCACCCGGACACTTTTCTCTTGGCCGCCAGCAGCACTTTGCAGCAGATCGCCATTCGAATCGACGACGAAACCCGACCCCGAAAGGCACCTTTGCACCCGGCTTCCTGGGTGAGGTAACACGAGTACTCCGGAGCTCCCGTGGGTAGAGACTCTTCAAAGTCCTAGATCTCAAAGGGTTTTGTCCTAGTCCTCTTTTAAGTGTCCCTTTTCTATAATTTCCCGATCCCGACTTTCTCCATAGAAGTCAACGGCGTATCGCGGTTGTGTATTTACACTGCACGCGTCTCCCGTAGGTCCCCTGTGTCACTACCTTGGGTGGTTCCTTGTGGTCCAAGCACTTCTAGAGGCTCTAGGCCTAGTGTCTAGTTCAGTCGTGGTTCGCATACCACTTTATTGGTATATGGTTTGGTACGCCCCTAGGGCCCAAACGTGTATTTGTGCTATTACTGTGATTTGATAACTTATAACTTATGTATTTCGAACTCTAGCCTCATAAAGAGACTAGAGGGGTGTGTTTAGCAATAAATACATATATTTTGAATATATACCTGGTGTGGTGCTCTTTCATTTGGTCACTCAAGAGATTATAGACTGGTAAAACAAGCTGCTTTACATTCCTTCAAGACTTAGCCTGAAGGCTGCTCTCCATAGCTACCACTAGGATAGCTTTCAATAAGGTTGTCTTTAACCTATCTCCAATAAGGGGTTGTTTGGACTGGTGCAAGGTGCCCACTATAATTAGTGGACAGCATATGCCAGGCCAACTTCTCACACTGGGGACCTGCAGGCCCTCATGTAATGTTTGCAGAAAAGTGTCTTTGAACCTCTGTGACCAAGGCAATTCATGTAGGCCCGCTGTGCTGCAGGATTCCTGTGGTCCAAGGTGGTAACAGGTCATTGAGATGTCTTTCACACAGATCCATCACTCTCCCCCCATGTGCACATTTTCCATCAGTCAGGATACCTAATAAATTGGCAGAAAGAGCAGTCTTGCTCCCTCCCGCAAAGGTCACAGTCCAGAGGTCTTCATAAATCCAGGCTTGTCCACAGCTTGTGCAAGAAGACAGGAAACAAGTCGCCTCTGACAATGCTTACTTATGCTGTAAGCCAAGCCTAGTCTCCATGAAGTCTAAACAATATTCAAGTTGCTGGCTAGGTAGTCCTGTAAGTATTTATCTAACTTTGTTGGCATGAGTAGGGTTCCAGAGCCAACAAAAACTCTTCATTATTTCAAGTTGAAAGTTCTCTCCTAATCAGTGAGTTTAGCAACTTACTTCTTTGCATCCAATGCTCAATGGTCTCTGGATCAGGGAGTTCAAGCTCAGGTGAGTCAAAACTGTTCAAAATGTTTTTTAAGAGGAGCATGGCCAGCCAAGATGGCCGTGTGGACATGATCCACGACGACTCCGCTACCAACTTCAGAGAACTGAAGGGACACTAATGTCTGCGGGGTGCCATCGCTGGAGATTCGTCATGGCATAACTGCTAAGGAGCGGCTTGTGTGTGGTCGAAGTCCTTTGGGGGGTGTTCTAGGGCCAGATGACAGCAGTTGTCGGCAAGAGTGGAATGATGCACGGCCAGCGGGCGGGCCTACCCTCTCGCACCACGGCACAGTCAGAGAACGGGTCATGCTGCAGAGACCCACTGCTGCCCCCCGTTGGGGCTCATCGCCCTTGCACTCACCGTCGCCGTAGGAGAAAACTGGTGGCCGCAAGGAACTGACGGTGAGTGGGGACGGAGGACATGGACCGGATCGGCCGACGAGTGGCCTCAGGGCCTGAAGTGCCCAGGCAAAACCGCCCACCCCGAATCACCTGGCCACAATAGGAGGGGGCCCCACCAGTCCGGGGAGGGGGCCTTGCTAACTGCTGACTGCCCACGGCACAATTGGGGGAGCAGAGAAGTAGAATAGCTTGGAGCCGTGACCTGCCTGATTTTAAAATGGCACCCCGACCCCGCGGCAGGAGGGAAATAGGTCAAGAATTCAAAAGGTGCTGGGCCTTGGGTGAAGCACCTGCTGATACAGACAGAGGGCCTTAGCGGGGGCACTCTACTGAGGAATGATTAAGACTGTGGAGGAGCGGCTCCTGATGCCTGAGCCTAACATGGCAGCCTGCTATATGACCACGAGGCAGACAGAAACTATGGAGGGGGATCCTTAGTGCACCCCAAGGAGACTTATTTATAAGACGAAGCACTGGGAAGCATAGTCCTGAAATGGGCTAGAAGTGCACTTTTTAAGCCTCAGATCCGTGGCAGACTTGAGGAGCGGCAAGAATTCACGCTGGGATGGGGGTGCTGGAAGCCATCTACTGGGGCCTGATACAACGCCTGTGACCCTTTAATAGCTTTTAAATGGGGATCGGACAGTGATCGCAGGGCTGGGGGGGAGTGGGCACCACTTTGGGTGTGGACAGCGCCATCTTCGCTCCATCCACTGTGGGCCCTACCCGAGAATCACCTATTGGAGGGTTTCCTAGAGTTGAGGTGCCCCTCCTACGCACCTTAAACTCTCTTTATGCCGCCGAAAAAACAACAAAGTAATAGGGTATCCAGCCATTTTACCTCCATGGAGCACCGAGTCAGCCGATCGACTGCAGAGCAGAGCGACATCATGACTCTCACAAAAGAAAACCTCCTCTCCTCATTGCGCGATTTTAAGAAGGAGTTGCGAGAGGAACTCAAAGCTGACATGGCCACCTCCCTGGAGACATTAAAGGCTGATCTAAATGGTAAACTGGTCTCGCTGCAACAGGACATAGACTCTGTGAGCAGTAGAATGCTGGATGTGGAGGCTAAAACACTTGCTCTCAAGCTACGCACGGAACAAATGAGAGAACTCATGCAATCTCTCCAAACGCAATTACAAGCCTCCATACTCAAGAATGAGGATTTGAAAATCAGATCACGGAGAGAGAACATTCAAATTAGAAATCTGGAATAAGGGGCAGAGGGACCAGATCTAGAGGCCTTCATTGTGGGGCTCTTTTCGGAGGTCCTCAGCACAATGCCCATGAAGGTCAAGATAGAGAGAGTGCACAGGGTAGTGAAACCATTAACAGTTGACAAGCGGCGCCCGAGGGATGTACTGGCTAAGCTGCATTCTTTTAAAATGAAGGAAGTCATCCTCCAGGCTGCTAGGAAGCTGGACACAGTAACCTTTCAAGGGGCTACCTGTGCACTCTATCAAGACGTAGCCCCAGCGATTCTAGCCCGTCGCCAACCATTCAGGCCAGTCACAGACAAGCTACGACAAAAGAATGTCAAATATCGCTGGACCTATCCGTTTGACCTTGCCTTCGATCTGCATAACAAAGCCTATCATGCCACTGACATGTCAGAGGCCATGACACTCTTGAGGATACCCACATCTGAAGGGCAGCCCACGGCGGACTGATCCAACACCTCAAGAGCAGATACCTCCGAAACCCGTAATAGGACTCTTTGGCTCTCCTAGTGTTCCCAACATCAGCAAAGGAAACGTTAAATAAACTAGGTCTCATAGCCACCTTATAGGGGCCTAGTACTTGACACATTGCAGACAGCAAAGCATTCATTGAGGAGACGGGAGAGAAGGACTTGGCATATTGACGAATACTTTGGAAGACTATATTTGCCCAGTGTATGAACCACCTCTGTATCCTTTTATAACAGAGCTATCATGAGTTCGCCGACTGCTTTAGCATGAAGTATTGAATCTGCTGTTATTGTCCCTTTTATATTTTTGCTAAACTAGAGCCTAGGTAGCGATCTCGGTCCAAATCGACTACTATGAGTTTCACATACTAAACCAATAGTTTAGACTGGGGACCCGTTGTCCCTGTTGATTATGCTTTGGGGTTTATGCTTTTCTGTTTGTCAGGTACTAGGAGGAAGCTCTGGTGTAGGGATAGGTCACACATTCCTGCTCGAACTGGAAGGGAGGCATGTATGGGGAGCTCTGAGGCGGGGGAGGTGGTTGAGTGGGGGGGGATCGGGAGGGAACACATTCTTTGAGCCGAGAGTCCAGGAGCGAGGTGGGGGAAGCCATTTGTTATCATGGTAATTACAGCACTTTCATGGAACGTAAGGGGTCTGAATGCTCCAGCTAAGCTCAATAAAATATGGAAACACTTACTAGACCAGCACTATAATATTGTCGCACTGCAAGAGACCCACCTTAAAAGATCGGAGGACTACAGATTAAAGCATAAGGCATACCATCTGATATACAAATCCTCAGTCTCCGGAAAACATAACAGCGTAGCTCTACTATTTCACTCCTCTCTGAAATTCTAACCAGAGTGGTACAAAACAGATAAGGAGGGGAGATTGGTCTCGGTGAAAGGTCAAATCCGAGGGAAACTATGCACTATAGCCGCTGCATATGTGCTAAACACTAACCAGGTGGCTTTTATAACTTCTCTGTTAACGCAAGTGGGGGGATTTGCTGAGGGTGAAATAATACTGATGGGAGATTTTAACCTTACTTGGCACTCTAGCATTGACAGTAAGCATCCCCATAGATCGCCCACGGGTAGTTTTACGAAAGGCCTAAAACAGGCAGTGCAAAACCTAAGGCTAATTGATGCCTGGCGGGTGCTTTACCCTGACGCCAGGGATTATTCCTTCTTCTCTCACATCCATCATACATACTCATGGCTAGATTATATATTTCTTAGCCAGGCTCTTATCCAAGACTTAAGAAAGGGGACAATTCACTCTATCACAATCTCTGCCCACGCTCCAGTGGTTGTGTCCCTGGAGTGGAGTAATCCAACACCTACAACACCTAAATACAAGCGCTGGTTCTTCCCGAGCGCTCTGGTCCGCGACAGATTGCTCCGGGACAACCTGCGGAGGGCCATTAGAGAATTCCTCCAATTGAATGGGCCCCTAGACACAACTCACACTAACAACTGGGATGCATTCAAGGCTGTCCTGAGAGGCAAATGCGTGGAGTTAATCTCCACACTTAATAAACAAAGGACTAGGGAACGACTAACGCTAGAAGAGAACTGAGTACCCTTGAACAGGCCCACAAAGCGACTCCTATCCTAATCCTTCAACGGAAAGTTACAGCGTGAAGGGGAAACTCAACGCAATCTACACAAATAGGGCAGAGTTGAAGCTTCTCCATCTCAGGCAAACGTCCTATGTACAGAGCAACAAGGTGGGGGTCACAGCTGGCACATCAGCTTAGGGTACAGAGAGAAAGGGAACACATTGGGGATATATGCCGACCCTCAGGGGAGTTAGCAATCACTGATCACGAAAAGGCTCAGGTCTTTGGACACTTATACAAAGCATTATACACAGCTGATCCTTCCAACCCTCAAATTCAACTTAATTATCTACACACGGTGGAACTTCCGCGGGTATCTCTGTCCCAAAATGAGCAGTTAGGGGAGCCCATCAGTGGAGAGGAGGTGCTACAGGCTATAGGAACCCTGAAACTCCACAAATCCCCCAGTCCTGATGGATTTACAGCCCAATTTTATAGACCTGTCAGCACAGAGCTGATTCCACATCTGACTTCCTTGTTTAATTATATAGCTGAAAGTGGTCAAGTTACACCCATGATAAGCGAGGCCATAATCACGGTTATACCGAAACCTGGAAAAGATTTGTGGCGGATACCGGCACTTAGCATTGCTCAATCTACTCGCCAAATTATACTCTAAAATTCTTGCAGCAAGGTTGGAGGACTTGATGCCTGACCTGATCCACCCGGATCAGTTGGGCTTCATTAAGGGCTGGCAGATGTACGATACTGTGAGGAGGGTGATTCATTTGATCGAAAAAGCTACTAAAAAACACATACCAGTAATCGTGCTAGGTTTAGATGCTGAGTAGGCGTTTGACCGGGTGGGTTGGCCCTTCTTATTCCACCCCCGAAAGTGATTTGGCTTCTGTGACTCTTTTATGATCCATGCTAACTATGCTATGCCATGCTCCAGGGTGCTAGTCAACGGGATCAGTTCAGACATGTTATCGCTCGGAAGGGGGACAAGACAGGGCTGCCCCCTCTTCCCGCTCCTGTTCGTGCAGAGTATAGAACCCCTGGCAGCAAAGATAAGGGTGATCCCGACAATTAGTGGCATCTGTTTTGGCTCACTGGAACATAAATTTCTGTGTTCGCTGATGACATTTTGTTAACTCTTTCTGCCCCGCAGTGCTCCCTGAAATCATTGCAGGTTGAACTATGGCTCTTCGAGGAAGTAGCAGGCTTGCGCATAAACCTGACAAAGTCTTTCCTCCTTAATCTAACACTATCAGATACGGATATGGCTGCCTTGGTGGCTTCGTACCCCTTTCAATGGGCAAAGAAAGAGCTTACGTATCTTGGCATCAAGATAACCTCCAAGCTATCTAATATGTTTCCGGCTAACTATCCTCCACTCCTACGACAACTGAAGGTCGATCTCAGACAGTGGGCTTCCATGTATATGTCGTGGCTCGGCAGAATACATGGGATCAAGTTGACGGTTTTACCTACATTTTTCCACCTCTTTCAAAGCCGCCCTTGACTGGGCCTATTTGCTGACCTTCTGAACAAGGCAAACACAATTTATTTGGCAGAATAGGAGAGCTCATTTGCCCTTCAAATTGCTTATAAGGCCAAAGGACAAGGGGATCTTGTACTCCATTATTTCCTTTTTCATTATAAGGCAGCAAAATTAAGAGTAATTGTTAAATGGTCCCGGTGTGAGTCAGACAAGCACTGGATTCATATGGATGGGGCAGTATTAGGCAGCGTTATCTGGGATATTCTCTGGAAACCTAGGTCGGATCGCCCCCAAAATTCCTACCAAAGCACCCTTACGAGAACAACCCTCAAGAATTGGGATGAGGTAAATAAATTAACCACCTTGACGACGTTCCCTTACCCATTCACGCTGATTCATTACAATCCGGCATTCCCTCCGGCCACACAACCTGACCCATTTGATGCATGAAGGGAGGGGGCTGTCTCACTCTCTCCAACTTTTTTTATAACTGAGAAATCTTGACCTTTGAGCATTGTCAAAGGGACTTTAATCTTCTGAGCACAGAACACTTCTATTACCTACAGCTGAGACACTGGGCATTATTCCCGGAGGTTCAAGAGGCAACATCTAGAGAACTCACACCAATAGAGTGCTTTGTGAAGGGGGCTGGGACTGCCAAGGGTGCCATCCCATCCCATACTCCTTACTGCTGCAGATGCTGCCCGCCCAGCAACCACGCCATGTTATTTTCTGGGAATGTGCTCTGGGCAAGATATTACTGCAAGACAATGGAAGACTCACTGAAAGAATATATCTAGGCACAACCACTCCTTAAGCCTGCGTGAGGCTCACTATAAGAGATTGTATGATTGGTAACTATACCCCACCAAACTAAAAAAGATTTATCCCAATACTTTGCACCTCTGCTGGAGAGGTTGTGGGCTTTTAGGTGACTTTCGCCATATCTGGTAGGACTGCCAGACATTTCGACCCTTCTGGGTGGAAATCGTAGCTCAAATTAAGGAGGTGTTGAGATACCCAGTTCAGATACCCCTGACTTCGCACTCCTGGGCTTACGGGTTGACTGCCTCAAGTACCAAACAAAAAGGGATAAAGACAGGATGTGGCTCTGCTTGGGGGCAGCGAAGATAGCTGCAGCTTGGAAGAAGAGGGAGGCACCGGCCTTACACAGTGGCATGCACGTCTATGACAGGCAGTTCCAATGGAAAGGCTGAGTGACATTTTTAGGGATGACTTTAAAAACTTTGAATATTCTTGGATCCTTTGTTTGGCTATCCCTCCAGGGGAATCCCCTCATAACCTGCCCCTGGAGGGTGAGAGTGTGACATATATTTCAGTTCTGAATAGCGACATAATTTATTGAAAGAAATACCTACAAAGTGTACATTGTCCTCTACGATAGCTGAATTTTTTGTTATTTTTGTTTGTGTTAATTCTTCTTTCTGTTAATAGGGGAATAGGGAGGGATATAAGACAGGGGAAGGTATTGGTTGTGGGAGGGCTACATGAGGGATGTTTAGTTTTCTGAACCGGCAATACTCAAACGTGAAATCGGTTACATAGAGCACCCTACTTGACGAAAGAATGCAGTGTATTGATATACCTATTGGAATGTACAACATGAGCTACCCAACTATGGGGTTGATTATGATGGCGGGCAGATCGCAACCACATTTACCCCCCGCCATATTCCCATGGCGGGGGGTACCGCTGCAGACAGAAAGTCCGTCCGCCGCTTTTCCACCAGTCGGCAATCGTCACGATTGCCGGCCGGGCGGAATTCGAGCATAATATGGCGGCGGTGCCTGGAAGGCACCGCCATCCATATTATGATGCCTGGCGGTTCTGGCCTTTCCATGATGCCGCCATGGAAGGGCTGGCGGGAATTGCTTTGGGGGCCCGTTGCAGGCCCCCTTGGGGGCTGCACTTGGGGGGTACCTATGGTACCCCCCTACATTGACATGCTCAAGGTGGCCGGCACCGCACGGTGCCTGTCACGTTGTGCATGGCAATGCACAACATGCCTCTTTGGCATTGCGGCGGGTGCTGCTTGTAGCAGCACCCGCCGCAATGTTAAAGATGCGGGATGCGACCGCCAGGATGGCGGTCGCATCCTAATTGGTGGTGCGGGACCGCCGCACGCTGGCGGCCGGTCCCAGCACCGCTAGGGTGGCGGGTGGACTGAAGTCCGCCCGCCATCCTAATGAGGCCTTATATGTATTGCTAACTCTTGTAATGTGAAAAATCAATAAATAGATATTTCAGAGAAAAAAAGATTTTTTTGATCCAAGCTAACCTCCCCAGCCGAAGACCACCATTGCTAGGTGGATTTTAACCCAGCAGTGTAAACCTACACTAACCAATGAAATGGGATGGGATGCCTCCCTCCCAGCTAAGACTGGTTTTGGGGAGGGATCCTGAGCACAACAATGGCACGCTATGATTCCCACTATGAACAAAGCACAGCCTGCAGGGAGTCCACCCTCCTGCATTACCTTGCACATTGTGTCCCAAATGAGCTCCACTGTTTATTCAATTAGAATAAAACCATTATATACAGTATAGACACAACCTAAACTTGACTTTTACAGAAGGACCCCTCTTTTTGAGTGACTAAATGGATCTTTAGCAGCATGAGCTAGTAGGCAGTCACCCACCAGACCACAGGTAGAAAGGCCTGTGCCTATAAGAAAATCGGGCTACCACAGCTGGCAGTTCTCACCCAGCTAAAGGTAAGGCTGCAGTAGTTTACCTGAGTCAGATTTGGGTTATACCAGGGGAGTAATGCAGGCCCCTACAGTCCCTACGGTGCAGGGGGGCCCAACCCCTCCTGTGGCCACAAAGCCAAGAAAGGGGCCCTTATTCAGCCTGAGGCAAGTGTTTATCTGTAAGATATGGAAACCTCATGGACCCCGCATCACTTTCTGCAGGGGGACCTATCAGGTTGCGTTATGCCACTGGGGCACACGGTGGTAATCCTACTGGCGAACGGCACAGTAAATTATGAAACATGTCCAGTAAACTGTAAGTAGACTGTCAGCCGGGCAGATGACCTGTCCCAGTAATGATCATGTCACTCATCCTCCCACTTTCCCCTTACTATGACGTGATTCCCAAGAATTAGACATGGTGCATGAAGGTGTGTACTTAAGCATGCCTGTTCTAAGTCATGCAGTTATTTTTCTCCAGATATTTTCAATCAATTCCCTTTTTAGACGCCTTTTGAATGTTTTTCCATCTAGCCTTTTTCTCTTGCATTTTCATCACTGTTTGTAGTTACTCACTACCAGCCTTTTTGAAGCTCTACCACCATTTTGATCCTTACCATGGATATATTTTCGCTTCCGATCTTTTCTCACTGTTAGGTCTGGTGTAAGCCAAGACCTTTTATTTTTATTTAAAAAAATATTATTTATATTGTGCATGTAGTAGGATTTGGTACATCCTTCTTTATCCATTGGCTGCATATTCCCAATCACATTTGGCTCAGCCCCCAGGATTCCATTTATTGATGGGGCAATGGTTCCACCCTCCCATTGTCATTCCCTTTTTACTTCAACCTCTAGGACAGCCATTGGTACTTGAATTATCAGGCATTTTGAGTGACAGCATTTTTGCTAGCCCATGGGTTTTAGAACTGTGTGAGTTCACTTAGGGAGCCACCAAAAGAGTTCCTGCAGTCAGTTCACAAATTCCCTTTCTCCCACAAGTGCATTAGAGCTGGACTTTAGCTTCCCTGTATTTGCTTCAGCCACTGTGTTACATCACCGGCATCCTTGCAGCTTGTTCGTTGTGCCATGAATCAGCCACTTTCTCTTCTGCTCCCACCAGCTGAGGTTGCCATCTTTCCAAGAGAAAAATACCAACCATTTGTTGTTGTTTAATAATTCTGAAAAGGCTGGTACGTGATACTAAATACAACTTTAAATAAAATTATATGCATTCATTTGTATCATGATATTTCTGCCTTTGTTTAGTTATTAGTCATGGACCAATAATGCAGCTCTACAACACATTTAAAAGTGCTTTCTTTTGTATTTGGGGTACGAAGTATGTACAGATAAAGGCAAAAAATATTGGCTTTTGGTCATTTTGCATATTTTTGTACTGGCAGGAACATCAAAATGCCGCTGGTGCAGGTAGAAACCTGGACAGGTGGCAACCCTACCACCGGTTTATGTCTCCTGGGTGTGCACGGCAGCCTCTGCAAACTGTGCCCCGCAATAACAAACATTTGTCCCAAATCAGGATGCTTGTTGAGCAGTATAAAGTAATGTGCTTAACTTCGTCCGTTCAAGTAAAGACTCTCTTCCAAGATATCCGCCAAAGTCATTCCTCCTGTCTGTAAGCTCCCAGCAGCTCTTCCTGGTTTAGCAGCCTGCCACCAGATGACGTAGATCATGCTACTTCAAGAGATTTGTGAGCTTGCAGCATGCTTCTGAGTTGCAGGAGATGATTGTTTTTTCTGGTTGCAGTTTTACATAGCGTGAACTCGCCCCGAAGGTGTTGGCGCAGGTTACATTAGCACTTGAAACATCGATGTAAAAAATATCGATGAAAAAATATAGACTACAAAAACAGGTAAGTACAAAAATATCGACTAAAAACTATTGATGTAAAAAATATAGATGTACAAAATATCGATACATATATATATATATATACATATATATATATATATATAATAAAATATTATATATTAATTATATTAAATATTAAAATTAATTTCAACAAAATACAATACATTTAATATACATTTTAACAAAATATAACAAATAAACTTAATTTAAAAAAAGATGAGCACACAAACATAATAATTTATACATATATATTTACTTTAAAACAATTAATAACCTATTATTTTGAATTTATTTTAAAAATTTAAATTATATAAAATAAAAACATATATCAATAATTTAAAATATGAGGAAAAAAACATTCTATAGTAAATTATATCATTAAACTATTAAAAAATACAGTCAGTGCAAAAGTAGGGAAAGTGTTGGATAGCGGAGATGTAATAATTATTATTGCCACTCCAAAGTGTTGGATAGCGGAGGGGTAAAAATTACTATTCCCACTCCAATCAGTGCAACAGTAGGGAAAGTGTTGAATTGCAGAGGGGTGACAGTTAAAATTCCCACTCCAGTCACTTCAAAATTTAAAAAAAAACAAAATATTAACAACAAAAAAATATTTAAAAAACAAAATAAATAAAAAAATTCATAAATATGTTAAAAGTGTAAATACAAATATATTTATTATTAAAAAATAAAAACATATTATAATGTTAAATACATATGACAAATACCTACAAATATTATATTAAATAAAATAAAAAATAATTTTCAAACAAATAAATATTTTTAATTAGAAAATATTTAGAAACAAAAACATTAATTATTACATAAATTTAGTGTTTTTATTTCCTACCCTATAACAACACACAATTCACAACCCACATCTAAATTTTAAAAAAATGTACTTCCATAATTAATTACCAGTTAAAGAAATATTATTAATTAATAAACAAATTAAAAGTCATGCAAATTAATTAACTTCCCACACTTTACCCCTATAATCCCCACAACCCACACCTAAAATTAAACTGTAAAAAATTAATTACACAATTAAAACTAATTTTCAATTAAAAAACTAATAGTATTTAACAACTAATTATAAAGTAAGTAAAATTAATGTACTCCCCACCCCTTACCCCTATAAAATTAAAACCCACACAAAAAATAAACAATTACCCTAATTAAATATCAATTAATTAATATTAATGATCAACTAATTATTAATTAATTAAACATAAATTACTTCCCACCCTTTACCCCATAAACCCCACAACCCACACCTAAAATTACTTACACAATTTCCATATTTAATTTTCAATTAATTACTTAATATTAATTAACAACTAATTATTAATTAATTAAACATAAATTATTTCCCACCCCTTTCCCCTATAAACCCCACAACCAGGACTTCAAATTAATTACACAATTTCCATAATTAATTTTCAATTAATTAATGAATATTAATTAACAACTTATTATTAATTAATTAAAAATAAATTAATTCCCACCCTTACCCCTATAAACCCCGCAACCCGCACCTAAAATAATTACACATTTACCTTAATTAATTAGCAATTAATTAATATTAATTAACAACCAATAAATAATGTATTAATTAATAATAAATTACTTCCCACAATTAACACTATAAAATCTCAATTAAGTAAATATTAATAAATAGAAAATAATCATTAATTTATTATAATTAAATTACTTCCCACCCTATTCCCTATAAACCCACAACCCGCTACGGAACTAAAAAATGCAAAATTTAATTAAAATAAAATTGATAACTACTATAAATTTTCCACATATATTAAAAACGTAAACAATTCTTATACAAAAATACATCACATACATTTAAAATGTATACTAAAATACATAACACCAATTAAAAAATCGATATTTTAAACAACTTTACTTTTATAAATGATATTAATGACTTTTATGTTTTTTTAAACGATATTTCTTGCCTTAAAATCGATATTCTTGGCCACGATATTCTTGTTGTCGTATATTTCTGACTCACTATATTTAGGACTCAATATTTCTGCAGTTCGACATTTCCAACTCCATATTCTGTCTGCACACCCATAAGGTCAAATTCATTAGGTCTCACCTGCTCTCACTTGCGATACTCCTTATATTCTATAATGGGCTTGGAACCCGCTCCATTGCTTCCCATTTGTTTGCAGAGTTGTCACTCTAATTTTCTGCCTTTTAATTTGTCAGTACTTCACATGCATCTCTTCCTTTTCTGTCGATGAACCAAGCACAGATTAATTTAAACTTAATTAGTATCCCTACGCTGCTCTCGGTAATTTAAATACTATTTCTTTTTTTTTTTTTTACGATATGACACGCTCAACGGTGGCCGCATCATAACGCTTTTTTGTTTACCCTCTCCATCTGCCCCATCTTGTTCTTGCTTTGCAGTATTTACCGGTTACATTACTGTTTCCCCTACCTTGTTGCTTCCTCCTGCTCTTAGCATTGTTGCTTACCCGTTGCCCCATTCCTCCCACTTCCTTGCTTCACCCATACCCCACAACACCCTTCGTCGCTGCTGCTTTTTCTTTCTTTTTTTCTGACTTTTCTTTAACTTAGCAGTTTTCCATAGCGCGAACATGGTCCTAAGGTATTGGAGTGCTTTACATGCTCACCAGTTACATTACACAATTACATATTCCTTTTTGTCACTGATCATACTTTGATTGAGGTATTTTTTCCCTTTCATTGTGACTTCTTCCCACCCTCCCCCATCGTTGCTTGCCCGTCTCCCCATTACCTCCCACTTACCTGCTTGACCCTCCTGCATCCCTTCTTGACCCTCCCACTTCCCTGTTTGACCCATCCACCTAATACCTCCTTCGTCACTGCTGCATTTAATTTCTTTTTTGGAACTTTTCTTTTCCTTTTTGCTTTTTTGCTTTGCAGTTTTCTGTAACGCGAACACGGTCCAAAGGTATTTGAGTATTTTACATGCTCATCAATTACATTACACAATTACATATTCCTTTTTCATAGGCAGGGGAAGAG
Source organism: Calotriton arnoldi (assembly GCA_963921515.1). Lineage (NCBI taxonomy): Eukaryota > Metazoa > Chordata > Amphibia > Caudata > Salamandridae > Calotriton > Calotriton arnoldi. Next base: position 1,403,634 of record CAWUFW010003696.1, read on the forward strand.
TAAGTGAATTGCCTAGAATCACAAGATGTTGAGCCAACAAGACTGTAACCTGGCTCCTCAGCTCCAAAGTCAGCAGTTGTAGCCGTTACGCCACAACCTCTCCCCTAACCATTGCTTCAGAAGATCACTACTTTTAGCTATGCGGAAAGTAAAAGCAAAACAATGGTATTATTTTACACTGTTATTACCTCTAACATACACAGCATATATTTCTCTCTAAAACTTCCTTTGTCATGTTTATGCTAATTGGCAAAAAACCTTCAGACTTCACTCTTTGCTAAAAATTAAATGAAATTTAAGAACCACATGACTCTTTAAACTTTACTTTTACGCATGCTACACAGCTACGCTGCTGTATAACATAGCTAAAAGACATTGGCAAATCCAATAACTTTTGTACAGGCGAGATCTATTGGCTGTGCCAATGCTTTTTGGCACCAGGAAATTAAGTGATTTGATCAGCATCAGAGGATGTTGAGTCAACGCCGTATCTCAAACCTGTTTCCCCAGCTCCAAATTCGGCAGATCTGGCCATAATGCCACATCCTCTGTGTGTGTTTTTTCCTCAATACATTTTGCCAGCAGTCACCATAACCTGTATTCATTGCATCTGCAAAAAACATTTACCGAAGCTGCTGGTATGAGTATTCAGACTGGACTAGGTTTTTTTGAAGCAATGGATTTGGTGTTAGTCGGATAGTCTTGTTCAGTTTATATGAATCTAATTGGAAAATGAATTTATGGGGGTTTTTTTAAACTAAATTTCCATTTTCATAAATCATGGCACTCATCTTTTTCCAGAATGAATAGTTTATAGGGTGGTTTTCAAGTCATATTTGGCTTGGGGGTCCATTGAGCTTGGCACATGCTAACACATATTCGTAGAATTCCGGTGAAGGTTTTTTTGCTGATAAAAACGTCAGGAGCAGCCAGAGGGAAGGGCAGGCTGCACTTACAGCTGTTTGCTTTAGCCTCTGTTGATTGTACATTGTTTGGTTGTAGTCTGAAAATTCATAATTTTTAGGTCAAGCCTGGACAGCGCATGCGCTGCTCTACGAGGCATGCTGTATTCGGGTATGGACTTGAAGCTACAACCATTTCCCGCCCATCTTTTCAATTGGCTCCTGTTGCTGTCCTTTCCAAATCGTTGCTTTTGTTTCATGAATATGCCTAATAGTCTCTCCTTACTACTGCCTTGTCTGCACTTGTAACCTCCCATGAGGACTAGACCTTTTACTTGTATTGTTACATGATCAGCTTTGTCTAAACTGTGCGTACTACTTCCTTTAATGATTTTCCCCTGTTCCTTTCACGACATAGTTGCTTTCCTGCAGGGGACCACTTTTCAACTCTCTGCTCCTCATCGTCCGGGAGACGGCTTTTCCACACTATGATATCTGCTCCTCATCGTCCGGGGGGACCGCTTTTGTTAATGTTAATGACATTTATAAATCGCAACTGTTACCAGAATGTGTCCTGGCGCTATGTGAAATCCTACTGAGGGCTAAAGAGGAGGAAGTAAGGAAGGGGTTAGACAGTGAAAAGCCAAGTTTTCAAGGCCTTCCTAAAGGCCAGTAAGTTTGTCATGCATCTAAGATGAAAAGGCAGACTATTCCATGCCTTGGCTGCGCCGACCACAAAACTTCTGCCACCCCAACTGGCTTTTTTTACAAAAGGCACTGATACCAATTTTGCTTCTGAGGAGTGCAGTGGTCTTTTTGGTGCATACCAATGGAATTGCTGTTTTAGGTAGTCGGGCCCAGTTCCTTGAAGGGCTTTGAAAACCATGCATAGAGATTTGAACTGAACACGCTTCTTAACAGGCAACCAGTGGAGCCTTCTAATCTCAGCAGAGACTGAGGCATATTTTGGTATGCCGGTAAGCAGTCTGGCAGCTGCATTCTGCAGAAGTTGGCGTTTGTTCAGAAGTCCTTCCTAAATATTAATATAAAGGCTATTGCAGTAATCTAGCCTGGACATAGTTAAAGCAGTGATAACTGTTTGTTGACTGTCTTTGGGCAGGAATGGCATTATTTTCTTACAGGATCTAAGAATATGCGATGTGGATGAGGCCACTGTATTCACTTGATCCCTGAAGCTAAGTTTATTGTCTATCCAGACTCCCAGGTTTTTTACCTTCCTGATGGGAATGGGAAGAGGATCTAATGTATCTGGCCACCAGGCCGAGGTCCAGAAATTAGGGTCATTTCCAAATAACAACCTCTGTTTTACCGGAGTTGAGTTTGAGACAATTTTGGGCCATCCAGTTTCCCACAGCTGTCATACAATCATGGAGCCGGGATGCAGTTCCCAGCATCCTCCCTGGCAGCAGCGACACCACAATTTGGGTGTCGTCCGCATAAGATGTTAGACTAAAGCCAAAAGATTCAATCAGGGGAGCCAACGACGACACATAAACGTTAAAAAGTGTGGGGCTCATAGAAGACCCCTGAGGGACTCCACAAGGCAGAGAAAATGGTTTGGCAGAGAATTCGCCGAGAGAGACAGTTTGTATTCTATTGGATAGAAAGGATTTAATTAATTTCCAGGCGGTGCCCTGTACTCCAATCCCTCGCAGCCGGTCCATCAATAAAACATGATGGACCGTATCAAAGGCCGCTGAGAGGTCTAACATAATCATTACGGCTTTTCCTCCCAAATCAAGAATTGCCCTGATCTCTTCTGTGGATTTAAGAAGAGCAGACTCCGTTCTGTGCCCCTCTCTGAAACCATCCTGGGTGGGGTCCAGCACCTGAGCTTCCTGCAGAAACAAACTAAGGTGTCCATTACGATGTCGGGCGGATAAAAATCCGCCATCAACCACAGTGGCTAAAATCCGCCCGCCCACACCCCCTGAATACCGACCGAGCAATTACGATGGCGCGAACCAAAAACCGCCGGAGGCGGAAAATAAACAGAAAAAACCGCCCGCCCATGTCCGAGTCCAAGTCCATCCGCCCGCCACGGACGGAAAGACGCACGAAAAGCCAAAACCGCCCGCCCTGACGACCGAGACACCGCCCGTGAAATTAGGATCGTACCGACATGAGCGCGGAAAATCCACAAATACACCGCCCGCCAGCGCAAACAACAGTGACGAAAATGGACACGGCGGAAGCCCTGGCGGCCACCTCCATGCACAGAAACCATCCGCTGACGAAAACAAACACACACAACATGGCTAACAAGTCCACACAGCAACCCACGCACAAAAACCCAAACACAGTACACATCCCTGAAACACCCCCCTGGACATACAAATCAACTACAAATCCCAGAACACCAGCCACAACACACCTGAAAACAACAGACCACCATGACACACCCACATAGGTAAGTACAAAACCAGCCCCTCCACAGACCACAACCCCCTGCAACATTACAAACTGAGGACGAAAGCACACAACACAGCGAGACAGAAAGGACAGCAGCACACCACAGACACGCACCTATCACACCCATCACCACCACCACCAAACACCTGACCCACAAACCCCCTGCACATCACACACCACACACCGCACCAGCACCACAAACACCAAAACACACACCATGGCATCACACAGAATGCCCAAGTTCACTTCCACCGAGCTGACGGTCATGGTCGACGAGATCGTCAAGGTGCACCCACAAATCTATGGCAACCAGGTCCAACAGACACCACTATCCACCAGAAACCGGTTGTGGAGCAGGATCGTAGACCAGGTCAATGCAGTCGGGAACGTTCCACGCAACAGAGGAGAAATAAACAAAAGGTGGAACGACCTCAAAAGCGTGGTCAAGAAGAAGGAGAGCAAAAATCGAGAGCTGGCTGCCAGGACTGGCGGAGGGAATCCCGCGCTTTTCAAGACCTTCAAGGCGTGGGAGGAGAAGGTGCGAGTGATCATACATCCGGAGATCCTCACCGGATTACCAGGGGGAGTGGAGGCTGGTAAGTACAAACAAACGTATACCAGCACACCGCTATGTACTCACATGCACCACCACCATGCCATAGCTCCCAGGGACAAACACCCCCATGTCCAGCACACAATACACAAGACATCACCCACACATGCAACAGACACTGATACACACTCAGCCCAAAGCTACCAACCAACAAAACCATGGGGGCATGTGTACAGTGAGCCAGCACCGCAACTACCACCAGGTCCCCTTGTACTCCAGATGCGCCAGAATGAGCACTCCCCACACCCACATCCATGTGTCCGCCATAGCTGCACTGACCGACAATGAACAGGTAAGTAGCCGGAACACAAAGACAGTGAGTCGGAGGGGGACAGCTGAAGTCAAACACCCACCAGGCCCCCACTACCACAGACCAGCAAGGTGGAGCACACCCCACATCCATGTGTCCGCCATAGCTGCACTGACCGACAATGAACAGGTAAGTAGCCGGAACACAAAGACAGTGAGTCGGAGGGGGGACAGCTGAAGTCAAACACCCACCAGGCCCCCACTACCACAGACCAGCAAGGTGAAGCACCCCTCCCTCCCAGTACCATGTGGCATCCATTGCATTGCGCACTCAGAAACAACCTGTAGGTGGGAAACTGTACAGGGCGGGGCGTCTGTAGGCATGAGGACTGTACTACGACTGACACATGGGACATGACACGTAGCAGAGGAACACGCAGCACTGCTCCCAGTCACAATCATGAGACCAATGTGCACACGGACATGTTCGACAGAGTCAAACCCCACATGACCTATCACAGATACAGCAACACCTAAGGAGCCACGTCTGCATGTACAAGTCCCACTGGAGCACAGACCCACACGGCAGGTACTGTGCCACCCATCACACACATCAGCAACACCATCGAAGTCCTGTCCATGTAGTCCTCACTGCCTGTCACCCACACATCGTACAACAACGCCCACGTAAGACAGACCGTACTAGAAGTAACAGCTTGGAACCACAATATTGCACACAAAGACAACCGGACCCATGAAACACACAGGCACACAATGCACATTCAACATATCATCCATCTCATCTCACAGCCACAATGTCATGATCGGATGTCATACCTAACAGCTGGCCCACATCCAGTAGACATGCAAAGATACCTGCCTATGACAAAACAAGTGCCTGCAGTGACCGAAGCGCACGTCACACTGCGAATAACGACACACATAACATAGTCAACACCCCAAGAGCACAGCACTGATGCACATGTACCAGGGCAGCGCGCACACAAAGGAATTGGCCCATCTTCAATACGACGTGTGGCACACAACAAGCACGAACTCACAACATTGCTACCAATGTGATGTCCATGAATGATAACAGTCAGCAGATATTCCGGCCATGTGAGACAGACACACACCTTTGTCCATGCACTGTCACGTTGCCAGAACACATGTCACGTTCTGCACCCATCACCCACAGCATGTACCCCAAAAGCATATCTCAACCCAAGAGCGTGTAGGGGGCTGTACCCCCTTCTGGCATCAGCGTACCTAAGCGTACCATCCCTCCCCCTAAACCATCGTTCAACCCAACATCGCCGATGGCCCTGGAGCACGCATACACACGAGCCACAAAATGTAGGAGCATAGCAACACACACCCATCGGCATTGCTAATCCGTCCCATGCCACATGTCCACATCACACAGACCCATTGCCTAGCCCACGCATACACACATCGTACATCCACACACGCCACTGGGAAACCTGTGCACGACAGTGCACGAACTGTGAATGTCAGACAACCAATACATACTTTGCTAGGTGCAACACAATGACCCATTTCATCTTCCCCACAGGTGCCGAACTGCTGGATGCTGGAGAGGGTGACAGCAGCCAGCACAGCCAGTCTGCAAGCCCCCGACCCGGACTCACGGATGTAGAGGAGCTGGACACCTCTCCGGACACGGACCACCCAGCAGGCCCATCTGGAGTGGCAGGGCACAACCGCTCCCCAGGGCCCCTCCTGCCTACCAACCCATCACCCAGGGCTGCTGACCAGTCACAGACCCCTGCTGCCACGGCCGTTGCGGCCACCACCACCGCCGCAACCACCACCACCACGCCATCCCTCGCCACAGCACCTGTGCAAGGGTCGGCACGGCCGTCGGGCTCCACCCCGGGAGCCAGAGCGAGGACCGTGGTGAGCAATGTGGCCAGTGGGCAGGTCGGTGGCAGCAGTACTGGTAGGAGGAGCAGGGTCAGGCCAACGCCAACTGTGCCTGGGAGCCAAGCCCTGCCGCCAATCGACAGAGTCCTTGGGGCCTATGAAGAGGCCCAAGGCGAATGGGCCAGGTCGGCAAGCGACACGCGGGAGGTCCTTGCGGTGTTGAGGTCCATGGACGCCCATATGGCCCAAATCGCGGCACTCATGGGCCAGCTGGTGGTGGGGGAGGGCACAAGCAAGGCCAGCAACACCACCTCCGCCACCACCTGCTGTGGCGCAGGCTCGTGCAGCCTCGCGTTCCCCTGCGTCCACAGCGAGTGAGCACTCCTCAGCCACCACCAGCGGAACATCAACACCCCCCTACCAAACGTGGAAGGGGCCGTCCGAAGAGGAAACAGGTGTCCAGAGAGGACTTCGCCCGCACCAAACGCCAGTGAGTCAGCCAGCCACCTTGACCACCTACTGCATTGACATGGAATACGATCCTACCCCACACTGCCATGTGAATGGCATGTGTCTGTTGGACTGTGGACATAGAACTCCATGGGTACACCTTGACCATCACGCAGCCATGACCGTCAACTTATTGTCACAGCATGCACCACATTTGTCATCACCTTGCACACAATCACATGTCACCGCTGTTAATAAATACACCTTGTTCACAATCGGCTTAATGTGTCCTGGGTTTATTCCACGATGTGCAATCGCCACCATGAGCAGAAATGCATCTGCTGTGTGGCATGTCGATGGGACAGGAGAGGCTGCAGGGACCTAGGGGTGTAAAACAGAACAAGAGTACATTCAATGAGTGTGTCACACACTCATCACACAGTACTTGTCACCAACTACAAGCAATGCACACACATCTCACAGAGCAACAGGGCACAATGCTACAGCCACTGTCAGTGGCATACCAACCTGGACATGGACCATTGACACACAGCACTCAGTGAACAAAAGGCCCCCGTAACAGAGCACACATACACCTGCACAACTACAGCTACATCAGCCGTCGTACATGGTCACTCACCGTCAAGTGAAGTAGCGGGCGATGAGCTGCTGACGCACATTCACAGCTTCATCCTCTCCACTGTCCTCTTCACTGGAGCTGTCCAGGTCTGCAGGCTGGGGCCCTGGTTGATCTCCGTCATCCACAATTAGGGGGATCTGCTTGCGGATCGCCAGATTGTGCAGCATGCAGCAAGCCACAATTACCTGGCACACCTTCTGTGGGGAGTATGCCAGTGCGCCCCCGGTGCGGTCCAGGCATCTGAACCTGGACTTGAGGAGGCCAAAGGTCCGCTCAACCACACGTCTGGTCCTCCCATGTGCCTCATTGTAGCGTACATCTGCTGGGCTCCCAGGACGTCGTAATGGGCTGAGCAGCCAGGCTCCATTCGGGTAAGCAGAGTCACCTGGGTGTGAGGGACACAGAGAACCGTTGCAATTCCAACTGGACACAAGACAGCATCGCACAGCCAGCACGCTACACTACTCCACATACTCACCAACAATCCAGCCACGGTCCGGTTGCAGATTGGTCATCAGACGTGGTAGGATGCTGTTGCGCATGATGTGCGCGTCATGGGCCGATCCTGGGAATTTCGCACACACGTGTGTGATCACCATGTCCGCAAGGCACACCACTTGCACATTCAGGGAGTGCGTGTGCTTCCGGTTGCGGTAGAGGTGCTCGGTGGCCTGTGGTGCAACAAGGCCAACATGGGTGCAGTCTATTGCACCAACGACGTGGGGGATTCGTCCAAGAGCATAGAATGCACCCTTCACTGCCGCCAATTCACGAGCCCTGGGGAAGCGGATGTATCTGTTCCTGTACAGCATCATGGCTGACAGTACATCCCTGAGCACCATGCTGAACATGGGTTGGGACATCCCACCTCCACTGCCCACTGTGTGCTGGAATGACCCAGTGGCGAAGAAATGCAGTGCAGCCATCACCTTAGCCGTGGGGGTGAATGCTGTTGGATACACCCTGCTAGGACGGAGGTGGGGTTCCAACAAGACACATAGACGATGCAGGGTGGGTCGGTCCAGACGATATTTGCGGATGACCTCAACATCCACCATGTCTGACAGCAATTGGTAGGGGCGATGAATGTTTGGTCTCCGCCTAGGAAAGATGGAAGTGTACACATGTCAAAGCAACACGCCACATGGCATATTCACATGCACAGAACATAAATGACTGGGCAGGCAATTGAATGACAGAACGGCTGATAAGTAGGGACAGCACAGCCACAATACACTTACACAGGTCCCCTACCAATAGCAATGGGCAGTGACACACACCATTGCTATGAGCATGCACATGGGGAGTCAGGCATTAACAACTTGTAAGGCATGCTGATGGAAACAGACTGCATATTCGGAAAGCTGCAACACCACGGCAACATAACTAGCTGCTGTGCATCACACTGCTTCCGAGGCTGGGTGTGTAGGGCACACACCAACAACGCTATGGACACAGGCTGAGCGGCCAAAACAAGTGGGACCGGTGGCACGAGGGGATATGAGACAGTCATTGATGTCCCTACTGCACCCTAAGTACAGCACTGTACGGATCACACCTCCTGAAACATTGACAGGTGTACACATTGACAGCCCCATGCCGACACGGCTGTGTGCCTGCAACTACACATCACAAGTGACACGTAACATTGCACGTGCCAAGTGGCAGATGTACATAGTGAAAGATGGCATGTGTGTGCATATGCATATCCCATGCTCCCATGCCAATGTGTACATGATGATGTTCCTACATACATGTGGAGGCTGAGCACTGGCCGTCCCTGCCTATGCACACGGCATGTTGTGGCCCTGTCCATTGTGGTCCTGCACCCACACGCAAATCATGGCCACACCTGCAGATGCATTGCGCACATTATACTGTGTGGTGCACATGGCATCAGCGGACTGTACCCGGCATGGGCCAGGCCCTTACGGCCAACTCCAATGACCCTCGCGGTTGCACCCTGCGTGTTCCACTGTGGAGGTAAGCGTCCCGGGCCAGCTGGGAGCAGGCCAACGTCTGCAATTGCAGCTGCCAGACATGGTACACGAATCGCAGCAGCTTGTACCCACTGCGACGGCCCCAGGGGGTAATATGTGTGTGTGAGTGGGACAGGCATGACCACAGCTACCTGGCACTGCAGCCTGGCACCCCTCGACGACAGCTGCTGCTGCCACCACTACACCTACACGTGGATGACGCTGAGGACATGTCCAGGTCCACTCACCAGCGAGGAGCCGGAGAACCTGGATTCCGTGCTCCACGCACACTGCACATGGCTATTCCTTGCGAAAGTTGTGTGTGAGAGACAACTGCAGTGGGTGTGGGTGTGCATGTGGGGGACACACATGTCGTTGCTCCTCAGCACTATGAGTCAGAGCCTGTGGAGTACAGACATGCACTGCACACCATGCTGGCCGCAGGTGGCATGGGTATGTGAGCTCTCGGGCGCTTTGACCTGTCTGTCCCACCCGAGTGGTGGTACATGGCAACTTCATGTCAGACATCCAGTGACACAGACAATTGGCAATGCAGGTCTCAGTGCACCTGTCGGTCGTGTGGAAGTCAGGCTGGGGCCATGCTGCCCTTCTCAGTCCCAGCAGGCCTGGCCTGCACATTGACTGCACAATGCCAGTCGGTGCCGACACAGACTGCCTAGTGGGTTACATGTGTCTCCTGTTCAGGACCCCCGGATGAGCGCTTACTCTGCACTGTCGATTGGACACACCATGACTCGTGATAGGGATGTGTGTGAGGGATAGTGGCACTGAATGTGACCTTCGTTGCGGGGTGGGCCATGCACAGGGCGAGTACGCTGATGGTTGCGCAGTGTTGGTCACAGTGGGTACACCCACACAGATGTGTTGCCTTGTGATCTTTTTCTAGGTCAGCCTGACAATGGACAGTAGATGTGGGCAGGCTACACATTGCTCGATGTGCTGTCTATGTGCATGTGCATTCACACCAGGCACAACTGCCCCTGCACATGTGACCCCTGCTGCACTCAGTGCTGGGTCTGTTGTGCTGATGCACCGTCTGTGCGTGGTGCAGACAGCTCTGCTCACTTCCGTCATTGCCCATGACATCACTTTGCCGCAGGTGACATGGTTCATGGAGGGCCCACATGTACGCGTGGGTGGACTACACAAGACTGTCCAATGGTTGTCACCCCCAGTCAGTGCTTCGAATGGGAAGTATGTGGTGCTGGTACTCATTACGCTGTGTCGGGTGTGCGGGGCTAGGTGCGGGGCTACATGCAAGACATGGGTAGGTCATCGGCTTATCTACTAGTTGCAATACACACGAGACATGTCTTTTTCTGACCACATCAGGGGCATTCCTTAAACTAACTGGAAGTCAAACAGTTATATTTTACACTGTCCTCATGGCCTCCCCTCGCTCATACCAATATGCATTTGCACATGAGAAGCTAGCGCATGCACAAGCAGCTCCAGGCTCGCCCCAGAGAGGCCAAGGAGTGTATGTGTGGGTCCATTTGTACATGTGGTCTGTCTCACGGTATAATTAGTGGCGTGACGCCGTCCACATGCGTGGTGCCCCGACTCGGGACCCGGGCAACATTGACAATGCATGACAGGCTCCGCAGTCCGGATACACCACCTGCAACACACAGAGGCTGTAGCTGCCCTAGCGGGCCAGTCCGCGTTCAACTGGAGCTCATGGCCCCACACATTCACTCTTTGGCCTCTCTGGAGCGAGCTTGGAGCTGCTTGTGCACGCGCTGGCTTCTCTGTTGCAATGGCATGTAACGTGTGTGGGGATATAGGCAATGAGTGAGATGGTGCGAGCCACCTTCCGTGACGTCACTCCTGCTCGTGATGTGTGCGTCCCCCCACTACTTCCATTAGACTTGTGCCATACTACTAATTGAGGATGTGTTGCCTGCGTGATGTGTCCAGGAGGAGCGCGCCATGACATCTCACCCACCATGCTCCACTGCCATCCCGTGCCCTGGATTGCCTGTGCAGGTGGACAATGTTGGGGATACACCTGGTCGACAGGGGATGTGAGTGCCTTGGCAAGGGCCTGGCGGACGCACAGCAGTATCCAGCATGTCCACAGAGGGTGGGCTGACGTCTACACTTGATGCAGCATTGTTCGTGTGCCCGCCTGTTGTGCACACACGAGTTCACATTCGTCACCAGACAGGTGGTCTTTACAGATTCCCAGCAGTGCGCCAATGTACTGGTCCTGAGTCCTACCAACACAGCGTGTTTCAACATTGCATGTGCGCACCTACCCGTCACACCAACCCACCTGAGCCATGCGTAACTCCCGCTTCACATGACACATGTGTGTCTTCCACAGTTGTGCTACTCATTTGCGTTGACATCCAATGACAGTGGACTACATGGTCATCTCACGACTGCCGTGTACTTCGCACACTCTCATCCTCTCTCATTCGTACTTGTGAAATGAATCAGCAGAGACACATTGTTGCTTCAAGCCATGTATTGGGACTAATGTCCTCTGTGATGCAGTATAGTGAACACTACTGGCAGCGAAGTGCATGTGGAGGATATACTCAGCATGATTACACATAGCATAGGGTGTAGGGGTACAGTGTTTAGTTGTTGACTGTGGGATGTGGGCTTCAGAGTTACAACTGCTTAGCCGTTGGTGTGCTAATGTACATTTGCTGATTACTGTGGTGCTGCTGACTGACACAGACAGTATACATTTAGCCTACCAGTCCGCTTGTCATCATGGGCACAGTGCATCTCAGTTCCATGTTACAGGTTTGCTGCTATGGTTACTCATACACACGTGCGTGGCGGTGACATCAGGGCATGGGCTTACGTGCATGCAAAGGCGTCCCACTTGTTGTTGCGATGTGGTGGGTACTGGCCATGTCACAGTCACTGGGCTCATGTTGTTGGTGGATGCACTTGGTGTCCATGCAAAGGTCCTGGCACGGACGTTCAGTGGGAGGTGTGGTGACAGCTCTCACATACTACAGCAGGACGATTGCTGTCCACTGACCGGTGCATATGTTCATGGGCGCAGGATCCATATCATGGCATGGTTGTACGTGCAGTTCTGTCCATGTGGTTGCCATACACAAATCCCATGCCTCTGCCTCCCCCTGTTCATGCAGAGTTACTGGATGTGATGAGGTACAGGGTGCATTTCCCAAATAGTATCAGATGTCATGGCAGTGTAGTTGTTGTTGTGGTGTCAGTTGCAGGTTGCATGGTGTAGTAGTTGTACTGGTAACTGCCTAGTCCGTGCGTAAGCCAAGCATGGGTACGGTGTGGGACATCATTGCTCAGTTGGGGGTCTGGCGACGGGGCCCGACGAATTGACAGGTTGTCAGGAATGCAATACCTTCCAGCAGGGCTTCCATGGCATTGGTGGTGGACATGGTTGCCAGCCAATGTAGCGGATGGTGGCTGTCAAGGTGTTGTTCGTGAGTTGTCCCTTGTAGGAGCATGATGGGACATGTTGGATGGCATTCGATGTAACTGTAATCCATTATCCGTCGTGTGGAGGCACAGTGGTCCCATTGCAGTGTGGGTCCGATAGTCGCCACATACGCCATGCCCCCATAGGCTGAACAGGCCCTGTCGTGGGCGTCCAGGGGTGGAATAGTTGTAGCAGGTCCGCCCTTGGACATGCCGGGTTGGAGAGACATAACTCCACAGGATAGTAGAAGGGACACCTCCGACAGTAGAAGACGGGGATGACGCAGCTGAACAATGCGATGCGGTAAGTTAGTCGGTAACTTACGTTCAGCAGGGCCAGATTGTCACATCCCAATATCTGTATCAGGTTATGTTTGTACAGCTTGATCTGTCCGGCGTAGTTGGGTAGGTGTGGTGCAAGTGCCATTTTGCTGCAGGGCGCTGTGGTGGCGTGCTCCGGCTGTCTGTGCAGTCTGCAGAGTGCAACCTCCGATGTTGCTGGGAATTCTGTAATGGTCGTAGGGAGGCAGGACTTGTGTTATGTTGGCTTGTGCGGAGGACACGGGCCCTCATCCCACATGCTTCTCTGAATGGTCAAGGTCAGTGGTGTCTGACTCCTTCCAGATAACTTGCATGTGAACCACATGGGGGAGTGTTATCATTTCTTCTTTCCGTTGTGGATGTTCTTTGGTGTTATGCGCTATCTGCCCTGTGGCCGCTTCCCTCTGCATGCCTGTGTTGGGCTTTGTTTGGTGCAATGACTGTTTTCTCCGGCTTGTTTAGTCGGGATGTGGTTTCACAGTGGGAATGGAAGGTCATTCGGTGCTGTCTCCTCTCCCGTGTGTGGGCAGCAGGCTGCGTTTCCGCTGTACGTTGGGCCTTGTGTTATAATTGGTCCCACCTGTTGTCTGTCCCCGGTATCTTTGATGTTACGTATTGCATGTCTTGTTATTGGGTGCAGGGTGGCACCGGTGTTTCTGTGTGGTACTGGCGTACCTTTTCCCGACGGGGTCCATATTCTGCTGGGTGATGTTGCCTCCGCTGTGTGCTTCGCCGTGTTTTGCACACAGGGGTGTGTCCTAATGTGGCGTGACGTCACTGACATATTCGGGTCAGTTGTGTGACGTCAGGTTGGCAACAGTGAATTGCCGGTTGGGGACATGACTGTGGCAGGGCTGTCACGTGACATGTGCGTTCTGGGTGGTGCTGGTGTGTGTGGTGTTTGGTTGTGACCCTGTGTTGTTTGTGTGCGGCGCATGCATTGCGCTGCCGTTGGCCTCTGCGTTGTGCGCATGTGTGGGTGCAGTGGTGGATGTGTCGTGTCCACGCAGGGGTGTCGGGGTGGGGGCCATATGCAGTTGTCCCGCCCTTGCACTGTGTGCGCTGTTTGCGTGCCCCTGTTGTGTGTCTGCCTACCTGCGTCGCCGCGGTGCGTTGACTCCTGGGTGCTGCATCAGGTAGAGCATGGGGAGGGCCTGCAGTGCTGGATTCATGCTCGGGGGTCCGCCTCTTTGCTATCCGTACTGTGAGTTCGGTTTTCCGCCTTGCTTTCACGTGCGGTGTCTCTTAGCCGGAGGAACTGTTTGGTTCTGGCATCGTAATTTGTACGCCGGGCGGTACGTGATTTCGTCGGGCGTTGTGTCTCCATTGAGCCGCGCCGCTCCGTGAACGGGCGCACTTTGATGGCGGACGGCGTCGCTGGCGTACGGGCGGTGTTTGGCTGTCTTTTCGCATCCTAATTGGGCGGGCGTGTGTGCTGTGGCGGGCGGACGGTAACTGGTGCTTTTTGCATCCGCCAGCACGGCGGTGGTGCTTCCGCCCGCCATCCTAATGGGCCCCTAAGTTGTACGTTCATATTTTTCTCAGCGATTTTCACAGGAAGTGGGAGTTTTGAGATCGGTCTAAAGTTATTAGTGTCTTTAGGATCTAGACTCGGTTTTTTGAGCAGGGGCAAAACTCTCTGCTCTCTGCTATTCATCCCAATACAAACAATGAAAAGCACTGCATGCCACTCTTAACACGGGCACAGTAAAGCATGGCACTCCTAACACAGGCACAGTAAAGCACGTCACTCCTAACACGGGCGCAGTAAAGCACCACACGCCACTCCTAACACGAGCGCAGTAAAGCACTGCACGCCACTCTTAACACGGGCGCAATACAATCAATGATGACCGCTGCTTTTATTTCCTCACAGCACGCTCCTTGGATTTTAATTAGTCAGGTTTTTTTTAACCAGCTCTACACCCGCGCTTCAGCAGTGGCGCCGCTGCTTGAGCAATAGCGGCAGCGTCTTATGTTTCAGTTTCACAAAGGTGGCATGCGCCTTTCTTTTTACATGGCTCAGCTTTTTTTTCAGATCACTGGACCAGGGGCAGAGACAGCGTCGGCTCCTTCATATGCTCTCAGGATCCCACAACTGCTGTTTTGCTTGTTTTTTTTACATTTCAGTACTTTATGCATTTATGATGAGTAAGGAAACGCACGGGGCAGGAAAGAGATAGAAAAAAGCATTTTGCAATGCAATAGGTCTCATATTTTCAAAACTTTGACCTATGCCTTTTATTATTGCAGGTTTTTTAAACACATAAATAAAAGGCATTGTCATTTACAATATTATAATCTCACTACAGGGGTTCTCTAGGAGGAATTATAACCATCCACGGTACCACTCCATATAATCAGAACTCACAAAAAGGTAGCCGGATAGTGTATCTGCACCCCTCACCAAATATATCACGTGAGGGTAGAGGGACAGAAGCACACATGTGTTAAGACGAGAACCCTCACTCACCCTGAGGTGACACGCTTCATCATTGGGTTCCCTCTTGCACACTGGAACCGCAAGGTGCCCAGTGTGGGCTACAACTCCCCCGCAGGAGAGGAGCATGAGGTGTTGTATGTCATCCAATGCAGGTTAGAGCGAGGGGCAGAGTGCAAAAATCAAAAATGTGAGTTTAAAACTATCTCCTGGTTGACGAAGTCAATCCTTTATTAGTGTCACCAGTGGTTAGATTAAAAAAGCTAAGTGAGAATAGGGGTATGGATGTTCCCTATTTGGATCTGGTCAACATGTTTCTGCCTTGCTAGACCAAAAGGTTCTTGGCATTCTTCAGGACCATTCGCTTCGTCACTCTGCTAGATAAATGTGAGTAATAAAGAAATAATAAAGATACCATACTTTACTGTTATGGCATTGATCAGTGGTACCTGCTCGTGGTCAGGTCCAATGTCTGTAAGGATACAAAAAAACACACATCAAAATACAGTATGCAATTCAAAACGTCCCATTCTTTATAAACCACCAGTGTCTGTCACCCTCACTGCAAAAGTGTATAAATAGTGGGAAAAACACCAGCAGTTGTGTGCAGTCTCACCATTTGGAGACTACTAGTCTACATCCACCTTCATAGGTCCTTTAGTAGCAGGTCTCAGGACTCTAAAGGTGTAAAAAGGTAAAGTAACACATCATCAGACAAAACAGGATTAAAATCTGGTTGGATTCTAGCCAACTACTCCATATAATGTAATTTTTTGGGGGAAAACCTTTTTATTAGATTTTGGGCGTACATACAGAGTATACATTTGATTACGTCATTAATCGCCATGTAAAATTCGTCAAGTTATGTTGCCATTAGAACAGAAAAAACATTAGGGTCCCTACGTGTTCTGGTAGGCATCTTGTTTCTGACCCTATATGGGCGCCTAGTGGGAATGGGTCTCCTGCCGGCTCGTGAGTTACCGGGGTCTATTCAGTGCATCTTACTACTCTTAAGTGGCTGAAAAGAGTTCACCTATTTGAACCCAACTGGGGTGAATAACTCAGGAATGGAACGAGGGGGGGCTAGGAATGAGGGCCTTGGTTGCTGCTGGTCTATTGGCACTGGGTATCACTGTCACACCGGGAGTCATATGGGGGTGGGAGGGGTGGTTCCCTTTCGGGGGGCTCCTGTGGTGCGCTGGGTGCCTCAGGCCGAACTCCGCCTGCGCAGCCTCGGGGGTATTCGTGGGGGAGTTGTGTGTCTGTTTGAAGCCGTCGAGGAGCATTGACCACTCCATGGATATGGGACGTCTTCGTGTGCCCCTCGTCTCCTCTAGCCTGATTGCGTCCTCTTCCGCTGCTCCCCATTTTTGGACTGCGCCCCTCCATGCCGCAATCGGAGGGCCGCTAGGAGAACGCCAGTGTAGTGTAATGCAGCGCTTAGCTAGGAGTATGGCCAATATCACAAAGCAAGTTTCCACCTTCCTCTGCTTTTTCCGTTTAAAAATCCCCAGGGCGCAAGCCTCCCAGGAAGCGAGGCCTGTAAGACCTGTGACCGTTAAAACCGCGGCATGTACGTCTGCCCAGTAAGGCTGCAGGGTGGGGCAGGACCATAACATGTGAACAAATGGAGCCTCTGGCATGTGGCAGCGTGGGCATTCAAAGTGTGTCGCTGGGAAGAAGCGCTTGAGCCGCTCCAGCGTGAGGTACGCGCGATGTAGTATGTTGAATTGGATGTTTTTAAAACGTTGATTACGCGACACTTTTTTATGGTGCTCTAGTGCTGTCGACCATTCCTTATCATGTAGTGCCCGGCTGAATTCCTCCTCCCACTTTAGCCGTAATCGTGTTAGCGGTACACATGTGAGGTCTATGATTGATTTATACATCCATGTGATAAGGTGTCTCCCTGCTCCCATGTTCAGTATCGCGTGTAGTGTGGGGTGTGTTTTGGGTTCCCCCTCCGTCAAGTCCCACATCCTCCTACAGTCCGCTATGAGTTGTCTGTGAAGCAGGAATTGTCCAGCAGGAAGCCCACTTCCCTCTGCTAGGCCTTCAAACGAAGTTAACTGACCGTCTGTAAACCGGGCATCCACCTGTGAGTGCATATTCTGTCCATATTTGTAAATCCTGGGATGTGTAGTGGCTATGTCCCCTAGGAAGACCCGCTAGTGGCAATAATGGGGAGTACAGTGGCGTCGTTCGAGAAAGACGGTGGATCCGCAGTATACAGGATCTGGCTACCTTCACCAAAACGGGGTGGGAGGGATTGGGTCTGGTCCCCGGGAGGAGCATTCAGGTGATCTCTGGAGCTGACAGTGCTCCCGCTGACGCTTCCGTTTCCTCTAAATGACGCCCCGCTGTCCATCGCAATATCCACTGCAGTTGTGCTGCAAGGAAGTAGGCCTCAAAGGAAGGGGCCCCCAGCCCACCGAGGTCACGTGGTAGCTGTAGTGTCGCCATAGCTACTCTGCGGCGACCTCCGCCCCAGACCAAGGTCAGCAGTAAGGAGTTTAGGTCTTGAAAAAAGGCCTGTGGGGGGATCACTGGGACATTGGCAAAAAAATAGAGAAGATGGGGTACTATTATCATTTTTGATAAAGCCACCATCCCTATGGGGGCCAAGGGAAGCGTTCGCCAGAATGCGACCTGGGTCTTGATACCCCGCAGGGCGCGAAAGTGGTTGCCCTCAAGAAGATCCCTCAGAGCATGATACAGCCTGACTCCCAGATATCTAAGAGCGGCCCCATTCCACGCTAACCTGATTTCCCCGGCTGATATCTCCCAGTGGGGGGCATCTGAATGAAGGGGATAAATAGTGGATTTGGCCCAGTTCACCCTCAGGCCCGCGGATCTCCCAAAGTCGTCGAGTGTGGCCCACAGAGGCGTGAGGTCCGCTGTGATGTCTCTCACATATATTAGGAGGTCATCCGCGTAGAGAGACCCGCTGTGGGTTCGCCCCTCCAGTGGTATACCCCAGAGCCCGCCCCTTCCCTAAGTCTTATCGCCAGCGGTTCCATTGCAAGGGCGAACAGCAACGGGGAAATGGGGCATCCGTGACGCGTCCCACGGGACACCTGAATAGGTGGAGAGATATGTTGGCCTATACGGACTCGGGTAGCGAGGCTGGTGTATAGCAATTTAATGTACGCCAGTAGTTGGGGCCCCATCCCTACTCGTTGCAGAACCGCAAATAAATACTGCCACGCCAAGGTGTCAAAGGCCTTTTCAAGGTCTAGTATAAGGCACGCAGCACGCGGGAATCGGCCTCGCACCCCATCTTGAATATGAAATAGCCGACGTATATTCTGAGAGGTGTTTCGCCCTGGCACGAACCCGCACTGATCGGGGTGTACCAACCGGGGAGCACCCCCGTTACTCGGTCTGCCAGAATCTTCCCCAGTATTTTGCAGTCTGACGTTAGTAGGGTAATAGGTCGATATGATGACCTAAGCAGTGGGTCCCGGTCTGGTTTGGGGAAAGTTACCAGTATTGAGTCCCGAATGGATTGGGGGAGTGTTTTCGCCTCTAGCGCCGTCCTATATACTATATCCAGTTGTGGGGCTAGTTGCTGGGAGAACGTGTGGTAGTATTCTACGGGGAAGCCGTCATGTCCTGTGGCTTTGTTTTGGCTAAATGATGGTTCGCGTGTTTGATCTCCGCTGTCGTGATGTGTTCGTCTAGTGAGGTCTGGCCGTCTTCCGTCAACTGTGTTAGGGTAATGGAATGTAGTACTTTTTGGATGTGGTCTTCTCTGTCTGGGAACGGTTCCCTGTACAGATCGTTATAATATTCATGGAAGGCGAGCAAAATATCTGCTTGCGTGTAGAGGATCTCGCCGGTCGTGTTTCTGATACAAGTGATGGGTTGGGTGTTCTGGTCCTGCCGGACAAGCCATGCCAGCAGGGTTCCAGCTCGGTTTCTCTCCCTGTGGGTTCTGACGGTGTAAGCGCAGAAATTGTATCTGCGCAAATCTGTGCAGGCCTCTGCGTATTTGGTCTTGGCTTCTGCTATTTGTGTGTGGAGATTAGCCTGTGTGTCTGCCTTTTTGGATAACTGCGATAAACATTGCTCCGTCGCCTGTACCACCTGCTCTAGTGTTTTCCGCACCCCCGCTATTTGTCGGATGCATGCACCCCTCATGACCACCTTGAAGGCGTCCCACTCGAGCGTCCTAGAGTCCGTGGAATGTGCATTGTCAGAAAAATAACTTTGTATGTTCTCCCTCTGTTCATGTTGGAACACCGGATCCTCCAGGCAGTCTCGTGGGAGCCGCCAGGTGGGGACTGGCGGTGAGTGTGGACGCCAACGAAGCGCCAGAACGTGTGCGTCGTGATCTGATACCACCCTGCCTAGATAGTCCGAGTGTTGCGCTTGGGGGAGGATCGAGAGCGTACACATGAAGCGGTCCAACCGTACTCGTAAGTCGTGGGGGATTGAATAGAAGGAGTAGAGTTTAGTTGTCGGATGTGCGTGTCGCCACGCGTCCTTCAACGACCAGTGACTTGCCCAGGCTTGGAACCGGCCCGTGCTCGTGTCGGCTTGCGACGTTGGGGCCGGTGGGTACGATCTGTCTAAGGTGAGATTTAGCGTGCAATTGTAATCCCCTCCCAAAACCCACGGTGAAGATGTGAATTGTGCCAAGCTGCATGATAGGGTTTCCCAGAATAGTGTTTGTTCCGTGTTTGGAGCATAGATGCTACCTATCAGTATTGCCTGCCCATCCAATAATCCCTCTAGCAGGGTGTATCTCCCATCGGGGTCTATCTGTCTGTTAGTCTCCAAGAAGGGCACTCCGGACCTGAGCCAGATCAGGGCTCCTCGCGCAAATACTGAATATGCTGTGGCGCAAAAGGTTCCCCTCCATCGCTTTTGAAGCTTATCCAGTTCTCCCTTTGTGAGATGAGTTTCCTGTAATAGTATGATCTGCGCTTGCTGGCGTTTAATATAAGCGTAGATGGCGTAGCGCTTCCGTGCTGTATGTATACCCCGCGCATTTAGAGTGAGAAATTTAACGTCTGTTGGCGGGCTCATGGTGGCTGATAGGTCATGCAGGGAGGGAAGGAAGCCCCTGGTGTCCCACCGGAAAACCCCATGTGAAGTGTGGTGATGCCCGGTGTGATGTGTAAGTGTGCCAGCGAATGGTTCGGCCCTTTGCGATGGGGTTGGTATGGGATCAGGGTAGGACGAGGGGTTGAACTAGAACTCTTTGGGGTTGAAGACCCAATACAGGGGATCTGCTGCAACGGAGAGCACATCCAAACCGGTACGATTACGTACCCACTAACGTTTCGTGCGGGGGTGTGCTTCAGCTGACTCACGCGAACCACTGAGACTCGTCGCGCGAGGTAGGAACTTATGGTTCTGTGTGTATCTAGTGGGGGTCACTCATAGTTATGATAGTTGGGGGCCAGCACTAGCATGACACTCAGTGTGTTATGTGGAATTAAGGGGGGCAGGGCCGCTCCTGCGACCGGGGGTAGTGTGCCCGCAGGTGTAAGTGAACTTCATATAAGCGTGTCAGCCGTCTTCGGCGTGACGGCGGGCAGGGCCCCAGAGTTCTCTTTAGAGTCACTCAAGTCATTGGGATCTTCTTCTTCAGGCGTGAAAATATGCGGAGTGTCTTCTTCATCCGAGGTTGAGAGATTCACCCCCATTTCCGCCGCTGCTTGTAAGGCCTTTCTGCGCTCCGTTATGATCTGTTCCAGGTCCGGCGATGCTAGTGTTTTAGGAAGAGGTTGCTTTCCTGACTGACTCCGGGTGCTCCGTGTTCCGCGTCTTGGGGGCTTGGCTGTCCTGGATCCCGGTGTTGTGGCGTTTCTCTGTTTTGAGCCAATCGGTAGGTTCAGGTCCAGCCAGTCCGTCACTTCCTGCGGATCTGTGAAGAACACAGTGGTATTCTTGTGGATTATTTTGAGCTTTGCTGGGAACAACAGAGAGTATTGCATGCCTTTATCTCGTAGTAGTCTTTTTATCTCCAGAAAGGATGCATGTTTCCGTTGTACCGCTCTGGAGTAGTCCGGGAAGAGCATGACAGTTTTATCCTCTACCAAGATGGGAGCATTCTGCCTGGCCGCACGTAATATGGCATCCATGTCCCGAAAGTGGAGCAACTTCACTAGCATGGGGCGAGGACGCGAGCCCGGCCGCAGTCGTCGCGCCGGAACCTTGTGCGCCCTTTCGATGGAGAAGTATAGGGTGAGGTCTTCTCGTGGTGTAAAGGACCGGAGCCAGGTTTCTGTATATTCAACAGGATCTTTTCCCTCCACTCCCTCCGGTAGGTTCAGAATGCGCAAGTTGCTTCACCTGGAGCGCCCTTCCAGATCGTCTGTTCTATCCTCCAGAGTCGCAACTCGGGCTTGCAAGTCTTTGATAGAGTCCTGTTGTGCCTTAGTTTGAGGTATCATTGCCGAAAGCGTTTGTTCCCCATCTCCCACCTTGTCCGCCAGCTTTCTGTGGTCATCACGCAGCAGATTGAGGTCCGAGGCCAGGGTGCCGAAGCGCTCCTCCATTGTAACCTGTGAGTGCTCTATGGCTGCTAGCACCTTGTCCAGTTTTTTTGACATGGTGGCGGTGGGGTCTGTGTTTGCCTTCTAAGCCTGTTGGTGCCGGGGATCCTGGTCTCGTCTGGTTAGGGGACTGGGGTCCCCCAGTTGTCTTTAGACGACCCATGGTCGCGGTCCTTGATGCGAACTCCCTGCCACTCCGTTTGTGTAGCTAGCTGGGGGGGGGGGGGTGGTTGTCTACTGTTCTCTGATTCTGGGTCAGTTCCGACAGAATCCCCTGGTCTAACTTCGTTGTGTTCCCAGCACTCTCCTGGAGGGGCAGCCGGCCCGTGGGTAGCGTGCCTTGGTGATGCTTGGTCGGATCGGCCCCTCCTCCTCCTCCGCGCCCCTGTGGGCTCTCCAAACCAGTCCCAGAATATGGGGTGCGTCGGGTCTAGTTTGCTAGGGCACCCTCTTCGATGGTCCGGTTGGGCTATGACTCTGACCGCGATCGCCTCGTGGGCAAGGTGGGCTAGGCCTGCTGCTGCTGAGCCCCTTGAGGGGCGATATCGTAGTGCTGCTGCGGTTTGCGGGTGGAAGGGGTAGGAAAGGGGGGCCCATCCGGCTCCTTCAGCACCGTCTCCGGCGTCAATTGTTTGGGCCTGTCGCCCCACTCTGTGGCGCCCTCGTCTCCGCCGCTCCCCCTCTTTTAGGCCGTCTTTGTGGGAAGGGTCCTGCACGTCTGGGCCGTCCCAATTCTGTGATTGGGCGCTGGGATCACGATCAGCGAGTTGAAGGCTCTTGCTACTCGCCCTATTGGCCTGTTCCCAACAGCACTGGTTTTCGGGTCTCTCCCAGCTCGGCGCCTGTCGTTGCGCGCTCCTCATTAGGGGGATCTAGCATCTCTAGCGAGGCCCCGCGTTTAAGGTTGAGTGCCCAGCCTGTGGTCTTATACCTGAGGGCCCACTTCCTTTGTTGTGCCAATTCTCCCTCGATGGTGCAGCCACCTGGGGTCTCCTGAGTGTCTGGTTCCCGTCCCCTTCGCAATTTCTATGTGTTGGTGGTTGCGGCCTTGCCTCCCGGGGCAGATCACAGGTGCTGGATATGGGGAGCTGAGGGTCACGCTCCCTTCTTCTCTCCTCACCTCGTCCACGTGCCCATGGGCCCCCCTGGGGTCTCCCCTGTATCCAATTATTGCTGGGCTTCAAATCCTGCTAGCTCCCGGGGTTGTGGGGAGGGAGGGGAGAGGGGTTTGCAGGGCCCACAGGAGAGGCGGTTGGAGAAGTGTTTCGGACTCACCGGTAGCTTGTGGGCTGAGCAGCCTCGCCGCTCACTTGACCTGGGCCCAGAGCAGCCCCTTCTGCCTGGATCGGTGTCCGTTCGGGGCCTCCAGGCCACTCGGCACCAAGGGGGGCCCCCCGCTGCTTACTTCTCTAGGCCCCTCTTGGCGAACAGTGCGGCCTATTCCGGCCGATGCACTGGATCAGGAGTATGTTGCTGCTTGCAGTCTTTAATCCGCGCGTAGCTTGCGGGCTGAGCAGTCTCGCCGCTCACTTGCCCTGGGCCCGGAGCAGCCCCTTCTGCCTGGATTTCTGTCCGTTCGGGGCCTCCAGGCCACTCGGCGCCACGGGGGCTCCTCTCGGCGAACAGTGCGGCCTATTCCGGCCGATGCGCTGGATCAGGAGTATGTTGCCACTTGCAGTCTTTAATCCACGCGTTGCGCGCGCTTACCGGGACCTCGCGGTGGCTCCTCGGCGGCAGGGTCTCTGTCTTCCGGCCCTCTGCTCCTCACTTGGGGGCCGTGCACACGCCGCCCTCCTGCTATTATTGCCAGGCCGCATCCACCGCGCCACCCGGATCACGGAGCTCACCAGTGCCGCCCGGCCGACTTCGGCAGATGCTGGGCGGCCGTCATTTTGGAGTCAGGCGTCCCGACCTCGCAGGCCCCGAGTGGGCTTAATCGCCTCCTTTCTCCTCTTCGCCACCACATCAGTCGGCGCCTCCTCAATGAAGGGACTCAGTGTGAGCCCCCTGGTCTGCCACCAAGCCCCCACTTCGGCGGATGGATGACGCTTGTCGGGCCCGTGAGCGGAGCCTCAGAGAAACGCGTCCGCCATCGTGGCTGGTTAAGCCACGCCCCCAACTACTCCATATAATGTACTTATCCTTCTTTATATCACTAACAGGAACAAATGCGTTCCATTCAAAAACCACTCAAACACTCATGTAGCGCACTGTGAGGTAGGTGTATAACAATACCAGCTAAATCATTGTATGTCTGAGCTAGTATTTCATTCATCAACAGCAGTGTCCATGTCACACTTTTCTGAATTAGAAACGAGCAGGACGTAGCTCGACTATTATCGGTGTACGTTGCGGGCGCAGCGTGTATAGGAGCCTTAGTATATGGTTTTCCTTCCGCCCATCATAGCGGTTTTTTGCTGTTTGAAATGATTCTGCTCCCGCTCTTAATGTTTAGACTGTCAAAGGGTCGAATTATTAAGACTCGTGGATACTGCTTACTTGTGCCTGATACTTACAAGACGAAAGACGCTTCTTGACTGCATTTTACTATTCATATGAGATTTGGCCTTGAGGAAGTCGCATAGCGACGAAACACGTGTCGGCTGTTTTCTGCTTACTACATCTACATGTCAACATTATTACAACTCAGAATTGATTGTTTATTGTGGATGATATTGACTGTATTGTTTAGCATTATAAAAACTTTTCCTGACGGATGTCAGGAATTTAATCTATTGTGCAGTGCTCTGTCTTGAATATATTGACTATTGTATATGGAGGACTTGTTTTCCATACACTGACATAATGCTGTGGGTGGCACAGTATTGATATTGAGCACGCCGGAGGACGATTTGCCCATTACTATTACAAACTAGGTCAGAGGTGCTGGCTGCGTTGTCTAATCACTGCCATCAGTCTGTTCGATTTGGATAGAGTAATATGTCCGTAACCGCATCGGTGTGTACAGGCTAAATAAATAAATAATGAGACGTCATACCACACGCTAAGGTATTGGGTGTGTTTAAAACAAAGGTGTTGATCGCGTCTTAAAAGCCATCATTAGTTGCTTAAGAGGTTGGATCATATTTAAAGATACCGACACGGTGACCGCCATGATGAGGAATCATGCCACACGCCAAGGTATTGTGTGTGTTTGAAAATAAAGGTGCTGATCGCATCTATAAAGCCATCATTAGTTGTTTGTGAGGTCAGATCGTGTTAACGATACCGACGCGGTGACACTCGTGCTCCGTAGATATTAGCTAGCGGTACAAAACGCTCCGATCGCGTTTAAATTATGGCATGTGCTCAGTAATGCGCATGTTGACTAAAACAACCGCATGTGGTCTAAGTTGTCTAATAATAATAATAATAATACAAACACTTATAAAGCGCGACAGCTACCTCAAACAGAGGTGTCCCGGCGCTAAGCGGAAAAAAGTACAGCACTGGACCGCTCAAGGGCCAAGTCATAGTCCCTCAGTCTTCCTTAAAAAGCCAAGTTTTCACCATTTTCCTAAAAAGGGGCTCCGAATCAATAGTGCGGAGATTGCTCGGCAGAGAGTTCCACAGTTTAGCAGCCCCGAGCGTAAAGGATCTACCACCCATACGTGCCTTTTTAAAACGAGGAATACATAGTAGATTTTGGGAATTGGATCTCAAGTTCTGGATTGTTGGTAACCACGCAATCTGTGTTTCAAGTAGATAGGGCAGTTACCATGCATAGCACGGAACGCCAAAGTCAAAGCCTTGAATTTGACTCTTTTCCTCACTGGGAGCCAGTGTAATGCTTTTAAATGCGGAGAGACATGCTCGCGAAACGGCACTCGCCTAATAAGTCTCGCAGCCGCATTTTGCACTACCTGCAGGCGTTTGATCAGATACTCGGCTGACCCAGATAGAGGCCATTAGCATAGTCTAGCCTGGAGGTTACCACAGCATGTACTATGTTTTTCCGACACTCCTCTGGAAGCAGATACAAAAATTTCTTCAGATTCCTCAGTTGGCAAAAACAGGTGGCCGTCACCTGACGAATCTGAGCCGAGAAGGAGAGGTCAGACTCCCACTTAACACCTAGATTTTTTATACAATCTGCCGGTGAGGGAGGTGGACCCATTTCAGTAGGCCACCAGAGCTCCGAAGCTGGGGGTGGCTCTTTCCCGAAAAACAACACCTCAGTCTTTCCCGCATTCAGCCTGAGTTTGTTGTTATTCATCCACCACGCTATGTCTCTCAGGCAGCCCTTGAAACTCTCAAAGGCAGCCACGGTCTGCTCTTTGAAGGAGAAAACCATTGTGTATCGTCTGCGTAGGAGATCGCTCTTATCCCCCAATTGGCTATCAGGGTAAACAGAGGAGCCAGGTACACATTGAACAAAAGAGGGCTGAGTGCTGACCCCTGAGGGACTCCACACCAGAGCTGTTTTGGCTTGGATAAAAAAGGTTGAAGAGCCAAAAAATACAGGTAGCATCGGGCACATGCCACGCAAGTGGCTTACCTGATTCTCCTGTTACTGCCGCTTTAGAAAAGGTTGAAGAGGGAGATTGGTAGCAAGCCCCTCTGTAGATAAGGAAACGACCCGGAATTGCAGTGACTGCTTCCGGTTCGAGAGGCTTCTGGGTAGTGTACTTTCGTTGCACAAAGGCACGAGGATGGACAAAATTCCTTTCATCTGTCCAGGACGTGTACAGCCTATGTGGGTCAGGTCTTGCTATAAACATTTAAAGCACACCAAGAGGGATGGGTATGAAACAGTGCTCAAGGGAGTGCCTACATGCACATGCAAAAAAGTTGTTATTTATAAGAACAGGGCGTATTCTGTTATAGTGAATCAGCCCATTCAATGTCAATGTACCTGATCATCATGATATTATATGTGTGTAGAATCGCATACAAAGGGGTGTACGAACATCAGTCATTAATGAGCTATTCTTGCTATCATGATCTGCATATATTAATAGAGTCACCAAAGTAGAGTGAGTCGGAGGTGCTGATGACCAAGACTGATTGTAGAGTCATGTGATGAATGTGCTTATAGTTATCTTATCTCATATGCACATGTATGCGGTAGTTATAAAACCAGTCTCAGTGCAAAGGTACACGTAGTCTTCCTGGTGAGCGTACTACAGAGAACACCAGGGAATGTCATTCAATCCTGAAACATGACTCTAAGGGGCCGATTACGATGGCGGTCGGAAAAGCATACCGACCGCCATGGTAGCGGCAAAAGTCCACCCGCATGGCAACGGGAAAAACGCCGGATACATTATGATGAACCGGCAGAATAATCCGTCCGCGGCGGCGGCGGGAGTCAACGAAAAACCGCCCGCACTCGCCGGACCAGCTGAAAATCCGACCGCAACGGCCGGATTCTCAGTGGAAAAGCCAAGAACCGCCGCCATGCACACGGAGTAACCGCCCGTGACATTATGACATCCCCGTTACCACCATGGTACCTACCGTTGAATCCGACCGCCTTGTGCGCGAACAGTGATGAATCCGATAGGCGGCGGAAGGGCTGCAGCATAGCCACCGCTGCCTAGGAACCGCTGCGGAAGATCCGCAAAAAAAATGGCGGACGTAGAAAAAACACGAAAACAAATACAAACAATGCACACAGTGAAGTAGACCTGCCCCAATACAAACCAAAAGTGCCCAATGACAACAGCCCCAGAAATTTCAAAATAACCAATCCCAGGACAACACACACAACACACCTGACAGCAACATACCAGCTTGCCACACCCCCCATAGCCGAGCATAAAACCAGCCCCTCCCTGACCACAATCCTTTGCTACACTCCACAACTGAAGGTCCCAACCCCAGAGAACAAAGGAGAGGCAAACCTGCACACATCACCACCACAACACACACACCACCTACACCACCTACAACACCCACATCACCCACACAACTGCACCACAGAACATCTGCACAGCACACACCATGGCACCACACAAAATGCCAAAATTCACTGATTCAGAGCTTGCAGTCATGGTAGATGAGATAATAAGAGTTGAACCACAACTCTATGGTAACATGGTCCAACACACCCCATTAGCCACAAGAACCCAAATGTGGGTGAGGATAGTCAATAAGGTCAATGCAGTAGGGACCACCCCCCGCAACAAGCAGGAAATACAGAAGCGGTGGCATGACCTGAAGACCGTGGTGAAGAGGAAGAGGGCCAAGAACCGTCAGCTGGCTGACGTGACTGGTGGAGGCACTCCCATCCCACCCAAACCATACAGTCCGTGGGAGGAGAAGGTCCTTGGAATCCTACATCCAGAGAGTCTTGAAGGAATCCGCGGGGGACTGGAAGCTGGTAAGTACAAACCAATGTATATCATCACATTGCCATGTACCGTCTTGCACAACTTCAAACCTACAACCCCTAGGCCAAAGGACATTCGTCTGCCCCACAATACCCAAAACAGGTCACACAGATGTAACCACCACTCAACCTGATAAAGCACAAAGCTAAACAAAATCAACTGGGTTGCATGTGTACAGACAAAAAGCACTACAACACACACCAGGCCCCCTCTCCCACCCCTCAGCAGGATGGAGCACCCCACCCAGAAGCATGTGTCAGCCATTGAACGCTCCCCCACCACCTAACAGGTAGGTAGCCATCTTCACAGGGATGGGGAATGTGTATCTGGAGGCAGCACAACAACTCCCAACAGGCCCCCTCTCCCACCCCTCAGCAGGATGGAGCAGCCCACCCAGAAGCATGTGTCAGCCATTGAACGCTCCCCCACCACCTAACAGGTAGGTAGCCATCTTCACAGGGATGGGGAATGTGTATCTGGAGGCAGCACAACAACTCCCAACAGGCCCCCCTCTCCCACCCCTCAGCAGGATGGAGCACCCCACCCAGAAGCATGTGTCAGCCATTGAACGCTCCCCCACCACCTAACAGGTAGGTAGCCATCTTCACAGGGATGGGGAATGTGTATCTGGAGGCAGCACAACCACTCCCAACAGGCCCCCCTCTCCCACCCCTCAGCAGGATGGAGCACCCCACCCAGAAGCATGTGTCTGAAAGTAAAAACCAAAGTAACACTGCACAGGTAATCAGACAGTGCATGCACCCCACCATCACTCACCAAAAGCATTGAGACACATGACAACACGAGGCTCTACTTCACACAAAAATAGAAAAGAAAAGCACAGCCATTGACAGGATGCAGACAGCTCAGCGTACGTAACTGTGACAGAAACAGAACTGTGACTCTCAACAAATATGTCCAAGCAAACGGGCCTCTGACATGCATCACCCAGACTTCCCTCTGTAGCGTACATGGGTGCTGATCATGAAGGACCATGGGAAAAACAAACTAGCATGGTCTGCTGTATAAAGAAATACAAGCACAGGACATGTCAACGGTATGCATGTGATGACAATGGCTAGTCCATGCACACAGGTAATGTCTGCCAGGCAGAGTAATCAGCAAAGATGCTGAACATCAACTTGTAGTCATGCCAGTTGTCAGATGACAACCTCACATTGTAATCACTAATACTAGACGTGTGGCATGGTAACCAATCACAGGTCACACCATTGTGAAATGATGAATGTAACTCCACTTCATGGCATGAGGCACATCACTGTGCAGACATACAATGTGTGAAAAAGGCAACTGTGTGTAGCATAACATGTAAATTAGAGACATCAAACACAGCAACCCTGAGGTGTGTAAGGCAATTACCATCTACTTCCTGTCCCACAGGTGACCAACAACTGACTGCAGAGGACGACAACCTCAACCAGCACAGCCAGTCACCAGCTCCCGAACATCTCCCCTCGGATGCAGACTCCCTGGATAATGATGAGGAGGAGGACCAAGCCGGACCATCTGGTGTGGCAGGGCGTAATGTGTCCCAGGACCCCACAGCCCCACCACCCTCAGCAACAACATCAACGCAGAGCCCTGCTGGAACGACCTGTGCCACCACCACCTCCACCACCACCACCACTACCACTACCACTGCTGCCTGCAACACTCGCCCTGCTCCAGAGGCCAACCAGACCACAACAACTGCGGAGGTACGGGAGAGTAGGCCGGTGCCCACAGGAGGGAGGCAACAGGGCCGTGACAGCAGGCCAGGTGTGAGGACAAGGCTGACCCAAAGGGAACAAGACCCTGGCACTGAATCACTGGCACACATTGACAGAGTTGTGGGGGCCTATGAACACGCCCAGGGACAGTTGAGGCAGGCTCAGCAGGATGCCCGTGAGCAACAACAGATGCTGCGCTCAATTGACAACCGCATGGGCCAACTCGTGGCCTGCATGGGCCAAATCAGGGACCTCCTGGGCCAGCTAGTGGGGGTCCTCAGGGACAGGCATGCGGCACCGCCAACACCTACAGCTCCCTCCGTTGTGCCGCAGGATGACAGACCCCCATCCTCCCCTGCGGTCAGCGAGCATGGGGACTCATCAGACACCACTGGCCATGCACCTGTGTCCCCCCCTGCCAAAAGAGCAAGGGGCCGCCCGAAAAAATCCTTGGGAGCATCCCGTGGCAAAGCACCTGGCAAAAGCCAGTCAAGTAGCCAGCCATGATGGCACCCCTCTTCACCCTGCTGTGTACCCTGCAGACTGTCCCCACCCACAATGCCGTGGGAATGGCAAATGACTGTTGGACTGTGTTACCATACTGATCTTGTGTATACTCTATTGTCTCATCTACCATCACTGACAAATCTGTTATTCACCATTCACAAATCTGTAAATATCCACATCTACATCACATGTATCCACTGTAAATAAACACTAATAACGCACCAATGTAGTTGTCACTGTTCCATGTTCATCACAGTATGTTAACTCACACCCATGATTACAATGTCACAGGAGCAGGGATACTCTGCAGGCAAGTAGAGGCTGAAGGGACCTAGGAAAACACAACAGAACATCAGTTGCTACTCAGGTGGTGGACTAACAACCATCACACAACACAGCACATCAAGGTACGACAATCTGCACATGTCACAAGGAGCAACTGTACCAACATAGACATCAAGTAGCTGTGTCAAAAGATCCCTTTCCATACACATTTGCAGCCAGCACTGACTCTGCAACATGCTGTAGTCACAAAGCTCACATACACATATTCACCAAGCACAACATCATCAGACAACAGCCAGTTTTGACATTGCCACTGACCATCAAGTGAAGTAGTTGTTGATGAGCTGCTGACGCTGTCCGACACCTTCCTCCTCTCCACTATCCTCGTCACTTGACATTTGGGTGTTCGCAGGTGGGGGCTGTGGCTGGTCATCATCATCCTGGATTAAGGGGATCCCCTTCCGCACGGCCAGGTTGTGTAGCATGCAGCATGCTACCACTATCTGACACACCTTGACGGGTGAGTACTGCAGAGCCCCTCCGGTCTTGTCGAGGCATCGAAAACGCGATTTCAGGAGTCCAAATGTTCGCTCAATGACCCGACGTGTCCTCCCATGGGCATTGTTGTAGCGCACTTCAGCTGGTGTCCTGGGATTGCGAAGTGGACTCAGCAACCAAGGTCCGTTGGGATATGCAGAGTCACCTAAGTGTGAAAGACACATACAGATTGAGTGTCTGACATGTGTCCGAGGACAGCATGGCACACAAACAGCACACGACTCGACCCTTTGTACTCACCCACAATCCATGCCCGCTCCGGCGCCAGATTGGCCATCAGCTGTGGTAAAATGCTGTTGCGCATTATGTGTGAATCGTGGGCTGATCCTGGAAACTTTGCACAAACGTGTGAGATGACCATATCTGCCTGGCACACCACCTGCACATTGATGGAATGATAATGTTTCCTATTTCGGTAAATATGCTCCCGTGCTTGGGGTGGAACCAGGGAAACATGTGTGCCATCTATTGCACCAACTACATTAGGAACGTGTCCAAGTGCATAAAATTCGCCCTTCACATCCGCCAACTCCTGCCGCCTGGGGAAATGTATGAATTGGTCCCTGTGTTGCATCATAGCCAACAGGACATCACGTAGCACCATGCTGAATGTTGGTTGGGACATCCCCCCTGCAATGCCCACAGTTTGCTGGAAGGATCCCGTAGCCACGAAATGTAGGAATGCCATCACCTTTGCCGTTGCCGTGAGTGCTGTTGGGTATGTCCTGCGTGGAAGCAGGTGTGGCTCCAATATTGCACAAAGTTCCAGGAGGTTTGTCCGATCCAGACGGAATCGCCTGATGATGTCGGTATCCTCCATGTTAGCCAGCAGGGTGAAGGTACGAAACACATTAGGTCGCCTCCTAGGTGAGATGAAAGGGGACACGTCATAGCAACATAAATTAGGATGTGCACAAATTCATAAAGTCCGTCCTGTCACGGCGCTAACATTGACTGTCATCCCTGAAAGCACACAGTGCAATTCAGTGTTGTCCCAACATGAGACAGATTCATTGTACAACTGTCATGGATTTGCACAGTCAGTAGACACAATACGAACACTGTCTATGTGAATGCCAAGAGTCACATATCGAGCTGAGGTGGACTCAGCCTTGGGTGTACATGACACAGGACATGTGTGAAGCAGAGACACTGCTGGCTTCCACGTTGCTGCTGTACCTGCCACACCTCCTTGGCCAATAATTGCAGGGGACACATCAACAACACAATGTGGATAGATCATTGGGATTGTCTTTGTACTCAGTGCCACTTCGAACACACTCAAATTCAATGACATTCACATCCCAAACCCATACATGTGCCAATGTCATCAGTACACAGGCCATATCTGCTGCTGACTTGAATACAAAGTCGGACAGTGACAGATGATGTCACGCCTGTGCAGAGTATGTGTACCACTGTAACAGGCCACCATTACCCCACTGCCCAATACTCTCTACAAGCACACAGATAGCCAATGTGGCACACATAAACAATAGATGAGGTACGTGATCAGCAGGGCCTGTATGCACCCTTAATCTTCCCCCATTTTGGACATTTACATGCAGCATCAAGGAGGGACTGCCCAAGGACACATGTGCACCACAACACATACCATGGTGATACACATCCAGCTGTTTCAAGACACAACAGTGCCACAACACAAACATACAACACTACATGGACAATGCCAAGCCAGTATGCCAACAAGTCTACGCATGAACAGACTGTATGCATTACATATGGACAACTGGCTCAGACACCTGACACCAGTGGATGTAATTTTACACCACATGTCCCAAAGGACATGCATCCTGACCCTCATTCCACACAGGCTGTCAGGCCCAACACAGCATACAATCAATATCCCACATCTAACAAACATGCTGGCTGTGCATGAGTAGTGGGACACTGGTACCTCACATTGACCAAATGTCGTAGTTGGATGAGTGTCACAGGCACAACAATCAAGGTACATCTCACCTGTCTTGGGTGCCCACTCCATCCTGATACACCAGCAGATGTGATCCACCCACACAGTGCTGGAATAGATGGTGAGCAAGGATGGCTAGCACCCCATAGCATGCACATACACTAGTGTTGGTGGCAACACACTGCACACGTGTGCCACTTGTGCTGACCATCCAACATTGCAGACAATTCCCGCAAATCAGTGCACACACATTGCAACATTGTACAGGCAATACTGGACACCCATAGCCTGTGGACAAATGTCGCATACTATATTCCATACAGTTAGCACAATCCACAACCGTGCATGCAGTCCATCTGCCAACGCAACATTCCTGATGTGAACAATGGACATGCACTGGTGGCAGGTGAGTAGCACCGGAACACAGCACAACACTCAAAAACAATGTTTAGCTAAGCACCATTGTTGAAATGTACATGTCACTGATTCACATACAACAGTCCAAACAACATGAGCACAGACCTGACACTACCACATAGGTCCCTGTGGTAACAGGTGGCAGACATGTAGCAAAGACATCTGCTCTGGCCGTCTACCCAAGTGACAAACAATAATAATGCAACGGATGCCAGGTGTGGTGCTGAAGTACTCGTCATCCTTTAGCAGGTTGAGCCCCCCTGTACATGTGGACATACACTGCAGGAGTTGCCAGTGTGTACAAAGACATTACATGCGGCATGTAATTGGTCTTAGCAATAACACAACAGGGTGACATCTGTTTCCAATGATGACAGTCATGCTGAATAAATGAATTCATCTGGGTTTTCAGTGTAACACATGGGCTCAGGTGTGAGATAGTGGTCAGCATAGGTGGCAGATACGACATTGTGTGTAAATATTGCTCAACATTATGAAGTACAGTGTTCCATTTGGTGTGAGACGTTACACATTGGCTGACATTTGTGACAGGAGACCATATCAATGTCATCCAGTGCCATGTGCCACTGTACGTGTCCACTGTGCGTAGTACAGTAATGACCATTGATCCACACACAACAAGAACTGTCCGTAGGTGCCTTAAACGTGCTCCATAAACACAATGACGCACAGAGTGTACGATGTGATGCTGCATATTCCCCATAGCGGACGCACATACTGTCCGTGAATTGGGTGGCGGAGCATGCCAACCACCATTTGAACCTTTGTCGATGCCCACCACTGACGCCAGTGTTTCATGTGCTGCACATGACACATTGGTGTTAGTGATGGCCCTCTACATAGCTGCAGATGGCGTTTGTCATGCTCCACCACCCACATCCCGGTCACCCATGTCACTCTATGGCAACCAAACAGCGGTAGCGCCGGCCAGGACCCCACGGTGTGTCACCGCCATGAACCATGCCCTTGCAGCCAATGGGGACCGCTATCGCGGTGGCATGATGCACATTTAAAAATCGCGGTAGGCGTGCTCCGCCCCCAGCGGATGCGGAGATTGGATGCAATTGTAAGATGCACCACCGCGGTAGCGCCGGCCAGGACCCCGCGGTGTGTCACCGCCATGAACCATGCCCTTGCAGCCAATGGGGACCGCTATCGCGGTGGCATGATGCACATTTAAAAATCGCGGTAGGCGTGCTCCGCCCCGCGGAGGCGGTCATTGGA
This sequence comes from Calotriton arnoldi, assembly GCA_963921515.1. Lineage (NCBI taxonomy): Eukaryota > Metazoa > Chordata > Amphibia > Caudata > Salamandridae > Calotriton > Calotriton arnoldi. The sequence goes on from CAWUFW010003696.1 coordinate 1,438,514, forward strand.
TGCATTTGAAGAAGGCTGACCTGGAACACCAATGGCAGAAGACTATGACCACTGAAACGAGTCCAGGGCCCTATATATGTGTGGAAGGGAGCACCACATTTCCACTGCTCACAGAGCCTGCTGCCTGGGACCCCTCACCTGCTGCTGCCTCCAGGGACTGCTGCCTGAGACCCCTCACCTGTTGCTGCCTCCAGGGACTGCTGCCTGAGACCCCTCACCTGCTGCTGCCTCCAGGGACTGCTGCCTGAGACCCCTCACCTGCTGCTGCCTCCAGGGACTGCTGCCTGAGACCCCTCACCTGTTGCTGCCTCCAGGGACTGCTGCCTGAGACCCCTCACCTGCTGCTGCCTCCAGGGACTGCTGCCTGGGACCCCTCACCGCCCACTGCTGCCGCTGACGTCTCATGTCCACAGTGATGGCTAGGACAGAGAAGATCCGTGCCAGTCCATTTACAAGCGAGGAGCTGGATGTCCTGGTGGACGAGGTGCTGACACAGTACCCACGGCTATATGGTGGCCCAAATGTTGTGGTAAGTCTCCAACAGTGGGGGTGTGAGTGCAAGGGGGCACACATGTAGTCGATCAGATGGTGTATGTGCCTGAGAGTGTGGGGTTGTGTCATGCACTGGCTGACATGCTGTTTCCTAGTTGTTAAGGGGGTGTATGCAACCCACACGTTAAATGCATGGACATGAAGGGTGGATGGACATGTGTTGTGTACACATCCATATGGTGTGACAGCTATCTGGTGATGCATGTTTCGGGACAGTTATTGTTCATGTGACTGTTTGTGTGGGTCCTTGTTGTCCATCTCTGTGTGATTCTACCTGGCATGGACTGTCCACGCCCAATGTGACAAGGACACATCACTGACTGTACAGAGTGTGATACGTGTGTGGTTGGCAGGAGTGTACATCAATGACCCATGTCTGCCGTGTAGACTGCACATGACTGGCCCTCTGATCAGTCAGTGGTTATGTGAGATCATGTCCCTCAATGCTACAAACATGACACAGTGAGCTATTCACAGAGCAAGGTCGTTTAGGCGTGCGCAGTGGTGGACACAGTGACTCTCACCCCATACACATGTTGCAATGTGACATATGTCTTGCTCTACCTGGTAATAGCCAGTAGATGTGGGCACATTACACATGGCTTTCTGTGCTAGCATCCAGCTTGTATGTGAGATGTGCGGATACAGTGTCCCTCCTCAAACATGCATGCATTGACGTGGACTTCACACATGACGATGTACCCTGTGAGATGTTGTAGTGTATCTGCGGGACATATCTGCCGTGTTGGGATGAGTCTGTGTCATGCCACTGTACAGAGAGAGAGGTTTTACCATGAGAGTGTGTCACTGATGTTTTCCCCCTCTTGTCTCCCACACCTGCAGCTCAAGGTACACCAGCGTAAGGCCGTGTGGAGGTCCATTGCAACCAAGGTGCGGGCTCTGGGAGTGTCAAACCGCCGGCGCACCCACTGCCACAAGAGGTGGGACGACATATCACGACTGGCAAAGAACGTTGCCGAGATGACACTGGGGATACTCCCTCGCAGTGGCAGGTTGTCACGACGCAGCTTGACACCACTGATGTGCCGCATCTTGGCTGTGACACAGCCTGAGCTGGACGCACGTTTGAAGGAGCATCAACAGCAAGCTAGGGGTGAGTATTCTGTGAAGGTTGATTTTGTCTGTGAGTGGCTGCATGTGTACCAAGCCTGTACCTGCGCTGGTGTACGTGATGTGGTTAGTGTGATGCAGTGGGTTGTAAGTGGCCCCTGTGCTGGGTGTGGCAGTCACGGATTTTACATACATGCACTTACTGATGTTTTTCCAATCCTGGGCATTTCAATGGCATTGTGGGTGGTGTGCTGCAGGCCTGGTCCATTGGTGTTAGTGTTTGTACGCCCCAACATGCATGATGTTGTGCTGTCTGCCCATCACATGGCTCAGCTATGCCGTGTTTAGATGTTTGTACGCACTGTTTGAGGTAGTGAAGTGTGTCTGCATGGTGAGAATGCACGGGGTGGCCTGCAACATGTAGACTTTGTCATCCTCAGTGTTGCTTTGCTTGAATATGTTTGTCCTGTTGCTGTCACTTTGCTGACCCTACATGTCTCTCTGTTATGCAGCATCTCCCGTGGGCACGGAGGGACAGGGGACGGACACCAGTGGTGGTGAAACAAGCACAACAGCTGCACAGGATCCCAGTGACACAGATGTGACCAGCGCCTCGGAGGGGGATAGGAGTATGCTGGAGGAATCACAGCCCGAGACGCAAAGTTCAACATCATCTGATGACGGCGGTGGTGCAGACATCTTGGAGGACACAGGGAACGGAGAGTCTGCTACATCTTCCAGCACACAGCGTGCAGTGCCCACCCTCCCAGCCACTTCCTCTGTTGCTGCCCGTGTTCGCACCACAAAGAGGGGAAGAGTGTCCTTCATTCCAGGCACCGCTGCCCCTGCCCCTGTGCCCCCTGCTGCCATCAGTGCAGAGTGTGTGGACCTTTTGCGCCAGCTGTGTGTGGGGCAGACAGGGCTCCTCAATGCATTGTTAGACCACGACCGCAAATTGGCACAGGTGTTAGCTTTCATGGAGGGCATACATTCAGACGTGGGTGGGCTGCACCGCACTGTCCAGACAATGTCCTCCACAGTGGCGGCTGCACTTCAACTGGCTCAATCTCGTAGTCCAATTCCAGTCCCTTTGTCCACCCCCATGCCAGTGGCGACGTCTGACGACGGTGACCACGCTTCACACACCTCAACGTCACGATACTGCACACGTAGCACACAGCAGCAGCAGCCCAAGCGGTTAAGGTCACAGACACCTTCCCCTACGAAGAAAAAACAACCCCAGAGCGCAAAGGGAAGAGCCCGTCAGGCGTTGCAAAGGCACATGATTCAAGGAGGAAGAACTCAGGGTCACAAGCCTCAGAGCAATCCCCGGCCACAGACTCTGTGGTCCCAAAAACGTCTCGCAAAGGCATGCAGACACTCTCCATGCCCACTGTGAAGGTGGGGCCTGGCAAGGCTACACATAGTAAGGTATCCAAGGCTGTTTCACCAACTACCTCTACTCCCATTCCAAGACCAGTGAAGCAGGGACAGGAGGGCACTGTAGGGGGCACACAGGGTAAAGAGGGGATGGAGGGGCAGAGGCAATGCCAGGCAAAGCGTCCTTCTGGATCCAGCACATCCCCAGAGGGAGGTCCAGCGTGTGCACCTGCGGCAGCCTTGGTGATGAGTGTGCCGTTTGTGTCCACACCACTTCCCATTGATACCAAGACAGGCAAGCCATTTAGAATCCCCAAGAAGTGGAAAGGCACCCCTCCACTATCTCCCTCCCACACTGTGTCCCACGTCGGCCTGAGTCCACCTCCACGTGCCACTACACCACCTGGTCCAAGCAGCCCTCCAGCGTCCAAGGCCACTGATAGCTCTTCCTCAGCTGGGCGTCTCACTCCCCAGTCAAGTGGTCCAACTGTGCCCGACACACAGTCAGCTCCCAGTCAGACTGACAGCCAAGTCTGAATGTTGATCAACGTCACAGACCTGTCTCTCCCACACCGGTACCTGTGCTGCCCATCGTGACACACCAGACTGTGTTGCTGACCATGGCGGAGTTTGGTGACACACATTCCCTGTGCAGCTTCTCATTGACTCTGTCAGCACCTTGGACTGGCCACTGGCCTTGCAGTTTGCCCCCTGCCTGTGCAGCGTCTCATTGACTCTGTCAGCACCTTGGACTGGCCACTGGCCTTGCAGTTTGCCCCCTGCCTGTGCAGCTTCTCATTGACTCTGTCAGCACCTTGGACTGGCCACTGGCCTTGCAGTTTGCCCCTGCCTGTGCAGCTTCATTGACTTTGTCAGCACCTTGGACTGGCCACTGGCCTTGCAGTTTGCCCCCTGCCTGTGCAGCTTCTCATTGACTCTGTCAGCACCTTGGACTGGCCACTGGCCTTGCAGTTTGCCCCCTGCCTGTGCAGCTTCTCATTGACTCTGTCAGCACCTTGGACTGGCCACTGGCCTTGCAGTTTGCCCCCTGCCTGTGCAGCTTCTCATGTTCAGGCTCTGCATCTTGTGCCTTGGTCTTGTCTAATATTGTTGCCTATCAGTGCTATTTGTGAATAAAAACAGTTGCTCATGTTGTCAGTTGTGTCATTGTCCTTACTGAATAAAGCTTTTCCTGTATGTCTAACGTTTACTGGGCCACATGCTCTGTGTGCCACTTCAACTGTGCCACTGGCTTGTTTAACTTATTATTTTTTTACAGGGGTGACGGGGACTTCAGTTCTTCATGACTCGGATACTTGTGGGGTCAGTGATGTTGTTTTCGGTGACATACCAGACTCATGTTCCTTCCTTGTTGCTGTTGGCTATGTTTTACTGAATCCTGGTATGTGGGCACTGCAAACACATAGAGGGGTCATATACACAGGATTGCAGGCAGGCTGACCAGGCTCAACATGTATGTGCGTTCTTGCTTTCATGTATGCCTAGCAGTGTAGATGTGTAGTCATGTTGTGATGGGCAGTCATCCTAGTCACAACGGTTACTTACAAGGTGTGCATTTGGGTGGTCAAGGGTTGTACGGTGTGTAGGTTGTGGCTTTGTCGTGTGTGTTGATGTGTGTGTGCGCATGCACTGTCAAATGTCCACATGTGTCACCCAGGAGTGGAGTGCCTGTTTGTGTTGTTGTTCTGGACTGTGGTTGTGTGGACATGTGTGAGTTGTATGTTGTGCAGTGTGTTTGTGTGTCCTTGCACTTGTGGCTGGCTTCTGCTTGTTTCTTTTCCCCATTGTGTGTATGCTGTGTGTGTGACTGGCAAGTCAGGGATTTGTTTTGTTGAACAGCCATGTGTCTTGTATCAGTTTGTACTCACTGTGCATGCATGCCCAGCCAGACTGACATTGTGGGTGTGCTGTTCTCATGCCTTGTTGTCACATGGTGGTTTTTTGACTCCAGTGTGGCATATGGGGTGCGGTGTGCTACCATCCCCTATCTGTGCTGCAGATGGTTTGTCATTGTGAGTCAGCATTCCCTCTATTCCTTTGTGGGACACTAACGCCATGTCCACTGATGGTGTGCACCCAACTTCAGTAGGATGTCAGCTGTCCCCTTGTGTTGCCTGTGTGTGTGCCTCTCCATCACTTATTTTGTGACAGTGTGCTTCGTGGTGCCTTTATTTGTGGTGGGGCACTATCCCACTAATGACTTTTCCCACATTGGTTACCTGTAGTGTTGTTGTACTTTTCAGCATGCATGGTTTCTCATGTGCAGTTGATCTGTGTGTGCTGCCCAGTCCTCTGGTAAGGTTGTTTCAACTTTTGTGTGGCAGACTTGTGCATCTGTGTGTGTTGTGTTTGGTGTATGTGTGTGCTGGGCTACTGCTTGACTTCCTTGGTGTGATGTTGTCAGTGTGCTGTTTTCATTATTGATGTGTGTGTTAATGGCGTGTGACTCATGGCTGTGTGGGACTGTTGTGTGTTTGTGTGCACACACTGCTTGTTGTGCATTCAGTGCTGTGGGTGTATGTTGCCTTGTGCTGTCCTAGTGTACATCCCCTGATGTACTGCTGTGTTTGCTATGTGCTTTGTGGTGTTGTGCATCTGTTGTGTGTTTGATGTGTCTGTGTTGTTCTGTGATGGTGCACTTCTTGTCTGTGTTGTGGTATGTAGCCTATGCATTTTTCCTGACTGATGAGGTGGTGCACTCCTGTTGTGTGTGTGCTCCCATTGCCTTCTCCCAGTTTGGCTGCACAGGTGATGTGTGTTATTTTTGTGGTTCTGTATGTGTTTCTGTTTTGAATTGTGTTTGCCATTTTTGTTTTGGTGCAGACGTTGGTACTGGCATCCCTGTGTGTGTGTGATGTTTGTGGATGCCCCCAGGGGGTTTGATTGTTTGTCTGTCTCTTGACTGGACATTATGTAGGCCCTTCTGTGTGTCTGGCATTGGGGTTGTGTGCTGCAGATATGAGGGGGTATGTTTGGGGACTCCTACTTGTGTTTGACAGTCATTGAGTGTGCCAATGTGCCCTGTGTGTTGTGGTGCTGGCATACTCATGTGTACTTGCTGTTCACTGTTTGACTTGAGGTCCTTCCTTTCATCCCTGTCCCTATACATGGGTTACCTTGCTGTCTCCCTGAGTTGTTGCACTGAGGTGACTGTTGTTTGACTTCACTCACTGTGCCAGCCATGTGCTTGGATGGGGTGTGGATGTTGTTCTAGGTTCCTTGTCCTGCATGTGTATGTTCACCTGGTTGTTGGTTGTCTCCTTGCCCTCCCATTTGTGTGCACATCATTTTTGCTTTCCTCTATGTTGTGCTCCATTGCTGGTGGCATGTAGTCTGTGTATGTGGCTGTGTGTCGGTGTGGGGTATGTCTGTGTGAGTTGGCAGGGTGTGTGTCCAGTAGTCTGTATGTTCCTTGTGTGTGTGGATGTTAATTTTGTGCTTGTATTCAGCTTTCTTGCCATGTATGTGGTGTTGGGGTGTGTGTGTGTGTTGCCCTGGGCCTGTGCTTCTGTGCTGTGTGTTAATCTACACCCAATGCTGCTGTGTCTGTCTCCCTAGGTGTTAGTTGTGTGCTGCTGGGTGTGGATTTAGCTCGCTTGGTGTTGGACATGGGGGTGCACAGGGGGGGTATTGGCATGTTTCTTGCTGTGTGCGGCGGAGCAGTGGGTGGTGGGTGGTGGTGTTGCCCTGTGGTCTTTCTGGCCTGACCGTTGCTGTACATGCATTCTGCTTTGTGCGATAGATTTCCCGCATACTCACCGCTGCGGTGTCGTCAGCAACACATTACATTATGATCGCGGTAGATTGGTGGGCTTGATGCAGGGTGTGAATTGGTGCCAGATGAGACATGTGTGGGTACACTGATGGATGTGTTCCTGTCCACACCAGTGTGTCTGGTGTGGCCAGGTGCCCTGTTTCAGCCCGTGGAATTTGTGTTCTGTTTTGTGTTGTATTGTGTTTTTTTACGTACCTGCGGCGGCGTCCGCGGCGGTCGATGTTTACCTGGTGATGTATCACGTACAGCACCGGGAGGACGTGTAGTGCTGGATCCATGGCGTTCGGCTCCGGGTGGAGGGCTCCGGAAGTCTCGTTTCACGCTCCGCTGTCGAGATTCCGCCGTGTCTGGAAGGGCGGTTTCTCCCCTGCGGTTCGACTGGTTGTTTGGCGCATCCTAATTTGTTGAGCGGACGGGACGTCATTCCGCACGGCGGTGAGTCTCCATTGGCTACCACCGGCGCGGTGGCGAGCGCAATTTCATGGCGGTCGGCGTTGCACCGCGGAGGTCGGGAAATGGGGCATATTTGCCCATCATAATATGGCGGCCGTGAGGACCGCTGCTGGCGGGCGGTAAAAGGCATTTTTCCGCACCGCCGGCACCGCGATACTGACACTGACCGCCATCGTAATCGACCCCTTAGTTCGGAACACCCATCGTTGCTCTCTTCTGAAGAGGGCCCTTTCCAGAGGACCCAGCATGCCATAATGATGGGGTGCCGCTGGAACGAAGTTTCAACAACTGCGTGCATGTTTCAGATGGCGACTATGGATAGTTATCAGCTGGGCCAAAAGACGGTGCTGCACCTGTGCTTCAGGGTCTCTTCCCTTAACAACCCTAAAAGGTCACTGCGCCCAGGAATCACAGCCCTGGAAGATATTATGCGAGTGCAACACCCCCCTCCGCTACACACGTTTTTAAGGCTTTTGTTGTGAAGACAACATGAGGTGGGCACAGCAATTCAAGAATGTGCGATCATTAAGAGGGGTAGGGGATTCTGCGAAAGCAATGATGCAGAAGCAGCAAGTCATCAGAGACTAGGAATGGGCAAAAAATATTTTCTCACAAACACTGCATTTCTTGCAAAAGTGCTAACATTGTGAAGAGCGCAAAGCTCTACACATCTGTGCTTCGAGAGAAAACCTTAACTTCTGCTGGGATTTAAATATCAATGCTACCCACTGTAAGCACCACTTGCATTTTTGACCGTGGCTGCAGCGTAAAGACTGTATACACGTTTGCAAAATTGAACACATGCATGCTAGTTATAATGTTACCAGAATGCTTCTACATTATATGAAAATGCATGCATAAGCACTCCTGCACCAATAGTTATTTTGATGCTTTTCATAAAACTCTTGAGTTACTCAATGAAAAATTAGCAGTAGAACAGATGGAACATTATGAAACTGCAAAGGAATTAATGATTTAAGAAAGGGACAGCACACTTAGTACCCACATGTGATTCGGCATTCTGAGGTGTCACATTTGAACCTTACCACAAAATAAAGTTTGCTACCCTAAAAAAATCCAGTTTTGCAGGAGAGGCGGGCAAACTTGTTTTTTCCTCCACAACAGCTGGCAAGAAGACTGGTGTGTAACTTGTGCGAAGGTACCGATCTCTTTTTTGTGAATGGTAATCTCTGCACACCTCAGTATGGCATCATCCACTTGAATGACCCATGGGACCCAGGACACTGTACACAACGTTCTTTCAAAGGTGTCTGAACTGCAGCACTGATAAAGAGGGGCCTTCTATTCAGCACCCTCTTTGATTGGCAACAAAAGGGCTGCAGCTGATTCAGGTTAAACTTTTGAACTAAGCTATGAGCGACATTAATAAAGACATAATATACTTGGTGATTAGGTGAGTTGAACTTGTACAACAATGCCTGCTACAGATAGGTTTTAAAGCTCAGTAAAATGGTTCACAATACTACAATTCTGCTAGTATGGAAATACTTTAGCTGCAGGAGAGAAAGCACGCAATTCTGGAAGCAAACAGATTCTCATGCAAACAGAAATTTCATGGGAATGACAACCTGACTGAGCTTCATCATGTTCCCAATAAGTTTATCAGCGCATTGATGTCTTCCAACTCCAACTTGTAGAAGTAAATGAATCATTGCCAAAGAACACGAAGACAGTCCAGTCCCCTCCCACCACTGAAAAGTGGGAAGGAGGGCGAGAGCCTCACAATGGAGAGGACGGGGGCAGCTCAGGGGAAGCAGGCAGCTCGCATTAAGCGGGGCGAAAAACAAGCGTTGAGTAAACACGCACTTTGTACTTATAGTCCTTGCTTACGAGAAGCAAGGCTGGTAGTAAAATAGGCGCAGTTACTGCCAGCCCACAGTTACCCACCACTTGCAAGTTTTCAAAACACATAAATAAAAGGCATTGTCATTTACAATGCCAATAGCTCAAACTCTCGCGAATGCGAGACATATTGCATTGCAAATGCTTGTTTTTAAAGCTGCAGTTCGACCCAGCCAGGAGAACCCCCTGCTCCCCCAGGATTGTATGTCGGCCTTCATTGTGGAGGTCTCCGTAGTTCCATTAGGCTGTGACCGCTAACGACAAGCAAATCTTAAGCCCTAGGTAAGGGACCCAAGAGGGCTCCCATGGAAATAGAAATTGGTGTTCTAATTGGAGTTTATCCTGCTGTGCTATTGTAAGACTGTGATTTCAGGAGGTTTATTTCAAAGCCAGCTGCATAGCTGGGGCCCTCCAACACGTCCAGTAGGGTGGGCAATGATGTAAGGGGCTGCGCGAGGGTCACTATAATGTCATCTGCATAAAGTGCTATTTTATGTTCCATGCCTGTGGAGCATCTGTCCCTGTCGTGAGCAGATTTCAGAAATCCTGTTCCTGTGTGTGTAGGCTTGAAGTTTACAGGTGAGGAGTCAACCTGCCTTGTTCCCCCCAGCATAATACGTTTGTTTTAACTGGAGGAGGGCGTATTACACCCTGTCCTGGGCCCCAAGTTGTTTGTGTGCCAATGTCAACTCTCGTCGCCCCCTACAGGAGCCTGATTGTTTATGAGTGTGTTCAAGGGTTCCTACCTGTTCCTCTAGTGCAGAGTGTTCGGCTTTCCAAAAACCATTCAGTCTAGTGGAAATTGCTGTAAATGTCCCTCTAATGACCACCTTTAAGGTCTACCATAACAAGGAGATAGAAGTGTGGTGTGTCATTAGTCTGTAGAAAGTGCCGGATGGATTCCTGGACTTCCTGAAGGGTGGAGTTGTGTGTCAAGAGAGAGATATTAAGTTGCCAATGGCCACGGGGTGGTTAGTCCAGGGAAGTGAGAAGAAAGGTACACTGGGGGGAAGTGTTTGGATAATACCAGCACTCCAATCTCAGAATGCTTGGTAGTTGTCAAAACGTGAGGGGAGACTAGGAAGTAGTCTATGCGGGCATATGTTTGATGTACTGCAGAGAAGAATGAGCTATCACATGCAAGAGGGTGCTGAACCCTCCACATGTTGGTAAGACCCATGTCTCGTAGCCACTGCAGTCCCTCCAGTGTAAAGGCCCTGGTCTATCGAATTCTGTGTCAGGGACAAGGTTAAAATCATCTCCCGTTAAAATGTCTGCATCTGTGGAGGAGATGACGAGGCTCAGGGCATTTGGGATGAACTGCTCCTGCGTGTCATTAGGGCAGAAGAGTGTAGCAAGGGTAAATGAGTGAGCATGGAGGGTGATCCATAGGGAGAGGAGCCTCCCAGGAAGCTCTGCTTGCGACTGTTTGACTTGGGCTTGAAATTTCGTTGCTAGCAACATTGCTACTCCTGCCCTCTATCTGGGCCCTGGGGAGAAATATTGTCAATCAAACCAGCCGGACCTCATTCTCTGCCAGTCCTTCTTCAACAGGTGCATCTCTTGCAGGAGACACATTTATTTATTTATTTATATGGTTTTATATAGCGCAAACATGACCCAAGAGGGTATCAGAGCGCTTTACAAAATATCAGGAAGGAAGAAACAATAAAACAAACAACAAGATCGAGAGCTAACCGAGATGCGGTGGGTCCCAAAAAGGCCGACGGTCAGTAACGGGGCCAAGTCATCACAGAATATACAAGATCATAGGAGTCCATAACTGAACATAGTATGGCAAGTGTAGTAACCGATGAAGGCTTTTGAGGAGCTTGAGCCCTAGAGCAAGAATGTGTTCACATGTCGCAGCCAAAGTTGTGAACCATGGACAGCAGCACTAGGCTTTTTGTGGTCAAGTTTAACCCATGAACGTTAAGGCAAAGTATCTTGACCACGTGCAAAGCAGGGGTGTAGGCGCTAAGAGACACGGGCAAGGTAGGAGGAGGTAGGCCAGCGGGCTACCCTGAGGCGTCTGGGTTTCCAATGAGCATTGGTAGAGTTATGTGGGGGAAGGGGAGATAAGCCAGGGGGTACCTATTGAACTAAGCTGCTCCCTTCATGAGAGCCGATAACTCTATGCGGTAGGGGGTTGTAAAGATGCGTGCCGGAACAGACCAGTTGAAAAGAGGGGGTGTAGGGCCACATCTGCCCAACGCTGAACTGGGTAGGTCGAAACTGCGGCCCCTGTGATGCATCACTGGCATTTGTGGTACTAGTGGATGGTGGTCACCCCACAGTCAGAACAGATTGGCGATGGGGGCGTGGGATAAAGTAAGTCACTAGCCTAGAGGTGATGAAGTAACTCAGAACGTTCCCTGTTGCGCTCATCCACTGAAGGTTTGTGGATGTTCCTCTTGGGGGCTTGTCGTTCCCATCCAGTGCTATCTCTCCTTCCAGATGTAGCAGCGAGGTCAGTGGGCCAGACCCACTTTATCGTGATGGGGGTTGTTAGATCTGTCATCCTTAGGGTGGTCTTCCCCCCTGCTTTCTGCCTGCTTACCTCCTCTTTTTGCTGTATCTTTTTGTTGGCCTTAGAACTCTGAGCACTTTATCACTGCTAACCAGTACTAAAGTGCATGTGCTACTCCCCTAAACATGGTGACATTGGTATATACCCAACTGGCATATTTAGTTTACATATAAGTCCCCTGCAAAGTGGTATACCATATACCTAGGGCCTGTAACCTAAATGTTACTAGTGGGCTTGCAGCACTGATTGTGCCACCCACGCAAATAGCCTTTCAAACCTGTCTCAGGGCTGCCGTTGCAGGGCCTGTGTGTGTAGTTTAGTGCCACTTCGACTTGGCATTTAAAACCACTTGCCAAGCCTTAAACTTTATTTATCTCTTTATTTTATTACATATAAGTCACCACTATGGTAGGCCCTATGCAGCCCTAAGGGCATGGTGCTGTGTAAGTAAAAGGTAGGACGTGTACTTTTAAGTTTTACATGTCCTGGTAGTGACGAACAGCTCAATTCTATTTAGCTGTAAGGCCTACTCCTCTCATAGGCTAGCATTGGGAATTCCTTAATACACATTTAAGCTGTAATTCCTGATTAGAAAGTACTGCTAAAGTTGGATTTAACATTACTATTTTAGAAATGCCACTTTTAGAAAGTGGACATTTATCTGCTCTTACTGCTCTGTGTGCCTTGCAGCCTGTCTCCAATGCATGCTTGGGGTGGGTGACAGCGCCACTTTGTGAACTCCCTTTAGACAGCCACAAACACAGGAAGGGTTGGTGTGACAGAGAACTCATGTGCATTCATCTGCATTCTGATAGCTCTTTCTGGGTAGGAAGAGGGAGGGGGAGCTGACACTTACACCTGAACAGGCAGTGTCCTGTTTCCCACACCAAGGGCTGATTACCGCCTACTGATAATCTGGAACAAGGGCTGGGGAGAAAGGAGGACCTGTGCATTTCAAGCCCCTTCTTTGAAGTCACCCCCACTTCAAATGCACAACTGGATATACATACTGGGGCTCTGATCCTACCAAGACAGTACACTGCTTGACCTGTGAAGACCTCTCCCAAGAGTAAAGACTGCTGTGCTACAAGGATTGCCACTCTGCTTGACTGTTGCTCTAGAAGAATTGCTTTTCTGCTTTGCTGTGCTGCCCTGCTGATCTCTGCCCTGTTAAGGACAAAGACTGGACCCATCTCAGTGGGTTGCCAACTCCAAAGGCTTGCTGGCTTGGCCCCTGTTCTGAAGTCTCAGGACCATCAAAACATTCCTTCAACCCTGCCACAGCACCTGGACTCTGCCATCTGTGAGTCCTAACTTGCCTAGTGGTGTTAATCCAATACTGTGCCCTTGAAAGGTGACTTCTGCTGTCCAGAACCATCAACACAGTGATGACTTTGCGCTGATCGGAACGACGCATTGCCCTTAAACGCAGGAGTCGATCGACAACATCGCTTCGACGGACTGAGCTGCTTGACGATAACAGACAGCACAGCTTGATGATAACGCAACACCTGCATCGTAAAGGGGTTAATTGACGAAGCCCTCATCAACTGCGTGGATCGGAACCGACGCATCAAGTCTTCGACATCGAAGCTTGCTCCATCCAAGGTACTTTTTCAGCGGGACCATCATGAGTCCTGTAGCTGGCCTGCCCTCCATCGTGGTCAGCCTGAATTTTGGATTTACCCCATTCACGCGCAACCTTAAGTAACCCCTAAGGGTTATTTGCTTCTAAGCACTACTTTTTGATTTATTTTTTCAAATCCATAACTCTGGATCTACTTATTGGATTTTTATCGTTTTGGTCTTGTTTTACTCATAAAAATATAATCTATTCTCCTAACCCTGTGTTGAGTACGTTGTGGTATTTCCATTGTGTTACTGTGTGTGTTGCACAAATACTTTACACATTGCCCCTTTAGATAAGCCTGACTGCTCTGTGCCAAGCTACCAGAAGGTGAGCACAGGGTTCCTGCTTGTACAGGGTGCATACTCTGACAACCAGAAACCCCAGTTCTAACAAGGGTCCTCCAGCCCAAGAATAGTTTGTGCCTCCTCTGTGGTGCAGACCACTCGTGCCTCGTTTTTCCAGACAAAGGTGAGATGGAAAGAGTGGTTCCATTTGTATTTAACTCCTCTGTCGAGTAAGAAGGTGGTAGCACCTTTGTGCGAGCTGGGCCTCTGGTGTGTCAGAGGCAACAAGTCCTGGTAAAGGCACACAATCACATTTTCAAAAAGGATTGGGCCCTGGTCGCGTGTTGCATCCATAATGGCTTCCTTCTGCTTGTAGTGATGCACACAAGTAAGGATGTCCTTGGTAGTCCTGGTGCAGAGGAAGGGGGCATCTCTATGGGTGCAGTGGAGCACTATTTCCTTGTCCTTGAAGTCAGGGAGGGCATGTCGGAAGAGGTGGGTGACATACCCCTCCAGGTCCCGAGTCCGCTGGAAAGGCGACGCCCCTGATTCTAATTTTGGAGCAACAGGATCTGTTTTCCAAGTCCTCTAAATGTAGTTGAAGAACCGTGTTTTGCGCCCGAAGTTTGAGTAATTTGCACTAATATGTATTGAGTTCCTCCTCTTTAGTGTTGCTACTGTGCTTCCAACTCCATCACCTCGTGCTTCACTTCTTTGATTTTGGTAGTGACATCACTCCAAAGTGCTGCGATTTCATCCCTGAGTTTGCCGTAAAGTGTCTCCATGAAGGTGTGGATGACAAGTCCCTCACTGTCCAGCTGCTTAGTGCCCCCGGCTCTCTTCTCTGTGCATGGTTGTTCTGTGAGTGTTATATCCCCCTGCAAGCAACCCTTCCTAGAGGGAGTCTAGAGGAGCATTTCTTTGAGGGAGGCGTTTTTCTTAGCTCTGTGGGTTGCCATTTGGGAGGAGGGTGCGGCCCCCAGGTGGTAAGACCCATGGGCAGCCGAGCGTAGGCACTCACTGGGTGACCGCTTGCCAAGTAGAGGCACAACAGGTCCAAGGGTGGTTCTTCTATGGTGCTAGGGTGACTGCCCATAGATTGAGTCCAAGGGGGTTGTTCAGTCTTCACAAAGATGGGAGAGGATTCATCCCCCCCTTACACCTCTGCACCAAGAGTGGGGCGCTCTATCAAATCCCAAACCGTGTGGATGGTGCCCTGGACCCGGGGCCCCTCCTTCATTCGATCGCCACATGCCCGTGGGGGGTCGCAGAACAGTGTGAGAAGCAATACGGACTGTCCGGGGAGGGGCCTAGGTACTCGCAGTCCGCTGGGGTAGGTCCACATGAAGGTCGCCAGAGTCTCCCTCTGGCAGTGGATGGCGATAAGTCCAGAGGCATTGGCAGTGCTTAATTTGTAAAATATTCATTGCCAGGGCTCTGACCAGGAGGCCACTGCAGCTTGCATCACCCATCGCCCTCGTCATCGCTGCCAAAACAACTACTCACCATCTCTCTCGCATGTAAATGCGACAGTTCAGATTTATTCCAGGTCCCCAAAGCTAAAGGAATGGTTGGGGAGGCAGGTATTAGCAATTTTAATGTATATTGTATTCCTAAACAACCGTTGTTATGCTCATCTCTAAATTAGATGAGCAGCGCCACCATGTGGTAGACTGTTCTATGTATGGTGTTGACAATTAGGTGCCGGTGCCCAGCACCGGAAACCAATTAAGTGCTGGTGCTTAGCACCGGAAAGCCCCGGCTCAAATTAAGCACTGGGCATTGGTGAAGGTGAAGTTGAGGCAGTGCAGTGGGCCACCCTGTCTCTCTTCGGTGGCCGGCCCAGGGGCAGAGGGCCCCAAGGAACTTTCAGGGGCCACGGCAGGCTTCACAACCATACAGCCAGGCTGGAATGTGTCGGGTACAAGCTTCCTCTTCCAGTGCGCGAGAATCCTCCTGCCTGGGTTGCAGTCGGGGGCAGGGATCTGAAAGCTGCCCGCAGGAATCCACGGGGGCAGGGCAGGTGCTGCGGGTCTCGCCACTCCTTCAGCACAACCGTGCAGTGGTGGCCATGCACGGTTGTGCTGGCAGGCCACAGATGTCAGCAGGTCTCATCTTCCCCACCACCTCATTCAGCTGGGACTTTATGGTGGTGTAGCGGTGGCTGGAGTTTTCCTAGCACAGTTCTGCCTGATGCAATGCGGGGGACAGTGGGTGTGGCCACAGTGCTTGGTGGTCAGGTGGAAGAGAGCTAGAGAAATGCACCTAGTCCCCACGCCCCTTCTATGGGGTTTTGAAGTGTTGATTAGATGTGATCTTAAACCTCTGGTAAAATTGTTTTCCACTGAAGTATTGTTAACATTTACACCCAGAATTGCCAGGTCATCCATAAGGCTTATGGATTATAACATCAAGATGCAGCATGTACCAGGTGTAAAGAACAAGGTGGTGGATTGTCTTAGTTGACTACTTTTACCATTATGTGAGGTACCTGAAGAAAATGAAGAGGAGTTTAGAGTGGCTTGGACAGGAGAAGAAGAAAAGAGTGCTATCACTAAGATAAATGGAGTGAAGCTCTGAATAAGGATGCTAACCTAAAACACGTAAAGTTGTATGTGATGGAAGCATGGACAGAGACGAAATGTTTGGAGGAAGAGTGTCATAAATTTTGCGAGGCTCGTGATGAGTTCTCTGTGTGGGATGGTAATTTGCTGAGGGTAGAGAGAATGGTACCACCACAAGGTTTGAGGAATAAAATTGTGAAGTTATGTCACAAACGACATTTAGTCATTGTGAAGAGTAAGAAAAGAATAAAGGAAAAATACTGGGGCCTGTAATGGATGGTGATGTGGGATGGGTGGTAAGGGAGTGTGTGGAATGTGAATGGGCAGACAAATCTAAAACCGCACTGAGGCCACCGGTGGAAGGTTCTAGTATGGCTTGGGAAACATTGGAGTGGATATCATAGGTCCTGTGACAAATGAGAGTGGTGATTGTGTCCATATTTTGGTTGCCATGGATTATATCTCGAAATGGCCGGAAGTGGCTTCTGTGGAAGTTGCCAATGCAGAAATTGCTCTTACATTTCTGGTTGACTTGTTCCAGAGGGAAGGTTTACCAAGGAATGTGATTACTGATAATGGGCCACAATTTAAGGCAGCAGAAGTTGAATAGTTTTTTCAACACAATGGTGTGGAGCATCAATGTAATTTGCTGTATTATCCAAAAGGGAATGGTAAAGTTGAGAGGTTCAACTTTACCAAGGGTCAAGGGTGCTTTGCAGATGGCAAATAATAAAAAGAAGAAATTGATGTATTGCAGGTTACAGTCGCTTTACAGTCATGCATCCATTCACTAAGGATACTCAGGGGTGGATGGAGAATTCCAAATAAGTTCAATGGTCACCAGAGGTGGTTAGGAGGAACATAAAAAAGGCGCAGGATAAGTATAAAGTGTATAATGACAGTAAATCCGGTGTTAAAGATGTGAGAATGCGAGAGTGTGAAATGGTACGAGTAAAAAAAAACAGGGAAGGTGAGCGAGGAAGAACGCACATTTTCAAAACCCTTGAGAATGGAGTAAGTTTATGTAAATACTGCTAAGTTGAGTGATGGACGTGTATGGCATATAAGCAGGATGGCAAGATGTAGGGGGTTGGGATGGAAAGTGATGATGATGTGAGGAAGAAGCGGTATGAGTAACTGAGTGAGGAGTACACAAGGTGTGATAAAGTTGTGGAAGAAAGGAATAGACAGGAAGTAGAGGATATCTACTGCAGCGGTGGTCAGGAGGCTGATGGAAGAAATGAAACCTATTTCGGTGATCTAGGTACCCGGGTGCAAAGTAAATCTGGCTGCAATGTCAAGAAACCAGTGAATTTAAATTATTTAATTATGTGTTATATTTTAAGTTAGTAGTGTCAAGAAACTGTGCATTTAATTATTATATTTTGGGTTATATTTTAAGTCTGGGGGGTCGCCAGTTTTGTGGGCTAGGTTTTGTTGTGGGTATTTTATAATTAATTTGGATTGCTATTATGGAAAGGGGATGTGTTGTGTTCTGAATTGCTTTGTCTCCTGCGTGAGACAGGGCTTCTAGATTCGGGACTGAATAAAGAGAGTTCTACTTACTTTTCTGCTGTGGAGTGCCTTCTTAGGATACAAGGATGTTGAGCCGACACCGAGACTCAATTGGTGTTGGTTCCCGATTTCCGGAGTCAGCAGCTCTGCTGGTAGCGCCATTACTTCTCCGTTAATATTCTGCCCACATGGCTGCTCATGGCAGACATTCACACAGCGTGCAGCTCTAGACACTACCATAAAACCGCCACATTGGGAAAAAGTTCAAAATACTTTTGCATCATTTTTAACATTGGAAAAGTGACGTACCGGTGGCGCAAGGGGCTTGTAAATAAGCCCCCTCGTCTTCCCTTAATTTACTCCTGCATTTAAGTCAGGAAATTATTTATGCTCAGAAAAGCTCATTCGTTACATATGGATATTATTTAATATTGTTTTCCAAAGTCATTCTATAAATCAAAATATTGCACAACTTACCTGAAATCATATTTCAATGTATAACAAAACATTGGACAATGTATCTCAAAAAATATAATACAATATATAAAGTGAATAGTAATCTGCAGATCGCACACCAACTAATGTATCTCTCTAAAACCACTACATCGCACTCACTATTGCTCATCCAAAACACCAACTGCCACTCCCATTCATTATATCCTTACACTTATATAAAAACATATGCATCTAGTGTGGAACACTTTCTCAAATAGCAAGAATCAATGTAAATGATTTATCCAGTTACTTCAGTATTGTTTCTCAATGTATAGCTATTTCCTTTAATGGCTGTAAACCATATGCATTCCTGCCCTTTCCCTGTCAAGCAGTCCAGCAAAGCTCATAAACGAGACTCCCAGTGTATATACTATAGCTCAAATATCAAACATTCATTCTGGTCTTGGATTTATTGGTCTTTCTCTATTACTTAGTCAATTCCTCCATCTAGTGGTGTCCATATGAAATGCAATCACTCAGCGCAACAATACTCACAAATAAATTAATTTAAGAGCAAGGTTTGTAATCCCACTCAATTGATAAATTAAAACAAGTCAGACTTCTGGGATGCAGTTTCTGAGACAAACACAAGTCTTTCATATCACTGCACACACATCATAAAATGTAAACATTAATCTATCCCCAGATGCCCGTTTCAGACACCCTTTCGACCTCCCCCCAAGTATTTTTAAATTCACCAATAAGATTCGTTCAGGTAATCTTGGCGTTCCTAAGAATTGAGGGCAGCTGACTCACAGTTGAGCCCGAGTAAACATACATATGTAGTACTATTTGTCATTCTATTGTCTCGGCTGATAATCCATGACCCAAAACATTACTTCGGGCAATGAATTACATCACAGACTGATGGGGGTAAAAGGTCGCTTTTATTTCAGCAACAAACAGTTCAATCACAATAATGCAATCAATTTTTACACAACTTGAATGTAACCCCACCCCGCCACCCCTACTTGATCCCCCATGAAATATCCCCATATTGATCCCCTATGAATTTTCCCCCATATCGATCCCCCATGACTTTCTCCCCCATATTGATCCCCCATGAATTTTTCCCCAATTTTTTCCCCGCATTGAACCTCGTCCCCAACCCCTTAGTTTGTCCCCTTCCTACCTCCTGCCTCATTCCTCTGTCCTCTGTTTTCCCTCTGTCCTAAGCTATTCTGCCTGCCCCAACCCTTCCTGCCTGCCTCAATCCCGTCCAAATCTGCCTGCAAGACAAACTTAAACCTCAGTGAACCCCGTGAACCCAACCCAAAACGTAGGAAACCCAAAAACCTAAACTAAAGGGAGGGTGGGAGGAGCACAAAAACTGCTGCGCTGCCGCCTACCTGACCTCTGGACCCCCAACTGACAGGCAATTAGAACGCGGCGTCTGAAACCGCCGCGTTCTAAAGCAGGTGCCTCGCCTGCACTCGCTCGCTCTGGGCGATTCCATGCTCCCGAAGCTGCCCGGGGGTGGACATTCTTCGAATGCCACCCACAAGACCCCATCGGGCAATGAATTACATCACAGACCGATGGGGGTAAAAGGTCGCTTTTATTTCAGCAACAAACAGTTCAATCACAATAATGCAATCAAGGTTTACACAACTTGAATGTAACCCCACCCCGTCACCCCTACTTGATCCCCCATGAAATATCCCCATATTGATCCCCCATATCGATCCCCCATGACTTTTTCCCCCATATTGATCCCCCATGAATTTTTCCCCAATTTTTCCCCCACATTGAACCTTGTCCCCAACCCCTTAGTTTGTCCCCCTTCCTACCTCCTGCCTCATTCCTCTGTCCTCTGTTTTTCCTCTGTCTTAAGCTATTCTGCCTGCCCCAACCCTTCCTGCCTGCCTCAATCCCGTCCAAATCTGCCACCAGGAAAAAACCCTGAAAGGCGTTTTTCCTGTCCCCCCCCCTCCCCTGGGATTTTAAATTGGATTAACATTTGTTTCTTATGAAGCATGAAAATAGCATCACGACCCAGATCGGTAACCAACGATTGATTTAATGAAAAAATGCCAGAGACAGCACAAGTAGGTTCAAAAAGGCAAAAATAGAGGGGGCTGTTGCTACTACAGCCCTTAACCCCACGGATGTAAACCTAAAATGTCAGATAACTTTTCCTTAATGTTTACTAGATATAATTAATTTGCAGTAAAAGAAAGATGTACCCCATCAGGCCTGAAAAATTGAAAATCATCTTTGCCAATATCATCATCAGACAGCCAACTGATTCCATTAATAATGCAGAAGCGATGAAGCTCTCTATTGAGCTTGCGTCTGGCTCTGTCCACTGCTGCGAACTTTTCAGCACCCCTCCAAACCCGCCTTGGTACCAGAGCAGTGAAAACGATTTTCATTGAAGGCCAAGACGTGATGATCCTCGCGAAGTCAGCTTTGATTTCAAGAAGAAGACCCAGGCCCGACAGTTGTACTAAATCATTTTCCCCCAAATGAATCAATAGTATATCAGGGCATGGCTTGAAAGAAAACAATTCATGTAATAACGGCAACAGTTGACCCCAACGCATACCACCCTTACCACACCAGTTAATTTTAGCGTCCTCAAAGCTAAAACCTAGATTAGGTCCATAATGGCTCCTCTCAGCCTGTTTGGCTGCCCATTTTACAAAGGAGTGTCCGACGATCCAGACGCTTGACATGGATGCCGGAGAGGATAGCGGTAGACCTGAAAAGAAAAAGATGTTAGCCAAGCCAAAAAATAGATCTAAAGCTCATTCAAATCTCTAACGTATTTTAAACGGCAATTAGATGTCCAACGGCCCAAACTTCTTAGCTGTTGTAAAGAAAAACCCCTTCTGGCAGCTTCTGAAGCCGCACCTATTCTAAATGAATGGGTACCAAATTCCAAAGGGTTAAGACCTAAGGAATGCAAAGATTTTCTCAAGACTACCAAGAGCTGTGAAGCGGTTAAGGCAGAACCATATCGTCGGCCTGCGAGCCGCTAATACTTGCAGACATAGGGGGTTCCACAATAGGGTCAGACGACGCAGTGTTACTCTTAACCTTATTGCTAACCCACACCCATTGCCCCTGCCGTCTAGGTTCACTATTAGACCTGACAGAAAAATTACTAACACTACCAACCTCAGGGGCTGACAAAAGAAATTCTGAACTTTGCTTAGCAGGCAAAACCTGACTGTCCATAGCAGAACTTGACACAGAATTACCTTTTTCGCTGACCCTGGAAGCGCCCCCAGACGATAAAACAGCACCACTTAAAGATGATATGCCAATCTCACACGAAATGACAGGTGAAAGAGACCTTTCGCCAGGTGCAGACACCACAGAATTCGAAATTTGACGCTTTGCACCAAAGATAGGTATTTCACGCTTATTATTTGAAATTAAGGAAGCAGTGTTCTGAATAACGCCAAAATTTGCCATCTGTAAATCACCACTAGGTGGCGCCAACGCCTCACTGTCAGCTAAAATCACCTCATCAGAACAGTCAGAGACCCCTTTAAGAGAGGCAGTCTTCCTGACACATTTTCCCCAGACTGAGCGTGTGCGAGCCCTGCCCCTCCCTCTCCCCACACCAGAAGAAACAGGCTGTTGACAAAAGGTAAGAGAAGATTCTCCCTTCATAACTATTATTCATACCACTGGTGACTTTTTCAGACCCAATTTCAGGGGAGCTATCAGATAAAGAGCAAGCTAACACAGCAGCAGACACACCATCAGAGGAAGCCCTCCTCTTGTTAGAAATGCCAGTCCATGCCTGACCTAAAACCCCAGGGGCCAGTAAATCTTCCCTCCCAGCCTGACAGAGAACTCTGAGAGCCTCTCTCACGGCAGCGGAAGCATCCGCCATCATTCAATTAATCAAAAACCAAGCCAAAAGCCCATAAAACAATAAAAAACGGCACAAAAACTGCCGCCTACCTGACCTCTGGACCCCCAACTGACAGGCAATTATAACGCGGCGTTTGAAACCGCCGCGTTCTAAAGCAGGCGCCTCGCCTGCACTTGCTCGCTCTGGGCGATTCCATGCGCCCGAAGCTGCCCGGGGGTGGACATTCTTCGAATGCCACCCCAAGTCCCCCATTCTCCCTCTCCTCGCCTGTCGAAGCTCCACCTCCTGTCACTTTCATCCCTTCACACAAACGAGCACACGCCACCACCTCACCTTCTTCTCGCTCGTGTCTCCAGTTGGAATAATTTGCATACTCAATTCTGACAACTCCATTTTTCTACGTCATCAACTCCTAACTCGTTTCCTATGAATCCTCTTCTCTTTCTATTACTCAGGCTGTCTTCAATCACCAGCATCTACCCACACAGTTCAAGTGTGGCGTAATAGAACTACTGCAAAACTAACACCTGCCCCCTCATCACCTTCCAAACACCGTCTGGCCTCCCAGCCACGTTTCTGTTAAAAAAAATCCTGACGCATCAGGTTCTCAACAGGCTTATTCTCAACTCAGCCACTAAAAACCGAGAGGGTCTTCTGCAGCTGTGTTTCGGTGCCCTTTACTCCACCAGCGGCTGCCTCATTCCTCAAATTACCTCACTCATCTGAACAGCCAAACTCAATCTCCCCAACCTGACAGCCGCCTTCGATACAGTCGTCAGCTCATCATAACACTTTCACCTAGGGTAGCTACATGACCAGTTTTATACCGACATTCGCAGCATTTTAATTCCTCCACCCAGCATTTTACCTCAGTTGATACATAAAAAAAAGGAAACTCACCTAAAGCTGGTGTTTTTCGACTTTATCAGTACATACTTTAAACAGTAAATGTAAGAAGGAAACACTTTAAAATGTGTTCTACAGCTCTAATTAGTCATGACTACTGACTGATAATTAAAGTAAACAAAGAATAAAAAACCCATGTTAAAAATGAATATGGACTATTTCATATAATGTCCTACTATAGAATCATGTCTGGAAAGGAAAGTAATAGTCCAATTGATAAAGGAAAATAACAATTGAATTGATAAATAGACAATGTAAAAACACAATAGCCACTTATCCAAAAAGAAAATCTTTTTCGGACGTACAGCCAAACTGGGGAAGGCTACCCGCAGCCTTAACATCCAAGGGTCAGAAGTGCCCCTAATATCTCCTTTTTTTTAATAAATCTTTTTATTGAACAAGCTCAAAGTACAGTACATATGTTCACAAGTATGCATGTATATCATTACATCAGTTTGAATCAGTAATACGTCATCGGGTAGGTGGGTGCCACTCCGTTTCTCGCAAGCATATAAATAGTAATATCACTACGGGACACCCTGCTGGTGGCTCGGAGTGTGCATACTCCATGGGCCAGTGCCCCTAATCTCACACGATCTAATACAAACAGGGTGATCAGTTGGAATGTTGCAAGCCTAGTCAATTTTTCAGAACAAAAAGAAGACCTTTATTACTTAAGCACTGCTTACAGGAAACTTGGACCAATGTGCCTACTCCTATTCCAGGCTACCATGCTAGTCACAAAATCGCCCAGAAGAAAAATCTCTTTGGAAGGCCCGCTCGTCAGTTATCCGTCTTCGTAAAACTTGAACTACAACTCAAAGTAAGAGAGCTAAAAACCCTCAATAATGACTTGCAAGCTTTGGAACTCCGTGACCTAGAAATAGGTGGCCAACCAATTCCCACAATATTGCTGAATATCTACATCAATCCATGAAAAATGGTGGTTATGGACCTTTGTGAGCAAATACGCAAGATCATTTATCAGCACCTGGACCACAAGATCATCCTAGCAGGCGACTTCCATTTTTGAAATTTTGGACAAACAGTCGGAGACCAGAAGGGAGTAAATCGACATTAACTAGAAGATTGCGTTATGGAACTTGATTCTCCACACATGCGATCATCTAGGAACCTCTAATGGCAAACAACAACCCACTTATAGAAATACTGCAACTCTGGACTATGTCTTCCTGAGCCGCCTACTACGAATGAGATGTACGGAGTACAAGGTTCTGGTAAGAACAGAAATTGCTCACCATCCTGTAACAATAACGATTGACACGTGTGTGCCTATCCGTATCCTTGTTAAACCCACAGGCTCCCCATTAACGCCAGGATCAAATTCTCTACAGAAAAGAATGAAGTGGGGCAAAGGGTAATCTCCTCTTCTGATCGTGGAAAGCAAATCCAAACCCTTCTATCTTCACAGAGAACACGACCCAGGTGGAGAAAGCCTGGGCGACATTAATTTGGGGCAGTGCCGGACTGGCCGTAGTGGGCATCGGGCATTTTCCTGGGAGGCTGGAAGGGCGGGGGCCGATTTTGAAGAGGTGGTGGCTGTTTTTGTTACTGGGGGCCGGTTTTGCAGCAGTGCTGCTATATCGGCCCCCAGTAACAAAAGCAGCCGGGGGGGCTGGTCCATCAAAATTGCCAGGGCTGCTTTGGGTTTCCAGTCCAGCCCTGATTGGGGGCCTCCATGCCGTACTAATTACTAACACTTCTAAGAATAGAATGGGACCACCAAAGGGACCTGTCCACAACTCACGCCTTAAGGATACGGCACCCATAAACAGGAAAAGGAAATGTCGCTTGGCAGAAAGAATATACAAAAAGCAGAAAGGAACTCTCGCAGAGAAACAACTAAAATAGGCCAAGTGCGAACATAAAATAATACAGTGGGCCTTAAAACAAAAGCAATTGGAGGAAGAGTGGCCACACCTTTTTAACCTCCTTACCCCAGGTAAATCACTGCACTTTTGGAACGGAAGACGTCCATAGTAATGCCTTTACAACGCAACTTTTACAACGCAGGCACCATTACATCGCATGCTATTACAACGCATGTGTCAATACAACGTATGCCATTACAACGCATACCATTACAACGCATGCTATTACAACGCATTGGTAAATATAGATAGGTAAGTATGTGTGATATGTTAATATTATATGTATTGGTAAAATTGTGAGCTAATATTTATTGGTTGTAATAAGTAAAGAAAATACTCTGGTATTTTTTAAAAGTAAGTTTAATATTTAATTGATTTTGTGAATATTTTTAAGTATATGTAAGTATAAATTTAATACACAGGTATTAATTGTAATACTAGAAATTTATAATTTAAATATTTAAAAAATAAGGAGGGTATTTCTTTGTAATTTGATGATTAAGTATTTTAAAAATATAATATTTAAATTAACAGGGATGATTTATAGTTTAAAAAAAATACTTTCAAACCAGTTTTAAAAAAAATTATTTTAAAAAAAATTGGAAAATTAATAGTGGTAGTTCATTTTAATGCTCAGGTAATAAAAATAATACTAGAGTAATTGGGGGAGAATACTCAGGTATTTTTTTTTAGAGTGAGTGTATTGTTTAATTGATTTGGGGATTAATTTATATTTGGGTTTCTAATTAATACTGGGTATTATAAAAAAATATAAAGTAAGTGTAAAGCTAAAAGGATTTGGGGATTAATTTATAGTTGGTTTTCTAATTAATACTCAGGTAATAAAACAAAAAAGAGTATTGAAAAAGTTAAATTGTATTATAAATCTATTTATTAAAACGTGGAACATTTTAGAAATATAAAAAGAGAGTTAAAATAGAATAATGCTAAACATAATATCTATGAAAAAATAAGATTAATTTAAAAAAAGGATGTAGATTGTGTTTATTATTAAAAAGTGTTTTGGGGTGATGAATTAATTGAATTGTTTGATAAAAAAATGAATTAAAATTAAAATAGATTAATTTAAAAATGCAAAAAAATTAGAGAAACTAATAATTACATTTCTATAATTTATTGAACTGTATGAATTATGTAAAATAGTTCTAGTAAATGTAAACTGCACATAATAATTTAATACAAATTTAAATGATGAAAAAAATACAAGACAGGTTAATGATTTTTTTTTAATGTAATATATTTTATTAACAGTTTTAAAAAATCTTGAAAGAAAACTTTATTATTTATTACATTTTATCAAAATAAATATAGAGTTTTAATTGAACAGTAAAAAAATTTCAAACATTATTTTCTAGGTTTTCCCACGCTTATCCATCGAAGTCAAAGGGAGAAATTGTCCTTTTTTTTCGTTTTTACAGAAAGACATGACGAAGCCGCGTACACGTAACTTTCATCATTACGAGGATCATCGCGCTACGGATCAGATGCAAGGGAGAGCTCAGTCAAGGTAAGACGAATTTAAAAAAAATGTTTTTTTAAATTGTGGTAATGTTTATTGTAAGGAGAGAGGAGGGAGGTAGTTAGATGTAGTAAATGTGTTTTTGGTACTTTTAATGTGTGTTAACGAACAATTTCATTCCATAACAGGTTGCAGTAGTAGGCCCACGTTGGGTCTCATTCTTTCGTAAAACTTTTTGTTTAATAACGTTTATAAAAATATATAGATTATAAATTTTAATAATCAAAAGTGTTTCAAAAGATCTTTTTTCGTTTTGCGACAGTTTTAAAAAAAAATATAGATAATGCGTCATCGCGGTTAGATGTATTTTTTATATTATTTAAAAAAGGTCTCCTTTTTTAAAAAAAAAGAGTTTGGATATTTTTTAATACATTGCATATTGATTTTTGGAAGATCGAATTGGATTTTTTCGAGATGGGATTTCATCGATGGATTTTTGGACGTGGATTTGAGTTGGAATTAATTTCGATCGAGAATGGATTGCTTCGTTGGATTTTTTTGCGTTTTTTGCCAAATAATTTTTCGGGATTTTTTTTTGGGTGCGAGGACTTTAAAAAGGATTGTGGATTTTGTGCAATGGATTAAACAACTACAAAGGACTCTTGGTGAAAAATTGGATTCTAAGGGGCCTATTACGATGGCGGTCGGATGTCCACCGCCGGGCCGGCAGTGGTGCCCGCCGGACCGACGGTGGACATCCGACCGCGATCGCAAGCCAGAAATCCGCCGGTCAAATTAGGATGGCGGTGGGAAATTCCGACCGCCGCTTTTCCGCCGGTTGCCATCCGCACTCCTGCCTGGCGGATGGAGCAGGACCGGGATAATGGTGGAGGTGCAGGGCAGGCTCCGCCGGCAGGATTATGATGCCGGCAGTAGCCAGCCTTTCCTCAGCGGTCAGACTGCCATGGAAAGGCATGCGGTGATTGTCTTCCGGGGGCCCGTTGCGGGCCCCCAATGTTTTGTGGGGGTTGTGGGTGCACTGGGGGTGTACCCATGGGCCCCCCCCTACATTTCCCTGTACCAGGTGGCAGACACTGTGCAGTGCCTGCCACGCAGTGCAGGGAAATGCTGGACATGCTCATTTGGACATCGCTGCAGTGCTGCGGGCAGCAGCAACCGTCGCAATGTTAAGGCCCGCGATCCGACCGCCGCGGTCGGATTTCGAGCAAGGAACATCTTAATGCGACCGGCGGCTATGTCGCGGGCCTTGCGGGCGGTCTTTTCCCGTTACCATGGCGGTCGGGGAGTTTTCCGACCGCCATCGTAATAGGCCCCTAAGTAAGACCTAGGGGTCGATTCCGATTCGGGCCGGAAATCTCTCCGACCGAGCCGGACCCGGAGAGATTTCCGACCGAATCGGACCCGTGCAGTCCGACCGAACGAGTACGATGCGTCCGTATGTTATCGGACACGAGTCGGTCGGACTCCCATTGAACTCAATGGGAGCCGGTCGTACAACGCGTACGCGGGCTCCCATTGCCTCAATGGGTGCGAGGCGGACAAGGGCGCCCCCTACAGCGAGTACGCCGCGAAGCGCTCGCGGCGTACACGCACAGGTAGGGGGACCCATGGGTCCCCCTGTGTGCGCCTCGCACGGGTACGCGTACAGGGGGGTCCGACACGGACCCCCAAAGTACGGCTCCGACAGCGAGTTCGAGTCAGACGGCGCGAGTCGGTCGGAGCGGTCGAGGTGCGCATCGTACTTACCCGGCCGGAAAACGTCTCCATTGCGCGGTGCGGAATCGGGTCCGAGCGAGTCGGTCGGAGCGGTACGATCCGGGTACGAGTCGGTCGGAGCGGTCGGGTCGCCCGGACGAGTCGGTCGGCGAATTCGCATCGTACTCGCTCGGCCGGACCCGCGTACGGTTCGGTCGGGAAACAGGCTTTCGCATGGCTTTTTTCCCGACCGAATGGTATTGGGTGCGCCTCCGACCGAGATCGGAATCGGCCCCCAAGAGTTGAAAAAAGAAGACAGCTGAAGGTAAGGAGACTCGACTTTAAAAATAATTTTATGTTATTTTTAAAAAAAATGCCAATTGAATTAGGGGGTTTATTTGAGCAAAACAGGCAAGTAAGGAGATAGTGGAGGTTAGAAATGTAGGATGTGTGCAATATTATCTAGGTAATCTGAAGCCACCATCAATGTAAATTGTTGAATTGCACCGATTAGTCTCTCGGACAGTTCTTTTGTTCTTTTTGATATTCGTGGGTTCAGACTACCAGTTAATGATTGCGACATTCTTATTTCTTGGAAAATTTGCTCCTTCCTCAAAATTTCTAAGAAATGATAGAAGTTAGGATGAGGTTTGCCAATTGATTTATTGAAGGAGTTGTGCCATCCCTCTATGGCATTGTTTGTTTTTGCTCCTCCCTCTAAGCAGGTCGAGTAGCAGTTCCACCACTGCACATGGAAACATGGTTTCCTCCTGCGACCTGACCTGCTTAGATGGCCAATCCATGTGTCTTCAAAGTAATTTTGAAGGGGTGCCAATTTGTCTTTGTTTGATGTAAAGTATTCCGATTCTGTAATTGAAGTGTAGTATTCATCTACACTGTCAGGAGGAACAAAACAAAGGGCTGTTAGTTTTTTTAATTCAAATTGAAGTTTGCTGTCTGATATATAATCCTCAACTAAGGATGTTTTTTGAATTTTTCGCCAATAAGCCTGAGAAAAGTGAAAAAAACATCCTTGAATTTGGATATCCGTGTACATTTTGGTAATAGTATTAATCATTGGTAATTCAAAGTCAATTAATACTTTTCTAGGACTTTTGTTTCCTGTTTTAGCTTTGATCACTGACAAAAATTCAGTGTATGTTGAGGATTGTTTATCAGGGAGCAAACTGTACACTAAGGGAACAACTGAATTATTAATATATGCATGAATTGTGTATATTTGAGTGAATGGATGGGGTGTGGATTTAAACGTCCCATCCATCATCCAAATATCACTGCTCTCCAACTAAACAAGGTTATGGGGTATGCTAAAGATCAGTATTATTTTTTGAGGGTTTTGGTTGTCATGCAAAAGAAATGGTTCATTAGTAACTGTTATAGAAAGTTCAGGAGGAATGTTAATGTCAGAAGAGGTTTGGGGTGTTACTCTTTGTGGGTTATTTGCCTGTTTTTTACGTTGAATAATTCTTCGTAGGTTGCGTATTGTGGGCATACTACTAGCAACATGAGATGGAATGTGTTGGGATACCTCCCTCAAAACTGTGCCACAGGGTTCATTGGAGGTACATGCACTAGCTTTAATTTCGTTAATATTTTCTCTTACTTCAATCTTTATTGCAGAGGCAGAGTGGTTATGCTCTGTGGTTCTTAAAACAGAGTCACCAAGAGTAACCGCTGTGGCTGTGCAATGAGATGAGTAGTATTGCACACACCTCCAATGACACCCTGGCTCAGTTAGTCTCTCCTTACAATAAACATAACCACTATGTTTTAAAAGACGGTTCCCTCGGCTGGAGGAGATGTATTTAGCTTCTTGATTTGAAGACATTTTCTGTTATGGATTGAAAGAGAGTAAAAAAAAAAGTATATTTATTTTTAAGTGATGGTGTTTACCTGTTTTGAAGAAAAATGTTAGAGAACAATTTATGTATTTTTTACTGTTATAATTTAATACACTATGAAGTTAGAATAAATTGATTTACCTTGTTGCATTTGAAAATTTAAGTTAATTATAAAAAGAAAAAATCACCTTGGAGAGAAAAATGGTTAAGTTGTTATACAGTTTATATAGGGGCCGATTCTGATGCGGGTTGGAAAAGCTTCCCGACCGAATCGGTTGGGAAATGGTGTCCGACCCACTCGGATCGGGAAAGTCCGACCGGCGGAGTAGGATGCATCCGGATGCTTCCAGATTCGATTTGGTTGAACTCCCATTGACTTCAATGGGAACATTTGTTCCTAACCGCATCAGAATTGGGCCCTCGGTCGGGAAGACACGTTCCCGATCCGATTTGGAAGGAGCAAATGCCGTTAGGAGGCCTTCCTAACCGCATCAGAATCAGGCCCTCGGTCGGGAAGCTTTTCCAACCCGCATCAGAATCGGGCTCTAAGTGTTGTAACTTACTTTTTTTTGCTGTTTTTTGATCCTTTTGTGTTTGCTGATGTTTTACTGCTGTTTTGATTAGATGATCTGGTGTTTGTCAAAAGAATGAGTTAAACTTTTTAGTTTTTAGTAAAAAAATAATAGGGGGTCGATTCCGATTCGGGCCGGAAATTTCTCCGACCGAGCCGGACCCGGAGAGATTTCCGACCGAATCGGACCCGTGCAGTCCGACCGAACGAGTACGATGCGTCCGTATGTTATCGGACTCGAGTCGGTCGGACTCCCATTGAAGTCAATGGGAGCCGGTCGTACAACGCGTACGCGGGCTCCCATTGACTCAATGGGTGCGAGTCGGACAAGTGCGCCCCCTACAGCGGGTACGCGGCGAAGCGATTCGCGCCATACACGCACAGGTAGGGGGGACCCATGGGTCCCCCCTGTGTGCGACTCGCGCGGCTACGCGTACAGGGGGGTCCGACACGGACCCCCAAAGTACGGCTCCGACAGCTCTTTCGAGCCGGAGTGCGCGGCTCGGTCGGACTCGCTCGCGGCGCGCATCGTACTTACCCGGCCGGGAAACGTCTCCATTGCGCGGTGCGAGTCGGAGTCCGAGCGAGTCGGTCGGAGCGGTTCGAGCCGGGAGCGAGTCGGTCGGAGCGGTCGGGACGCCCGGACGAGTCGGTCGGCGATTTCGCATCGTACTCGCTCGGCCGGACCCGCGTACGGTTCGGTCGGGAAACAGGGCTCCGAATCGGATCCGGTAAAGCCGAATCCGATTCGGAGCCCTACCGGCCGAGATCGGAATCGGCCCCTAAGTCTTTTTTGGTGTTTTTGTTATTTGTTATGAATTAACCTGCAATGGAATAGATTAGTTATTTGTTATGGTAGAACAGAGGCAAGTTTGTTTTTTTATCAATGGATATTTTGCTTCAGTTTTAATTTGTATTTGTGATGTTTTTTGTACTTTAATAATTTGAACATTAGGTAATTTATTTACCTTCTAAAATTGGTTTTCTTGGGAATAGAAGTTTGCTTGGGAAAAGGTTCTGTTTGAAGGAAATTGTACACATTTTCTTTTTCTGCTATTAAACTTTATTTACAAATATAATTCTTGCAAAATTTACCTTGGTACATTGGGTTCTTTGTGGTTTGAGTTTTGAAATACACAATGATTGTTTTGATGTTAAATCTGGAAAGAAAAGTAGATGAAAATTGTTTTAAAAATGAAAGAGAATTAAACTACTATTTTGCCAAGTATATTCAACTTTGCATTACTTTGCTTGAGTTGTCATATTTCTTAAATCTTGATATTTATTTACCTTATTTTTTTTATCTTTAGTAGATTGTTTTGTATACAGAATATGTCCTGTGTCCTTTTAAACTTTTTTTTTGGTGATGATGATTTTATCTGTTGATAAAAATTAATGTTGAAAATGTTTTACAATTTTTGAAAAATGATTTATGCATGAAACACCATCCACCACTTTCCATGAGGCAAGCACATGTCGGAGTAGGAATAGTAATTTTACCCCCACCACTAGCCAACACTTTCCCCGAGGCAAGCACCTGTCGGAATAGGAATAGTAAATTTGCCACAACAGCCATCCAGCACTTTCACAGAGTCAAGCACAGCTTGGAGTAAGAATAGTAATTTTGCCTCCAGCACTTTCCCTGAGGCAATCACCTGTCGGAGTAGGAATATTAATTTTGTCCCCACCACCATTCAGCACTTTCCCTGTGGCAAGCATCAGTCGGAGTAGGAATATTAATTTTGCCCCCACCACCATCCAGCACTTTCCATGAGGCAAGCACCTGTTGGAGTAGGAATAGTTATTTTCCCCCCACCACCATCCAGCACTTTCCCTGAGGCAAGCACAGCTCCTGTTAGGAATAGTAATTTTGCGCCCACCACCATCCAGCACTTTCCCTGAGGCTAGCACCCGTCGGAGTAGGAATATTATTTTTGCCCCAACACCATCCAGCACTTTCTCTGAGGCAAGCACCTGTCGGTGTAGGAATAGTAATTTTGCCGCCACCACCACTTTCCCTGTGGCAAACACAGGTCGGAGTAGGAATAGTAATTTTGCCCCCTCCCCCCACCATCAAGCACTTTCCCTGAGGCAAGGACAGGTCGGAGTAGGAATAGTAAATTTGCCCCCACCACTATCCAGCATTTTCCCAGAGGCAGGCACAGGTTAGAGTAGGAATAGTAAATGTGTCCCCACCACTATCCAGCATTTTCCCAGAGGTAGACACAGGTCGGAGTAGGAATAGTAACAGTAGCGGCTCGTGGAGGGAGTGCCGCGGGGCGCTGGGGCGGGGGAGGAGCAGGGTGGGGGGTAGTAAACTACGGCATACGGCAGCACAGAGGTAAGTAAACAAATAAATAAATAAAACAAATTTCATTGCGTGCGCTGCATTGCCAAATGCGATGCAGCGCTCAACGAAATTTGTTTTATTTATTTATTTGTTTACTTACCTCTGTTTGGCCGTATGCCGTAGTTTACTACCCCCCACCCTGCTCCTCCCCCGCCCCACCGCCCCGTGGCACTCCCTTCACGAGCCGCTACTGAATAGTAATTTTCCCCCCACCACCATCAAGCACTTTCCCTGAGGCAAGGACAGGTCGGAGTAGGAATAGTAAATTTGCCCCCACCACTATACAGCATTTTCCTAGAGGCAGGCACAGGTCAGAGTAGGAATAGTAATTTTGTCCCCACCTCTATTCAGCACTTTCCCTGAGGCAAGTACAGCTCGGAGTAGGAATAGTAAGTTTACCCCTACCACCATCCAACACTTTCCCTGAGAGAAGTTGTTGGAGTAGGAATAGTAATTTTAGTCTCAGATCCATTTTACACTTTCTCTGATGTAAGCAACTGTCGGAGTTGTAATAATAAGTTTACTCACATCAATATCAAGCATTTTCCTTGAGACAAGCAGAGGTCATAGTAGGAATAGTAATTAATGCACTTTTTGAAAGTGAAACAGTCTTTGCTCTTAGAATTGTAAAATTGTTCCCACCTGTTTTCACTACTGTTCATGACATATATATATATTGTTTGTAGTTGTATGATTAATTTTTAAAACAGAAATATAATGGTGTTTCCTTCTCGTAAAAACTGTATGCTGTGTGGCTTTTAAATTTGTACAGTCTCTTAAAATTGAACATTATTACTGTTTAAAATTGATTTTTATAAAACAAAAATGTTTCTTTTACTTACAGAGTTATTGGATTTAATGACTGTGTTGTGAAGTGTGTTAATATCATTCCGTTTTTAAATTCTGAAAATGCTGTAAAATATTTTAAATGGTAAATGTTATTTAATTGAAATCTATGATTATGGGGCCCATTACGATACCCGGCGTAAAAGAATCCGCCAGGCATGGAAGCGGCAAAAATCCGCCCGCACACACCGTCTGAACACCGACCACGCCATTACGATTACACAAACCGAAAACCGCCATCGGCGGAAAAATCACACAAAATACCGCCCGCCATTGTCCGAGTCGGAGTCAAACCGCCCGCCACGGACGGAAACACGCACGACAACACAAAACCGCCCGCCCTCACGGCCGACACACCGCACGTGAGATTACGATCGCACCGCCATGAGCGCGGGAAAACTACAAATATACCGCCCGCCTGCGCAAACAACGCCGATGAGAATCGACACGGCAGAAGCCATGGCGCCCACGTCCCTGCACAGAAACCATCCGCTGACAAAAACAATCGCACACAACATGGCCAACAAGTCCACACAGCAAGGCACGCACAAATACACAAGCACAGTACACATCCCGAAAACACCCCCTGGACAAACAAAAACTACAAAGGCCAGAACCCCAGACACAACACACCTGAAAACAACAGACCATGAGGACACACCCACATAGGTAAGTACAAAAGCAGCACTCCCACAGACCACAACCCCTTGCAACATTGCAAACTAGAGAGGAGAGGAGAGGACACAGTGACACAGCAAGGACAGCAGCACACCACAGAAACGCACACATCACAACCACCACCACCACCACCACCAAACACCGGCACCACAAACCCCCTGCACATTACACAACACACACCGCACCAGCACCACAAACACCATGGCACCACAAAGAATGCCCAAGTTCACGCCCATTGAGCTGACGGTCATGGTTGACGAGATCATCAAGGTGCACCCACAAATCTATGGGAACCTGGTCCAGCACACACCACTAGCCACCAGAAACAGAATGTGGAACCGGATCGTAGACCAGGTCAATGCAGTCGGGACCCTGCCCAGGAACAGAGTCGAAATAAACAAACGGTGGAATGACGTCAAGAGCCTGGTCAAGAAGAAGGAGACCAAGAACAGAGAGCTGGCAGCCGTCACTGGCGGAGGGAATCCCGCGCTCTTCAAGACCTTCAAAGCGTGGGAGGAGAAGGTGCGAGTCACCATACATCCCGAGATCCTCGCCGGATTAGCAGGGGAGTGGAGGCTGGTAAGTACAAACTAATGTATACCAGCACACCGCTATGTACTCACATGCACTACCACCATGCCACAGCTCCCAGGGACAAACACCCCCATATCCAGCACACAATACACAACACATCACACACACATGCAACAGACACCACCACACACAGCCCAAACAGAACAACTGTAAGATGCGTGGGGACATGTGTACACTCAGCCAGCCACGTAACCACCAACAGGTCCCCAAATATGCCAGAAGCGCCACAACGAGCACCCACCACACCCATGTGTCCGCCACAGCTGCACTAACCGACAAGTAACAGGTAAGTGGCAGGAACACAAAGTGCAGTGGGTGGGAGGGTGGACAGCCCAAGTACAACACACACCAGGCCCCTAGTCCCACAGCACAGCAAGGAGGAGCATCCCCCACACCCCACAGCCACGTGTCAGCCACCGCAGTGCACAACGACAGCCGAAAGGTAGACATCACGGTCCACAGCAATCGGTGTCAGTGGGTGTCCAGCCACCACCACGACCCACAACACCGCCCCACCCCCACAGACCTGCAACATGGAGCACCCCCGCTTAGAACCATGTGGCATCCAGTACAGTGCACGCCCGAACAACCTGCAGGTGGGAAACTGGACAGGGCTGGATTACTGGAGGCATGAGGACCGTAACACGACCAACACATGGGACATGTCACGTAGCAGACGAACACGCAGCACCGCCCACCGTCACGAACAAGTGAACAATGTGCACACGGACATGAACCACAGACTCACACCTCACATGACCCATCACAGACACAGCAACACCCAAGGAGCCACGTCTGCATGCACAAGCCACACTGAATATAGTACCACACGGCAGCCACTGTGCAACTCATCACACACAACCGAAACACCATTGAAGTCCTGTCCATGTAGCCCCTACTGCCTGTCAACCACACACCCCACAACTACGCCTATGTAAGACAAACAACACTAGACGCAACAGAGCGGAACAACATAAATGCACACGAACACCACTGAACCCATCAAACACACAGACACACCATGCACATACAACATACCATCCATCCCATCCGTCAGCCCCAGTCTCATGAAAGGCATGTCATCCGCACAGCTGCCACACATACAGCAGTCACGCTAAGATACATGCCCATGACCAACCATGTGCCAGAAGTCAATGAAGCGCACGACACACTGTGAGCAACAACACACAACATGGGCCACACCCCCCCCCGAGCACTGCAGTGATGCACATGGCACAGGGCAGCACGCACACCAAGGAGATGGGACAACTGCAATACGTTGGCTGGCACACAACCATCACTCACTCATAACGATGCGTCCAATGCCATGTCCAGTAATCACAACAGACAGCAAATATGCAGGCCATGTCAGGCATGCACACACCTCAGACCATGCACTGTCATGCTGCCACAACACATGTCACGTTCGGCACCCATGGCTCACAGCATGTACCCCAAAAGCATATTCCCTCCCAAATGCGACTCTGGGGCATGGCCCCCATGTTGCCATATGCGTTCCTAAGCGTTCCATTTGAACCCCAAAAGCATATTCCCTCCCAAATGCGAATCTGGGGCATGGCCCCCATGTTGCCATATGCGTTCCTAAGCGTACCATTTGAACCCCAAAAGCATATTCCCTCCCAAATGCGAATCTGGGGCATGGCCCCCATGTTGCCATATGCGTTCCTAAGCGTCCCATTTGAACACCAAAAGCAAAGTACAAACCAGACCCAGGATGGGCCAGGAGCCCGCATACACCAGAGTCACAATAAGTAGGGGCACAGCAACACACCCATCGGCATGGCCAATCCGTCCCATGCCACATGTGCACAGCACACAGTCCCATTGCCAAGCACACACAACTACAAATGGTACAGCCACACACACGCCTCCGGGAAACCCATGTACGAGATTGCACGAACTGTGAATGTCAGACGACAAATACATACTTCGCCAGGTGCAACACAATAACAAATCTCATTCTCTCCACAGGTGACGAACTGCTGGATGCTGGGGATGGAGACAGCAGCCAGCACAGCCAGCCTACAAGCCCCCAACGAGGACACACGGATGTGGAGGATCTGTCCACCTCTTCGGACACGGACCACCAAGCAGGCCCATCTGGTGTGGCAGGGCCCAGCCGCTCCCCAGGACCCCTCCTACCCACCAACCCATCATCCAGGGCTGCTGAACATTCCCAGCCCCCTGCTGCCACTGTCGTTGCGGCCACACCCACGGTCATTGCGGCCACACCCACGGTCATTGCGGCCACACCCACGGTCATTGCGGCCACTACCACTGCCGCAACCGCCACCATCGCCGCACCGACCACCACCGCCGCCACCACCACCACGTCTTCGCTGGCACCAGCCCCAGCGCAGGTGGTGGCCCGGCCGACTGGATCCACCCTGGGAGCCACAGCGAGGACCGTGGTGAGCAATGTGGCTAGTGGGCAGGCCGGTGGCAGCAGGACTGGTAGGAGGAGCAGGGTCAGGGAAACGCCAGCCTCCCCTGGGAGCCATGCCCTGCCTCAAATGGCCAGAGTCCTTGGGGCCTATGAAGAGGCCCAAGGACAATGGGCCAGGTCAGCTACAGACACGCGTGAGGTGCTGGGGGTGCTGAGGTCCATGGACGCCCGTATGGGCCAACTCGTGGACCTCATGGGCCAGCTGGTGGTGGCGGTGAGGTCACAGCCAGGGACAGCAGCTCCCCCTCCGCCACCACCTGCCGGGGCGCAGGGTCGAGCAGCAGTGTCCAGTTCCCCTGCGTCCACAGCCAGTGAGCACACCTCAACCACCAGCATGTCGCAAGCAGGCACCCCCTCGCAAACGTGGAAGGGGCCGTCCGAAGTGGAAACAGATCTCCCGGGAGGACTTCGCACGCTCCAGACGCAAGTGAGGCAGCCAGCCAGCCTTCCTTGACCACCCACTGCATTGACTTGGACTACGATCCCACTCCACACAGCCATCTGGATGGCATGTGTGTGTTGGACTATGGACATAGAACCAGTGGGTACACCCTGAGCATCACGCAGCCATGACCGACAGCTCATTGTCACTGCACGCACCACTTTTGTCATCACCTTACACACAATCACATGTCACAGTTTGAAATAAATGCACCTCTTACACAAACTGCTGTTTGTGCCCTGTGTTTTATTTGTACGGAATACAACGGCCACCTTGGGCGGAAAGGCACCTGATGCGTGGCATGGCAATGGAACCGGAGGGCCTGTAGGGACCTAGGGGTGGGAGACAGAACAGGAGCACATTCAATGAGTGTGTCACACACCCATCACACAGTACATGTCAACAACTACAAGCAATGTACACACATCGCACAGAGCAATAGGGCACAATGCCACAGCCACCAACAGTGGCATACAACCCTGGCCATGGAGCGTTGACACACAGCACGCAGTGAACAAACGGCCACCCTGACACAGCACACACACACCTGCACAGATACAGCCACATCAGCCGTCGTACATGGACACTCACCGTCAAGTGAAGTAGTGGGCGATGAGCTGCTGCCGCACATTACCAGCTTCCTCCTCTCCGCTGTCCTCCTCACTCGAGCTGTCCTGGTCTGCGGGCTGGGGCCCTGGTTGATCTCCGTCATCCACGATGAGGGGGATCTGCTTCCGAATGGCCAGATTGTGCAGCATGCAGCACGCCACCACTATCTGGCACACCTTCTGTGGGGAGTACGCCAGCGCACCCCCGGTGCGGTCCAGGCACCTGAACCTGGACTTGAGGAGGCCAAAGGTACGCTCGACCACACGTCTGGTCCTCCCATGTGCCTCATTGTAGCGATCGTCTGCTGGGGTGCGAGGATTCCTCAATGGACTGAGCAGCCATGCCCCATTCGGGTACGCAGAGTCACCTGGGTGTGAGGGACACAGAGAACCGTTGCTATTCCAACTGGACAGGGGACAGCATCGCACAACCAGCACGCTACACCACTCCACATACTCACCGACAATACAGCCACGATCCTGTTGCAGATTGGACATCAGTCGTGGCAAGATGCTGTTGCGCATTATGTGTGCGTCATGGGCCGAGCCTGGGAACTTTGCACACACGTGGGTGATCACCATGTCCGCAAGGCACACCACTTGCACATTCAGGGAGTGCGTGTGCTTCCTGTTGCGGTACAGGTGCTCAGTGGCCTGTGGTGGAACAAGGCCAACATGTGTGCAGTCAATGGCTCCAACGACGTGTGGGATTCTGCCAAGGGCATAGAATGCACCCTTCACTGCCGCCAATTCACGAGTCCTGGGGAAGCGGATGTACCTGTTTCGGCACAGCATCATGGCTGCCAGTACATCCCTCAGCACCTTGCTGAACATGGGCTGGGACATCCCTCCTCCACTGCCCACTGTGTGCTGGAATGACCCAGTGGCGAAGAAATGCATGGCGGCCATCACCTTAGCCGTGGGGGTGACAGCTGTCGGATACACCCTGCGGGGACGGAGATGGGGTTCCAACATGGCACACAGTCGATGCAGGGTTGGCCTGTCCAGCCGAAACTTCCTAATGACCTCTGTATCGTCCATGTCCGCCAGCAATTGGTATGGGCGGTCAATGTTCGGTCTCCGCCTAGGGAAATTGGCAGTGGACACATGTCAAAGCAACACAACACATAGCAATTTCGCATACACATCACTGACATGACTGAGCAAGCACATGAGCCACAGCCCAGCTGTCAAGCTGGGACGGCACGGCCACAATACACTTACACAGGTCTCCCAACAATGGCAATGGCTAGTGATACAAACCACTGCCATGTGCATGCACATGGGGATCTAGGCCCCAATGACTTGCGGGGCGTGCTGATGGGGACTGACTGCATATTCGTCAAGCGGCAACGCCACGGCAACATGAATGTCTGCTGAGCATGGAACTGCTTCCGAGGCTGGATGAGTATGGCACACGACGACGACGATGTGGGCACAGGCTGAGCGGCCAAAACAAGTGGGACCTGTGGCACGAGGGGATATGAGACAGTAGTAG
Organism: Calotriton arnoldi; assembly: GCA_963921515.1. Taxonomy (NCBI): domain Eukaryota; kingdom Metazoa; phylum Chordata; class Amphibia; order Caudata; family Salamandridae; genus Calotriton; species Calotriton arnoldi. The sequence goes on from CAWUFW010003696.1 coordinate 1,478,389, forward strand.
GTGTCAGCACTGCACCCTATGTACAGCACTGTACGGATCACACCTCCCGAAACATTGACAGGTGTCCACATTGACAGCCCCATGCCAAGACGGCTGTGTGCTTGCAGTCACACGTCACAGGTGAGAGGTTACATTGCACGTGCCAGGTGGCAGACGTACATAGTGGGAGCTGGCATGTGTGTGCATGTGTCTCCTGTTCAGGATCCACCAGATGGGCGCTGACTCTGTACTGACCATTGGACACAGCATGTTCCGTGGAAGGCTTGTGTGTGTGGGATGGTGGCACTGGATGTGCCTCCGTTGGGTGGGGGGCCATGCACAGGCGGGTACGTCGATGATTGCGCATTGTTGGTCACGGTGGGTGCACCCACTAAGATGTGTTGCCCTGTGTTCAATTCCTATGTCCGCATGATGATGGACTGTAGATGTGGGCAGACTACACATTGGTCGATGTGCTGTCTATATGCATGTGCCTTCACACCAGGCACAGCTGCCCCTGCACATGTGACCCCTGCTGGACTCGCTGCTGGGTCTGTGGAGCTGATGCACCTTCTGTGCGTGGGGCGGACAGCTCTCCTCACTTCCCTCATTGCGCATGTCATGACTTTGCCGCAGGTGACATGGATCATGGAGGGCCCACATGTACGCGTGGGTAGGCTACACATGATTGTTCACTGGTCGCCACCCCCAGTCAGTGTTTCGAATGGGAAGGTTGTCGTGCTGGTGGTATGTTCGATGTGGCGGATGGGCGGGCCTAGGTGCGGGCTTACATTCCGGACATGGGGGTAGTTGGATTGGCGACTAGTTGCAGTACACACGGGACACGTCTCTTCCTTTCCACATCTGGGTCATCCCTTGTACTCACTGACAGTGATACAGTCATCTTCGCCCCAGCCCTCATGTCCTCCCCTCGCTCCCCCAATATGCATGTGCACCTGCGAGGCTAGCGCTTGCACAGGCAGCCCCAAGCTCGCACCAGAGAGGGCAAGGAGTGTATGTGTGGGTCCAGTTGCACGAGTGGGCTGTCTCAGGGTATGATGTGTTGCGGGACGCCGTCCACCTGCGTGGTGCCCCAAATGGAGACCCGGCCTGCATGGACTATGCATCACAGTCTTCGCCTTCCGGATCCGCCACCTGCGACACCCAGTGGCTGTGGCTGCCCTTGCGGCCATGCCGCGTCCGTCTGTGACTGATGGCCCACACATTCACTCTTTGGCCTCTCTGGGGAGGGCTCGGGGGTGGTGGCGCACGCGCTTGCACTTAGTCGCAATGGCATGTGGCGTGGTTGGTATAATGGGCAATGGATGGGATGGTGCGAGCCACCTCCCGTGACGTCAGTGCTGCTCGTGCTGTGGTGCGTCCCCCTACACTTCCATTTGACTTGTGCCATGCTAGACGTTGAGGTTCTATTGCCTGCGTGATATGACCAGGAGGAGCGCGAGGAGACCTCTCACACACCATGCTCCACTGCCATCCCGTGCCCTGTATCGCCTGTGCGGATTGACTATGTTGGGGTTACACCTGGTCGACTGGGGCTGTGTGTGCCTTGTCAAGGGGCATGGCGGGCGCACAACAGGATCCAGCTTGTCCACAGAGGGTGGGCTGAGGTGCGCCTGGTACCGCTTTGTACGTGTGCCCGGCTGCTGTGCACACACGTGTTCACTCCCCCCCGACAGGTGTCCTCTCACAATGCCCAGGGAAGCGGTGGTGTACTGTTCATGACCCCTCCCGACACGGCGTGCTCCAACTTGGCATGTGCGCATCTACCCGTCACACCCACCCACCTGAGCACTGCGTCCATACGACTTCACACGACACATGTGTGTCTTCCACAGTTGTGCTACTCATTTGCGTTGACATCCAATACCAGTGGACTACATGGTCATGTCACGACTGCCGTGTACTTCACATACTCTCATCCTCTCTCATTCGTACTTGTGAAATGAGTCAGCGGAGACAGTTTTGGTTTCAAACATTATATTGAGTCTTCTGTCCTCTGTGATGCAGTATAGTGGACACTACTGGCAGCGGAATACATGTTGAGGATATACTGAGCATGATTGCAAATGGGATAGGGTGTGGGGTTACATGTGATTGGCTGTTGCATGTGGGATGTGGGCTTCAGAGTTACATCTGCTTGGCCAAGGCTGTGCTAATGTACATTTACGTATAGCTGCGGAGCTGCGGACTTTGACACAGACGGTATACATGTAGCCTACCAGACCGCTTGGCATCATGGGCACAGTCCATCTCAGTTCCATGTGACAGGTTTGCTGCGGTTGTTCCTCATGCACGCGTGCATGTGTGATGACATCAGGGCATGTGCTTGCGTGCATGCAGCGGCGTGCCACTTGTTGTTGCACTGTGGTGGTTACTGGACATGTCACAGTCACTGGGGTCGTGTTGTTGTTGTATGCACTTGTCGTCCATGCAAAGGTCCTGGTATGGGATTCCCGGGGCGGGGGTGGGAGGGGTGCAGCACCCACAGACTCCAGGCGACCTATTCATGTCCACTGAGCGGTGTGTGTGTCCATGGGCGCTGGATCCATGTCGTGTCCTGGTTGTTCGTGCAGTTCCGTCCATGTGGGTGCGATACACAGACCCCATGCCACTGCCTCCCACGATGCATGCGGTGTTCCTGGATGTGATGGGGAACAGTGTGCATGTCCCGGTCATATCCGATGTCATGGCGATGTCGTTGATGGTGTGGTTACAGTTGCCGGTCGTTTGGTATGGCTGTTGTGGTGGTGACTGGCCAGTCCGTGCGGAAGCTAAGCATGGGTGCGGGGTTGGACATCATAGGTCAATCGGGGAACCTGCGTTGTGGTCCGACGAATTTACAGGTTGTCAGGTATGCGATGCCGTCCAGCAGGGCTTCCATGTCATTGGTGGTGTACATGTTTGCCAGCCAATGTAGCGGATGGTGGCTGTCAAGGTGTTGTTCGTAAGTTGTCCCTTGGAGGACCATGATGGGGCATGCTGGGTGACATTCGATGTAGCTGTTCTCGATGATCCGTCGTGTGGAGGCACAGTGGTCCCATTTCAGTGCGGGTGCGATGTTGGCCACATACGCCATGCCCCCATAGGCAGAGCAGGCCCTGTCGTGTGCGTCCAGAGGGAGGAGTAGTGGTAGCAGGTCCGCCTTTAGACATGCCGGGTTGGAGAGGCATATCTCCACGGGATGCTGGTAGGGACACCTCCGACAGTAGAAGACGGGCATGACGCAGCTGAACAATGTGATGCGGTAAGTCAGTCGGTAACTTACGTTCAGCAGGGACAGGAGATCGCATCCCAATATATGTATCAGTGTTGGTTTGGTACAGCTTGAGCTCTTCGGCGTAGTTGGGTAGGTGTGTTGCGGTTGCCATTTCGCAGCGGTTCGTAGAGGTGGCGTGCTCCGGCTGTGTGTGCAGTCTGCAATGTGCACGCTCTGGGGTTGCTGTGAGCTCTGTGTAGTCGTGGTATGTCTCACTTGCCATTGCCATTGTTGGGAGACCTGTGTAAGTGTATTGTGGCCGTGCCATCCCAGCTTGACAGCTGGGCTGTGGCTCATGTGCTTGCTCAGTCATGTCAGTGATGTGTATGCGAAATTGCTATGTGCCGTGTTGCTTTGACATGTGTCCTCTGCCATTTAACCCAGGCGGAGACCGAACATTGACCGCCCATACCAATTGCTGGCGGACATGGACGATACAGAGGTAATCAGGAAGTTTCGGCTGGACAGGCCAACTCTGCATCGACTGTGTGCCATGTTAGAGCCCATCTCCGTCCCGCAGGTGTATCCGACTGCTGTCACCCCCACGGCTAAGGTGATGGCCGCCATGCATTTCTTCGCCACTGGGTCATTCCAGCACACAGTGGGCAGTGGAGGAGGGATGTCCCAGCCCATGTTCAGCAAGGTGCTGAGGGATGTACTGGCAGCCATGATGCTGTACCGAAACAGGTACATCAGATTCCCCAGGGCTCGTGGATTGGCGGCAGTGAAGGGTGCATTCTATGCCCTTGGCAGAATCCCACACGTCGTGGGAGCCATTGACTGCACTCATGTTGGCCTTGTTCCACCACAGGCCACTGAGCACCTGTACCGCAACAGGAAGCACACGCACTCCCTGAATGTGCAAGTGGTGTGCCTTGCGGACATGGTGATCACCCACGTGTGTGCCAAGTTTCCAGGCTCGGCCCATGACGCACACATAATGCGCAACAGCATCTTGCCACGACTGATGGCCAATCTGCAACAGGATCGTGGCTGTATTGTCGGTGAGTATGTGGAGTGGTGTAGCGTGCTGGTTGTGCGATGCTGTCCCCTGTCCAGTTGGAATAGCAACGGTTCTCTGTGTCCCTCACACCCAGGTGACTCTGCGTATCCGAATGGGGCATGGCTGCTCAGTCCATTGAGGAATCCTCGCACCCCAGCAGACGATCGATACAATGAGGCACATGGGAGGACCAGACGTGTGGTCGAGCGTACCTTTGGCCTCCTCAAGTCCAGGTTCAGGTGCCTGGACCGCACCGGGGGTGCACTGGCGTACTCCCCACAGAAGGTGTGCCAGATAGTGGTGGCGTGCTGCATGCTGCACAATCTGGCCATTCGGAAGCAGATCCCCCTCATTGTGGATGACGGAGATCAACCAGGGCCCCAGCCCGCAGACCAGGACAGCTCGAGTGAGGTGGACAGCGGAGAGGAGGAAGCTGGGAATGTGCGCCAGCAGCTCATCGCCCGCTACTTCACTTGACGGTGAGTGTCCATGTACGACGGATGATGTGTCTGTATCTATGCAGGTGTGTGTGTGCTGTGTCAGGGTGGCCGTATGTTCACTGCGTGCAGTGTGTCAACGCTCCATGGCCAGGGTAGTATGCCACTGTTGGTGACTGTGGCATTGTGCCCTATTGCTCTGTGCGATGTGTGTACATTGCTTGTAGTTGTTGACATGTACTGTGTGATGGGTGTGTGACACACTCATTGAATGTGCTCCTGTTCTGTCTCCCACCCCTAGGTCCCTACAGGCCCTCAGGATTCCATTGCCATGCCACGCATCAGGTGCCCTTCCGCCCAAGGTGGCCGTTGTATTCCGTACAAATAAAACACAGGGCACAAACAGCAGTTAGTGAAAAAGGTGCATTTATTACGAACTGTGACATGTGATTGTGTGTAAGGTGATGACAAAAGTGGTGCGTGCAGTGACAATGAGCTGTCGGTCATGGCTGCGTGATGATCAGGGTGTACCCACTGGTTCTATGTCCATAGTCCAACACACACATGCCATCCAGCTGGCTGTGTGGAGTGGGATCGTAGAAGCAAGTCAATGCAGTGGCTGGTCAAGGAAGGCTGGCGGAAGGCTGGCTGGCTGCCTCACTTGCGACTGGAGCGTGCGAAGTCCTCCCGGGAGATCTGTTTCCTCTTCGGACGGCCCCTTCCACGTTTGGGAGGGGGTGTGTGGTGGCGACCTGCTGGTGGTGGGTGAGGTGTGCTCACTGGCTGTGGACGCAGGGGAAGTGGACACTGCTGGCCGACCCTGCGCCCTAGCAGGTGGTGGCGGAGGTGGTGTTGCTGGCCTTGCCTGTGACCCCACCGCCACCACCAGCTGGCCCATGAGGTCCACGAGTTGGTCCATACGGGACACGAATTGGCCCATATGGGCGTCCATGGACCTCAGCACCCCCAGCACCTCCCGCGTGTCAGTAGCAGACCTGGCCCATTGTCCTTGGGCCTCTTCATAGGCCCCAAGGACTCTGGCCATTTGAGGCAGGGCATGGCTCCCAGGGGAGGCTGGCGTTTCCCTGACCCTGCTCCTCCTACCAGTCCTGCTGCCACCGGCCTGCCCACTAGCCACATTGCTCACCACGGTCCTCGCTGTGGCTCCCAGGGTGGATCCAGTCGGCCGGGCCACCACCTGCGCTGGGGCTGGTGCCAGCGAAGACGTGGTGGTGGTGGAGGCGGTGGTGGTCGGTGCGGCGATGGTGGCGGTTGCGGCAGTGGTAGTGGCCGCAATGACCGTGGGTGTGGCCGCAACGACAGTGGCAGCAGGGGACTGGGACTGTTCAGCATCCCTGGATGATGGGTTGGTGGGTAGGAGGGGTCCTGGGGAGCGGCTGGGCCCTGCCACGCCAGATGGGCCAGCTTGGTGGTCCGTGTCCGAAGAGGTGGACAGATCCTCCAGATCCGTGTGTCCTCGTTGGGGGCTTGTAGGCTGGCTGTGCTGGCTGCTGTCTCCATCCCCAGCGTCCAGCAGTTCGTCACCTGTGGAGAGAATGAGATTTGTTATTGTGTTGCACCTGGCGAAGTATGTATTAGTCGTCTGACATTGGCAGTTCGTGCAATCTCGTACATGGGTTTCCCGGAGGCGAGTGTGTGGCTGTGGCATCTGTAGTTGTGTGTGCTAGGCAATGGGACTGTGTGCTGTGCACATGTGGCATGGGACGGATTGGCCATGCCGATGGGTGTGTTGCTTTGCCCCTACTCATTGTGACTCTGGTGTATGCGGGCTCCTGGCCCATCCTGGGTCTGGTTTGTACTTTGCTTTTGGGGTTCAAATGGAACGCTTAGGAACGCATATGGCAACATGGGGGCCATGCCCCAGATTCACATTTGGGATGGAATATGCTTTTGGGGTTCAAATGGAACGCTTAGGAACGCATATGGCAACATGGGGGCCATGCCCCAGATTCGCATTTGGGATGGAATATGCTTTTGGGGTTCAAATGGAGCAGCTTAGGAACGCATATGGCAACATGGGGGCCATGCCCCAGATTCGCATTTGGGAGGGGATATGCTTTTGGGGTTCAAATGGAACGCTTAGGAACGCATATGGCAACATGGGGGCCATGCCCCAGATTCGCATTTGGGAGGGGATATGCTTTTGGGGTTCAAATGGAACGCTTAGGAACGCATATGGCAACATGGGGGCCATGCCCCAGATTCGCATTTGGGATGGAATATGCTTTTGGGGTTCAAATGGAACGCTTAGGAACGCATATGGCAACATGGGGGCCATGCCCCAGATTCGCATTTGGGATGGAATATGCTTTTGGGGTTCAAATGGAACGCTTAGGAACGCATATGGCAACATGGGGGCCATGCCCCAGATTCGCATTTGGGAGGGATATGCTTTTGGGGTACATGCTGTGAGCCATGGGTGCCGAACGTGACATGTGTTGTGGCAGCATGACAGTGCATGGTCTGAGGTGTGTGCATGCCTGACATGCCCTGCATATTTGCTGTCTGTTGTGGTTACTGGACATGGCATTGGACGCATCGTTATGAGTGAGTGATAGTTGTGTGCCAGCCAACGTATTGCAGTTGTCCCATCTCCTTGGTGTGCGTGCTGCCCTGTGCCATGTGCATCACTGCAGTGCTCGGGGGGGTGTGGCCCATGTTGTGTGTTGTTGCTCACAGTGTGTCGTGCGCTTAATTGACTTCTGGCACATGGTTGGTCATGGGCATGTGTCTTAGCGTGACTGCTGTATGTGTGGCAGCTGTGCGGATGACATGCCTTTCATGTGACTGGGGCTGACGGATGGGATGGATGGTATGTTGTATGTGCATGGTGTGTCTGTGAGTTTGATGGGTTCAGTGGTGTTCGTGTGCATTTCTGTTGTTCCGCTCTGTTGCGTCTAGTGTTGTTTATCTTACATAGGCGTAGTTGTGGGGTGTGGGGTTGACAGGCAGTGGGGGCTACATGGACAGGACTTCAATGGTGTTTCGGTTGTGTGTGATGAGTTGCACAGTGGCTGCCGTGTGGGACTATATTCAGTGTGGCTTGTGCATGCAGACGTGGCTCCTTGGGTGTTGCTATGTCTGTGATGGGTCATGTGGGGTGTGAGTCTGCTGTTCATGTCCGTGTGCACATTGTTCACTTGTTCGTGACGGTGGGCGGTGCTGCGTGTCCGTGTGCTACGTGACATGTCCCATGTGTTGGTGGTGTTATGGTCCTCATGCCTCCAGTAATCCAGCCCTGTCCAGTTTCCCACCTGCAAGTTGTTCGTGCGTGCACTGTACTGGATGCCACATGGCTCTAAGCGGGGGGTGCTCCATGTTGCAGGTCTGTGGGGGTGGGGGGGTGTAGTGGGTCGTGGGGGTGGCTGTACACCCACTGACACCGATTGCTGTGGACCGTGATGTCTGCCTTTCGGCTGTCGTTGTGCACTGCGGTGGCTGACACGTGGCTGTGGGGTGTGGGGGATGCTCCTCCTTGCTGTGCTGTGGGACTGGGGCCTGGTGTGTGTTGTACTTGGGCTGTCCACCGTCCCACCCACTGCACTTTGTGTTCCTGCCACTTACCTGTTACTTGTCGGTTAGTGCAGCTGTGGCGGACACATGGGTGTGGTGGGTGCTCGTTGTGGCGCTTCTGGCATATTTGGGGACCTGTTGGTGGTTACGTGGCTGGCTTAGTGTACACATGTCCCCACGCAACTTACAGTTGTTCGGTTTGGGCTGTGTGTGGTAGTGTCTGTTGCATGTGTGTGTGATGTGTTGTGTATTGTGTGCTGGACATGGGGGTGTTTGTCCCTGGGAGCTGTGGCATGGTAGTTGCGCATGTGAGTACATAGCGGTGTGCTGGTATACATTAGTTTGTACTTACCAGCCTCCACTCCCCTGCTAATCCGGCGAGGATCTCCGGATGGATTACGACTCGCACCTTCTCCTCCCACGCTTTGAAGGTCTTAAAGAGCGCGGGATTCCCTCCGCCAGTGACGGCAGCCAGCTCTCTGTTTTTGCCCTCCTTCTTCTTGACCAGGCTCTTTACGTCATTCCAACGTTTGTTTATCTCGGTTCTGTTCCTGGGCAGGGTCCCGACTGCATTGACCTGGTCTACGATCCGGGTCCACATTCTGTTTCTGGTGGCTAGTGGTGTGTGCTGGACCATGTTCCCATAGATTTGTGGGTACACCTTGATGATCTCGTCGACCATGACCGTCAGCTCCATGGGCGTGAACTTGGGCATCCTTTGTGGTGCCATGGTGTTTGTGGTGCTGGTGCGGTGTGTGTTGTGTAATGTGCAGGGGGTTTGTGGTGCCGGTGTTTGGTGGTGGTGGTGGTGGTTGTGATGTGTGCGTTTCTGTGGTGTGCTGCTGTCCTTGCTGTGTCACTGTGTCCTCTCCTCTCCTCTCTGGTTTGCAATGTAGCAAGGGGTTGTGGTCTGTGGGAGTGCTGCTTTTGTACTCACCTATGTGGGTGTGTCCTCATGGTCTGTTGTTTTCAGGTGTGTTGTGTCTGGGGTTCTGGCCTTTGTATTTTTGTTTGTCCGGGGGTGTTTTCGGGATGTGTACTGTGCTTGTGTATTTGTGTGTGCCTTGCTGTGTGGACTTGTTGGCCATGTTGTGTGCTATTGGTTTTGTGTGCGGATGGTTTCTGTGCAGGTACGTGGGCGCCATGGCTTCTGCCGTGTCGATTCTCATCGGCGTTGTTTGCGCTGGCGGGCGGTATATTTGTTGTTTTTCCGCGCTCATGGCGGTGCGATCGTAATTTCACGTGCGGTGTGTCGGCCGTGTGGGCGGGCGGTTTTGTGTTGTCGTGCGTGTTTCCGTCCGTGGCGGGCGGTTGGACTCCGACTCGGACGATGGCGGGCGGTATTTTGTGTGATTTTTCCACCGATGGCGGTTTTCGGTTTGTGTACTCATAATGGCGTGGTCGGTGTTCAGGCGGTGTGTGCGGGCGGATTTTTGCCGCATCCATGCCTGGCGGATTTTTTTACGCCGGGTATCGTAATGAGCCCCTAGAATATTGAAAATAATAAATCATGGATTTATAGGGTCGATATTTTTTTTTTTGGGTGAATTTTTAGACGTGTATTTCTTTTAATACTTGAGTATTTATTTTAATACTCAGGCATTAATTTTAATCCTCAGATATTAATTTTAAATACTCGTGTTTTAATACACTTCCCCACCCTAAACCCCTATTTCCTTTGCATCCCGTCCCAGTGGTTTGTTTTACATTTATTTTTAATAAAAGTATTTTAAAAAACCGAAAAAGAGTATTATTTTTAACACAGAGGGGCCGATTCCGATCTCACTGGGAGAAGGCTCCGTCCGACTCGGTTCCGGAGGGCTTTCCGACCGACTCGTGCTCCGGGGCTCCGAGCGCCCGAGTACGATGCGAACAAGCGCTGTCGGACACGGGTCGCTCGGAGCCCCATTGAAGTCAATGGGAGCCTGTTGTACGACGAGCACATAGGCTCCCATTGACGAAAAAGGTGCGTTGCGCACAAGGGCGCCCCCTGTAGTGGGGATGCGTCTGTGCCACCCGCACCGTACATGCATGTGTAGGGGGGACCCTTGGGTCCCCCCCTGTGATCGACGCGTAAGGCTACGGGTGAAGGGGGGTCCGGCGCGGACCCCCGAAGTCTGCTTCCCGGAGCGTTAACGTGTCGGAGGCTCCGACTCAATCCGGCTGTCCGAATCGTGCATTGTACTGGCTCGGTCGGAAATCGCCTCCAGTGCACGGCACGGTTTGCTTACGGACGGGACGTACGGAGCGGGTCGGACCCGGAAACGATTTGGTCGGCGATTTCGTGTCTCTCGCATCGTACTTGCTCGCTCGTACAGCTGGACGAGTCGGTCGGAAAACACGCGTACGGCTCGTACTATTTCGGGCCGGATCGCGTTCGGAGCCCTTCCGAGCGAGATCGGAATCGGCCCCGGAGTATTAACTTTAATACTCAGGTATTAATACCCGTGTATTAATACACTACCCCACCCAAAACCCCTATTTTCCCTGCATCCCGTCCCAGGGGTTTATTATACTTAAAAAAAAATGTGTAGTAATGGTATGCGTAGTAGTAGTATGCATTGTAAATGTTTGCGTTGTAATGGTAGTTTTGTGCATTTTTATCATATTGCATTGTAATGGTATGCGTAGTAAAAACATGAAGGGGTCGATTCCGATTCGGGCCGTAAATTTCTCCGACCGAGCCGGACCCGGAGAGATTTCCGACCGAATCGAGTACGATGCGGCCGTATGTTATCGGACTCGAGTCGGTCGGACTCCCATTGAAGTCAATGGGAGCCGGTCGCACAACGCGTGACGCGGGCTCCCATTGACTCAATGGGTGCGAAGTCGGACAAGGGCGCCCCCTACAGCGGGTACGCGGCGAAGTGATTCGCGCTGTACACGCACAGGTAGGGGGGACCCATGGGTCCCCCCTGTGTGCGACTCGCGCGGCTACGCGTACAGGGGGGTCCGACACGGACCCCCAAAGTACGGCTCCGACAGCTCTTTCGAGTCGGAGTGCGCGGCTCGGTCGGACTGCTCGCGGCGCGCATCGTACTTACCCGGCCGGGAAACGTCTCCATTGCGCGGTGCGAGTCGAGTCCGAGCGAGTCGGTCGGAGTGGTTCGAGCCGGGAGCGAGTCGGTCGGAGCGGTCGGGACGCCCGGACGAGTCGGTCGGCGATTTCGCATCGTACTCGCTCGGCCGGACCCGCGTACGGTTCGGTCGGGAAACAGGGCTCCGAATCGGATCCGGTAAAGCCGAATCCGATTCGGAGCACTGCCGGCCGAGATCGGAATCGGCCCCGAAATGTAATGGTAGCTGCGTTGTAAAGTCTGCGTTGTATAAGCATGCGTTGTAATGGTTTGCATTGTAACATCATATATTCTTTTGGAACTCTTTAAATGTCCTGTTGAATAAAAACACCAAAAGAAATAATAGTGCCTTCTCTGCTGAGCACTGGATTGCCCATGTACACTGGCTCTATGTCTACACTAGGTTACCGGCTGGTACACTGCGTGAACTTTCTAAAGATCTGGTTAATGGACTTACACATGATCAAATTGAGGCCACCGAGGTGAAAATCGTAGAAATCCTTAAAGCGATGCACATGGACGGGGCCCCAAGGCCAAATGGTCTGCCCGTGTGTTCAGGGACGAGGCCAAATTCTGGGCATCCTATATGTATACTTTTTTTAACAACTGCTTGTCATACTCACGCATCCCCAATTCATGGAGGGGCTCCATCTTTTACCCCTCCATAAAAAAAGGTGATAGCTCGACTCCAGAAAACTATAGATTAATCGCCCTATTGGACATAGTAGGGAAAGCGTTTGCAAAGTTGCTCTTGCATGACCTCGAAGATTGGGTCAGTGACAACAATATACTACTGTACTACCAAACGGGCTGTCGCTCAAAGGCCTCCACCATCGACAACGTAATTGCTCTTTTGTATCTGATGGGCAAAGCAGTGAAAAAAATCTTAAGTCCATTATACGCGTGCTTTATACATTTCAGCACAGCGTTTGATGGCATTGATCAAAAATCTTATGGATCAGACTTGCTGCATGGGGGATTCCAAAACAGCTATTATGTGCAATAATCGCCCTGTATACAGAAACCTGCACCCAGGTTAAGTTAACACAATCACACGCCACACAAACAAGGGACTGAAGCAGGGATGCGTCATCGCACCCATATTATTCAACTTGTACACAGTGGATCTTGGCCAGCAACTGTCGATGGGGAACTTGCACCCCCCTAGAAAGGCTCGGCTTACTGAAATTGCCCATTATTCAGTACGCCGACAACCTGGTAATCCTACATCAAACACGGGTTGGAATGCGGCAAGCGCCGAACATTCTCCACAACTATAATACTACAATTTCATTAATGTCAATGCCTTGAAAACCTAAGTCCTTATCTTTGACCAATGTGCAAAAAACTTCAATTAACATGGAACATTGGGAGCATGAAGATCATTACCACCAATAAATATAACTATCTTGGAGTTTGACTGTCAGCTTCAGGCAAAGCCTTTCATCAAGCAAAGGCCATAGAAGAAAAATCAGCTAAAACTACATTTGCCATAGCCAAACTACACCATAATTTATAGTCTCCAACCTCTCCTACCACTGATGGCATACGCACAGTCATCAGGGCAAAATTCCTTCCCACAATAAGCTATGGTCACCTCGCCTATACCGGAAAACTCACAAATATTTTAGAGCACTGCCATACAGCAACTTACAGGAAAATATTCGGGCTACCAAAAACCACAAGGCGTAGATTGATATGACTAGAATTCAATCCAGTAAACATGGATATGGAATGTAAAAAAAGACATCATAAAATATTACCACTAAGTAACTAGTGCTGGGGTGGGGTCAATGAAATACGCTCGTTTTACAGTCTTTTTATGATGCAAGCAGGCCCTGGTTGCAATACTTCCAAAGTGCGGTCACAGCTATAATTTCAATGCGGACAACATAAATCATCAAGCGCTTACCGCACCAGTTTTAAAGAACATACTCAGAAAACAAGGAAGGATTCTCTCGAAAGAACAAGACCTTTCAGTGATCAGGCAGATCCCAGGTACCCTGGGACTCTACAACTCGCGTGCGGAAACGGCCTGCCAGCCATATGTAAAAGCAGCCCTGTGGAGGCAGGCACTGAAGAACATTTTGAACACCAAACTCTGCCAATCAGTGAATTTAGAGTACACTGTAAATCACAATTAGCAATTGCACAGCAGTGCAGACTGTGCACTATGACTATGGAATCAATTATCCACCTTTTGTGTTGCTGTGTGGAACTGTTTCCCGAAAGGCGCCATCTGCTAAGGTCCATATTTGTGCAGCAAGGTTTTTGATCATGCAAGGAGGCGTTCTACTATGTCTACACATGCACGATTCCCATGGACTTTACAAGAAATTCTAAGTTCTTTGCGATAATAAGAGAGAAACTGAGGGCTCATTGCTTATAATTTTTAACTAGCTTTGTCATGTTTTAACAAAGCTCACATCCTTGGATGTTTAATATGCCTTTTAGGGTCGGTCATGTAATGTTTATAGTTATGTTTTTGAACATACAATGTTTTACAGCTACTAATGTCGGATGCACAACATACTATTTAGGGTCGGTATGCAACGCTCTTTTTATATATGTTTGTATTTGTATTGTGTAGATTTTTATTAATCAGGCAATACATTTTTTTACTTTTCTTAGAATCATGCCTGGGCCTTTGCAGGATGTTAAAACGTGAAGAAATGGGTCGTATTTTTCTCCGGGGAAGGTGGCGACCCTACTTTCTCATCTCTGGTCTTTGCCAACATCACCCTCTATTGCATCTCCTCCTACTTCTGCACCCACACCTTTTCAGTCTTATGGTGTTCAGTCCTGTCCTGGTCCACCCTTCTCCCCATAGGACCTGGGCCCTCTCTTTCTCTATGCACCTCTTCCATAGCTGCCATGTTTTCCAGTCCATGCGTGGTGTGTTGCTTGCGTCCCGTTTTTTTCCACTAAATTCGGGTCTTTTTTCCATAGGAGCACAGGCCATACCCTCCAATGACCAGATAGGTGATTGAGCCGCCTGTATTGGTCTAAATAGCACTTAGATTTTCATGCATTACATTATGCCTTCATAATGAAAAATATCTCCACATATACTTTGTGTAGATATATGAATACTTTTGGTAAACTGGCATCTAGCTCTATCCTTAAACAATTACTAGTCTAAGGGGCCGATTACGATTCCGCCCGCCATCGTAGCAGGATCGGGACCGCCCGCCTGTAAGGCGGCAGTCCCGCACCCCTAATTACGATGTGACCGCCACCATGGCGGTCGCATCCAGCTATTTAACATTGCGGCGGGTGCTGCTGGCTGCAGCACCCGCTGCAATGTTAAATGGCCATGTCGTGCATTTCCCTGCACAACGTGGCAGGCACCACGCGGTGCCTGCCACCTTGTGCATGGAAATGTAGGGAGGTACCATGGGTACCCCCCCAGTGCACAACTGGCTCCACTAACACAGAGGGGGCCCGCAACAGGCCCCCGAAACCAGCCTCCGCCAGCCTGGAAAGGCTGGCTGACGCCGGCATTGTAATCAGGCGCGCGGTGCCTGCTAGGCACCGCCACCATATCCCCGGTCTTATCTGCTCTGCCAGGCAATCGTAACGATTGCGTGTGGCGGGCGGTCTTTGCGCCCGCCACGCTTGCGGAACGATTCCCCCTGCCATCCTAATGTGGCGGGGGAAATAGGCAATCAGATGGCGGAGGGACCGCCACCGCACGGCTGGCGGTGGCGGTATCTCCGCCATTGTAATCGGCCCCTAAGTTCTTCTTTTTCCAAATTATACACTTCCTTGCATCTTGTGTGGTTTTTAATGAAAATCAGGTTGTTATTTAACATTACCATTAGTGTAGTGTGAGCTGAGGTGCAGAACCCACTCAATTACATTGCTTTGTCTTATAATTATTACTTAAATGTTTTGTTTTTTCATGAACAACTCCATGTAATGTGTGTGCAGTTGTGTAGTCAAAATTATGCAATTATGCTTGCAAAATCTCACATAGTATTCCTTTTCCGTTATTGAATCCAATGAAACAGTTTTAATTGCTTAGCAATGAAGGACGCGCCCCAGAACACAATTGGTCACACGCAGGCACACCCTCATGGAACTGAAGGGTATTCCACATCCTGATGATGGACCAAACAGGCAGCTCAGAACATAAGTGGTTCAAACATCGTGCGTCTCCCTCAGATCTTTCAAAGTTCAACTATTTCTGCTTCTTATGCACTTATTTAATAATGAGACAAATTGTGAGTTTGATATGTTTGGAAATGGGTACTTGCAAACATGATGGTTTGAATTTCAAGGGCACTGGGAAGTTAAATATTCTTTTGAGCATACTTGGTAATACCACACCAGCTTTATTTGATGAGTGTGGTTAGGATGACCAGATGTCCGGGATTTCCCTGGACAGTCCCGGTTTTCAGAGTATTGTCCCGGTGTCCCGACTTTTTTCTTCATTTTAAATAAATGTCCCGTGTTTTGGGACAAAAGTCAGAACCAAGCATAATTGAAAGGTATGCTCTCCTTTCCGTTTGTTACTGGCACAGGGCGGCGTCGGCACCCCCTTCGTCCATGGGAGATTTGTCAAGCCCAACTACAGGTAAGACCTGCAGCCGCTTCCAGGGAAGTCCTTAGCCCACCCTTACATAGCTGCCAAGGTTTCAGATTGTTTACGTGTGACATTTTCATAATTTTTGTCATATTATGAGTGACATTCAATGACTATGAGTGACACTTTCTCGAAAGCAAAATCAAGCAATAATTGAGGGAAACATATATAAATATCAGTCATTACAACCATCTGAGCAACGAGAAACTCTAAGAAGATCTTCAAATTACTGAAAGGCTCCAGAAATAGAAGGGCACTAACGTAGCAAAAAGGAATACTCACAGCTAATCCTCAAAAAATATAGTTTTGCGAATATGGGTGGCTCATGTTCTTTTTTGAAAACTGCCACTATGCAAAACGCTGAACTTGCCTCAGCACTCACCAGAACTCCATTGACATTTTCACTCGACTGCTGCCACTATTCACAAGTGCTTTGGGAGTGTATTACCAGGCTAGCGCTTCGAGGCCTTGCTTTGTCTTGAGTTGCGTGCTCTTTGGCAGGGCTGGCAGCTACAACAGCAGGCTGCAGGTCAAGGGCATGCCAGAGAGGATGGACCGTCAGAGGCCGCATCTCTCCTCTATTTCTCATCCTGGCTGGCTGGATGTAAGCATTGGAGATTTTACTATTGTGTGCACAACTTAAGAGATTTATTACAAGTGATGCAGCTGTTGGAGACATCGAGCTGAGGAAGGGCAGAAAGGTGCCTTTGTCACTCTGGCTCAAACTGCCTGCTGTGTGTAAAGTTGGGCCTTATGCCCGCATGTTGGAGAATGACAGACACGGACACCTGGATGAGTAGTGTAGTAACTGGCCCAGGCACGTGCGCCCGGCCCCCTTTTATTGACAGGGTCACCTGACTGGTGACGCCTGTGGTGGGTGGGTGTCTAGTGTGGGTTACATCAGCATTGGAACACTAGACCGTATCCAGCCGGATACTACACTCCTTCCAAAATTTAATAAGAAACAAAACGAAAATCCAACCTGTAATAAAACACATAACGAACCCATAGCACCAAAAGAGTCTATACAGGCCGTCGGCCAGACAGCGCTGGAGCCTCAGACCGCAGGGTTGGGATGCCTTCAGTCGCCTTGGCGATGTTCTTTAGACGGCCCTGCTCTCATGGTGTAGAAAAGTCTATGTATAAAAGTTCAGCGCCGATGCATCTGGAGCTGTGGTGAACTCCACTTTGGATTCAGAGACGATCTCAGTGAGTGAGGCCTTCCTGTGAGGTGACATGCCCGGTGACTCTCCTTACTCCAGACTGCTGAGCGACGTTCGACTTTGCCTGGACTCCTCTGCCACTGGAGCCTCTTGGATGGCTTTTCTGGCTGGCCGTCATGGGACCGTGTGGACCGTGCGGGGCTTCGCGTGAGCCGCGCAATGGCGTCGCTGAGGAACTGCCAACGGATCCACAGCCAAGTCACTCATGTAGCCTCCGCGGGTGATGTCGTTGTCTAGGCGTCCTCGCCGTCTGGGCACTGGTTCTGCGCCTTCCTCTGGTGATCTTGTGGGTGACCAGTCTTCAGCCGTGACCTCCGTGTTTCCTGCGCCTGACGTGGAGTTGCGGCCGACACATCTCTCCTACTCGGACTCCCTTCGCACAGGAACTCCGTCGAGGCCCTTGTCCCCTGGACTGCCACGTGACCGCGTGGGCTGTGTGGGCCGTTGCGTAGGCCACACTTAGGGGTCGCTGCAGAACTCCCAACAGGGCCACGGCCAAGTCTTGTGTAGTCCCCAAGGGCGGATCTTCCAATGGCCGGGTGTGCTCGACTTCGGCAGGGTGTAGGTTGACTGGGGTGCACAGACTGTTCCTGGGTGATTCGCCTCCTTGAGCTCCGGTTGGTCGGGGTGTGTGTGGATTCACTCGGGTGGTGCGATGCTCCTTGATGATGATGCATCTGGAAGGTGGTAACAGGATGTTAGTTTTCTTCAGTGGGCAGACAAGAGGTGATCTTCAGTCGGGGTGACTTGAGGGAGTGAGGAGGACTTGAGGGACTTCGTGGCACTGCTCAGTTGTCTGCAGGCAGGTTCACTGCAAGGTGTGGTGCTATCGATACCAAGCAGCCGGTGACAGGTGAGAGGACGGTCGAACTGCGAAGCGTGGGGCCAGGACGCAGATTGCGCTGCTAGCGGCTTACGGGAGGTCCTCCCGTGGAGCTGTCTCCAGTGACGTCTCTGCACCCCGGTGGCTGGCTTGTGGGGATGAACACCTTCCTCAGTGCTGGTGCGAGTCCTTGGTCCTGTCGCTCTTTTCTGTTCCCTCTTGCACGCCTGTGGTGGTTGTCTGCCCTGTGGCGTCATGCCACTGTTCTTTCCTCCTTCGCGGAGTGGCGTCATGCCATGCTCTTCTTCGTCTACCGACCAGGTTTTTCTTTGGCTGTGGCGTCCTGCCACCTGTCTCATGTTTGCACCACATGGACATCTCACTGGTCGCGTCGTTCTTGTGACGGTCTCTCACCCTCCTTTTGCGGGCCTGTTGTAGGCCTGTCCTGTCCGTAGGACTTACATGTGCTTCTTGGGGACTTCTATTGGCACCAACCCCTCCTCAAGGATGTCTTGGTGTCCCTCTTCTCTCTTCGCTCGAGGGCGCTGTGCTTGCGCCTCGAGGCTGCGCCATCGTGGCGCCTGCTTCTTCCTTTCTTCCGGTGCGCTTGTCCGGACTGGTCACTTTGCGGGATGTGCTCCTTGTCTGCTGTGCGTTGTGACGTCCGGTCACGTGTCGCTGTGCTGTCGGAGCATCCGTCGCTGTGGCGGCTTGCCACGTGGGGTGTGCTACTCTCCTCTTGCCTGTCTTGGGTCACTGGCGCCTCCGTCTTGAGGCAGTGTGAGGGAGGACACTCTGCTGTCTTTGGCCCACTGCGGGGCTTCGCTGGTGCGGTGGAGACGTGGATGCTCTCCTTCTTGCGTTCAGCCGTGCTTCATTGTGGGGATGTCTCCTGGGTGCCGTCTGTGCGGTCAGGTTCACTGGTGCGGCTTTCTGCGCGCTTCTGGCTTTGCGTGCTCAGTCTCCTCCTTGGATGCTTTTCCTGGCACGTGGGGTGCCTGTACACCGGGAGGAGAAAATTACGCGATGTCCGCGCTGTCGATGGTGGCATTGAGTGGCCACGGCGTGTTCTGCACCAGTCTTTTCTTGCGCTGTCGACGGGGACACTTCACTTGAGGGGACGCAGTTGAGGCTGGCCTACCACTTCTGATGATGGGGCCTGTGTTGCAGTGTTGGTTTCCCTTGAGCGAGGGCGGTGCAGAGCTGTAGACGTCCCTGGTTTCACCTGTTAGTTGAGGTGGGGTGGGGTATTCTTCTGTTGGCACGCTTTCTGCTGGTGCTCGGTGTGCCTCTGTTGTGGCTTGGGGAAGTGTTCGTTCACCACAAGGGGCACGTGGCGCGGTCCCCTTTACTGGAGGTGGCGTCAGGCAGCCACAGGGGTAGTGTGCAATGCACCCCGTCTTCTTGTGCTGCATGTGGAGCGAGCTGCTTTCCTGGACTGGGGCAGCTTTGGGCTCCTGGTACCTCTTTGCTATGGGGGTATTGTGTGTGCTGTGCGCAATGGTCCTTGTGGCTTACCAGCTGCGTAGCGGGACTTGCAGTCTTTCGGCTGTGCTGCCTGGGTCCCTGGTGCAGCCTTGGCATGTGCTGCTAGTCGTCCTCTTGGACTACTCCGGTGCAGTCGTGCACCATTTGTGTCATCTGAGTCCGTGCTCTCTCAGTGTTTTCTCTTAGGAGGGACACACAGCCCTCTGAGCGCCGTGGTGGGCTGACAATGATTTGGGGTGCCTGATTTGGAATGCTACACCCTGGACGCAGGAAGTTCTGCTGATGTCTGTCCCGGCCTGGCGGCGTCCTACTTTGTGGGGCTAGGAATCCCTCTCTCTCGGGACAACTGTTGCTCCGCTTCCTCAGAGCTGTATAATTTCAACCTGTGTGTGCCATTGGGTGTGGCGTTGCCAGTGTGTGGTGCTGTCCTGGCATTCACTTGGGGCCACTGCAGCCTTGGCATTGCTGCTGCATGGTTCTTCGCACCCTGGGCAGTCCTGTTTTCCTGCTTCCTGGGGCGCAGTGTCTCTCATTAGCCACTAGGTGGCGCTGCCAGACTTCTACACCCCGGCCGCGGCAGTCATTCCTGAGACTGCGGGCCATGTACTGCTGGGTTGGTTCCCTGATACGGTGCAGGCACGTGGCCACCAGGTGGTGCTGTTTCGGTGCTGGATGCTGCGGGGTGGCATGCGTCTAGGGAGGTGCGCCTATGGAGGGTAATTCTTGCCGGCATTCAATTACTCTGCACTGAGACAGACGCCCTGCCGCTCTCGGCAGCCAGGTGGCGCTGCTGGCGTTGTCTTCCCGTCGGCCGCGGCAAACTCACTCACAACCGCCGGCCGTGGTAGACGTCAGAGCCGCTGCTAGGCTCTTGTTCCTGGCGGCGCTCATCTTATGGCTGCAACTGTTGGTGGCGGGCAGGGAGCCTCCTCGCGCTTGATCAGGTATGGGGCCCGAACCTTTGCTCTGCGCTGCCGAGTCTGTCCCGCGTCTTCAGGCCTCTCCTCTTTGGCGACGTTGCTTGTAGTCTCCGCCGAACGTGGCAGCGCTCACCCTTCCTGGAGGACGCTCAGGGCGTGTGGGGTGATACTTGTGCGGGCGTCTGTGCGCTGGCCAGCGGGCTCTGTTCTTCCCTTCCTGGGGCAAGGAGCAGTCGCGCAGGTAGGCGAGTGTCTGTGGGGACCGCCGGCCAACTTAGTTCGAGTGGTGGCTTGGGGCAGCAAGGCAGGGTCGCACCAGACTCCCCTCACCTCGGCATCCTGCGGGTCCGAGGACGGCGCTATCTTCTCCCCCTCCACGTGGGTGGTGCTGGCGCGGGCAGAGACACCGCTCCTGTAGCGCCGATTGCAGCACACGCAGATGCACCGTGCCTGGTGCTGGCCTTAGCAGACCTCACTGTTCCGCCGAGCGGGCGTTGCGGAGCTGGCCAGTGTGAAGGGCGGTCGTCAGGACAGCCTGCGGGCGAACGCAGGGCAGACTGGCGGGCGCATGCCCATGAGTGTCAGCTACACTTCTGCCCCGATGAACCAGGAGGCGGCCGCCTTTGCACGCGTGGGATAAGATCTCATCCTCGTCGCCAGTGTAAAGTTGGGCCTTATGCCCGCATGTTGGAGAATGACAGACACGGACACCTGGATGAGTAGTGTAGTAACTGGCCCAGGCACGTGCGCCCGGCCCCCTTTTATTGACAGGGTCACCTGACTGGTGACGCCTGTGGTGGGTGGGTGTCTAGTGTGGGTTACATCAGCATTGGAACACTAGACCGTATCCAGCCGGATACTACACTGTGGACTGCCTGCTGTATGAGCAAGCAGTTTTGGCATTAAGAAATCTTATACACAAAATCAAACAGCTAATTGAAACACAGCCTCTGTAGGTCGTGTTGCTGGGCGGCAGGAACAATTAATTCCTGGGGCCGGGCCGGCAGAAAATTGAAACTTTCGGCCTTAGCCTGCGCCAACCGGAACTTGTCCCGGTCTGTCCAGGCAGCCTCTGACCATGGACCCGACCGGCCAGACTGTGGTAGCAGGCAGCGCGGACCTCTCATCTGCTAATAAATTATTACACTGACAGTTTGAGTCAGCTTAACCCAGCCTGCAGCCGCACCAGCCTGGTGAGCAGCGGGCTACTACAGGCTCATGTTGTAAATTAGCTATTCTGAACATTAAAGTTACGATGAAAGTCACGATTCACACAGACCTGAGCCACGGCCATGATGAGTTTTGCAGCAGGGACCAAAGAGGCAGTCAGATTCTGGTTTTGTATAATGAAGAATGCCGTCGCGCTCGAATGATGAAGCATATTACTCCGAGGAGGGCGCTCAGAGAGATAGTTTCACTTTCGGCAAATAGAAACGCACTAAACTGTTTCCTGCAGTCACATGATGCCGCTGCATTCGGCCGGGCTGACTCTCGGCAAAATTGTGATAATAAATGCTGCAGCTAGCGCAGGCGGGAGCGACCAACACTTCTGGCCTGGCACTCATGAAAACTTACTATGCACAGTGAGTGTGTACAGAAGCTGTTTGCTTCACGACTGCTTGAGCGGCGCTTTCCGTCCCGCTTGTCTCTGTCTGCTCTGGGTCAGCGCCGGTGGAGTCAAGGAGGCGCTATAATGCGTGACTTCGCATTTCAGTGCGGTGATGCGGACCACCACACTGAAATGCGTTAGTCTAACGCCTGATGCGTGGTACTTGGCAGGGCTGCCCTTACACAGGTAAGAAAGAGGAGGTGACATGCAGTCATTTAGCATTTTCTATACTGAGAGCCACTTCTACTCTGGGAAAATCATCTCAACCTGCTAGCAAATATTTTCACAGTTGAATAATGGCATATTTATTAACATTACACTAGTTACAACCCAACATATGGCCACCCATTTGCTAGATTTTTACTCGTCACAAAAGCGAGGCTGCATTTTTCTTGCCCGATTCACGTACAAACCCTGTCGCATAATAGAGGACCAGCCAAGGGGAGCAGTTTGCAAGCCCCATCTTCCTATTTCTTAAAACCCATCTAACACAAAAGAGCAACGGCCCTAAGACATAACAGCTAACTTTGTCGAATCAACTACGGCATACCCAATCATAGGTCAGAGCCTCATTCCCCCACAGTCAACAACATCCAGACCACACAGTGTGCCCCATCCTAAATTTATCCCAAGCAAAAACAAATTATCTGTGCGTTTTCATTTTTATGCAGTTTTATTTAAACTTAAATACCAGTTCACATTAAACTGCAACTGAATTTCCAATGCACCATCATTACCTCTCCAACAGTGTTGTGCAAAAGTGAAACACTTCAAACAATTAACAGTTTGTGAATTTTTGGTCCAGATATTAAGTAAGTAATAATTTTAATGTTCAGTTAATAATAAACTTACAATATAATACATTTCACATTCCATGCTTAATATCACATAGTGACAAAGTCATAAAATGCAATTTTAAAATGATTCAAAGTTTAAAAAGAAGAAAAGATTATTTCATTATTTACAAAGGCCTGTATCCCTTTACGCCCACTTTCTTCATTAAGGTTTTAAAGTGCGATGTGCCAGATTTTGTCAAAATCGTCTCAGTTCTTTACAATAAAAAACTTGAAAAACCTAACATTTTTTCCTCATGAATCAAACCACTTGAGCAATTATGTAATGGAATGTATTGTATAATGTCTTTGTCAACCATTCTCTTTGACTACCGTACTGCACACTGCACTTTGTTTTTTATTATGTTCAATAAAAAGATTTGTTAAAAAAAAATTATGTAATGGAAAACCCTACTATAGGTGTGTCTCGTTCCTCTCAGTATGTTCATGGGTAAATAGCATAATAGGCATCCTAAACCTTTATTATACGCATTTAGCTAGTTTACCCTCCGCTATCTCAATAAACTTTAAAAATGTACCATTTAGGGGCCGATTCCGATGTCGGACGGACTCAGGTCCGTCCGACATCGGTCAGGAGCCGTAACCGACCGACCTGCTGTCATCGGTTACGGCCCTGCAAGTACGATGCGACTGGGTCGCACTCGTATACTTCACAATGGGAGCATGCATTCCGAGCGGAATGCATGCTTGCATTGTGAAAAGCAGGGGTGCAGTTCATCCCTGCACCCTGTGGCCGGCACCCCAACCTGCCACCGGGTGCAGGGATCAACAGAGGGGCACCATAGGTGCCCCCAGGCCGCCATTCGGCGGCCTCGCACCCATGGGGGCCCTACTGGGGGCCCCCAAAGACAGTTTCCGACTGCCTTTTCATGCCGGAAAGACCGGCACGAAAAGGCAGTGAAAAACTGCCATCGTACTCCCTCGGTCGTGAAGAGGCGGCCGGGGGAGTACTGAAGGATTTCCGGACGGCAGACGGGCTCTCCGAGCCCGTCGGAAGCCATCCGGAAATCCGAGTCGGATTCCTTTCCGACCGAGCCCATCGGAATGGCTCGGTCGGAAAGGAATCCGGCCGGCACGTTCCGATTCGGTCGGAAGGGCTCCGGCCATTGTTCGGTGCCCTTCCGGCCGAAATCGGAATCGGCCCCTAAATGGTAAATTTTCTCCCTGCAAGCCAGCTATTACTGCTTGATGACATGTGCGAATGACATATTGGTTGAAACCCTGTCTTAGCAGGCTTCTGTGTTCTCCCGTTAAAGCTGGGCAACTACAAACTATGTGACAGACGTCTTCTCTGTGATAATTACAGAGGCGACATGATGTTGGATTGCCCAACCTTTTCCAAACTGGCAAATTGCTACGGAATTGGAAATTGCCTAGCCGGAGTCTCATAAGCTTTGGCTTTGCTTTTAATCCGTTCAAACCCCCCCAGATAGTTCAGGGGTTTTAATTGGCCGTATGATGCAATTACCATCCAAGCGTGGGATCTTTTCGCTAGGGCCTCTCTATCCATCAATGATGGCACTTTTTTGCTGATCCCGTTAATCACTCTATTAAATGCGACTTGTGAAAGGGGCAAAGCCCATAATTGTTCTGCGCTGAAAGTAGTAATGGCCAAATTAAAATATTCATGGGCTACGGTATTTCTCGGGTCGCTTATAGCCTGCAATACGGTTGTCATCATAGTGGAGTTGTCTTTTTTTAGTTTATGACAGAATTTCAAAAATGCCCCGAGACTGTTTATATTTTGTCTCCTAAGGCCAAACTCTAGTCAAATGTGTGTAGGCGAGGGCTGTTTTGGGAAATTAAACAGGCAACGATAGGTTCCTACCATGAGCTTGTCTATTATTTTATCGCCTTTCCCTCTCAGGATCTCCACGCCGTATGTCAGAGACAGGGCGTGTTTAGCTGCCATGATTTGTAATAGTGGTTTAAGGGACAAGCCTCTTAGGGTGTTCCAGAGGGAAGCAAACACTACGATTAATGCGTTGTTCCTTATTTGAATCGCAGCACACTGAATCTTAAATGAGCCTCTCGCATCAGATATAACCCCCAGATATTTGTACTCTTGTACTAACTCTAACCATAGGCCTTCTATATAACATTTTGGTTGTATTACTATACCCTGTGTCACTAGCATAGTTTTTGTTTTAGCTGAATTAACTTTTAACCCGTGGATCGAGGCGTACTGGGCAGTTTCGCAAGTTAACCACTGGAGCCCCACCTTGGTGTAACTAAGTAAGAGAATATCGTCAGCGTACAGAAGATGGGAAACGGTAAAGCCGGCCATCGACAGGGAATTATATTATATGCTTACTCATCACATGTACATTAAAGAATGAGCCCTGCTGCAAAGATCTATTGTCCATTACATGAAAGCAGCAAACCTGTGGTGTAATCCAGTGTTCTCCATATGACTACAGTGTGTGATCCTGGTCTAACTACATTGTTTATCAGCGCCCCTGCCTAGCTGGAAACAACGATAAGATTTTAGAAATAGCCTAACCACAGAAATGATCATTTGTTCATGTGCGTTTCTATATATTATTCGCTTTTTACAACAAGCTAACTTGAAACAGAAAGCAATTTATTTGTGGGAAATTAATAACAATAATATGGGCCATTTCACACATCACCAATGGATGCTGATAGCATCAGTTGACACAGCAAATGAGCTATAAGAATAACATGGCTCATGGACGCATTCTCATTGCCTCCTGTCTGGGCAACATACTAAGAGGTAGTGAGCATTTGATTGATTGATGTCAAACATATAGATTGCCCTGTACTAACTCTGTCCTGCCTTTTATGTTCATTTAGTTTGGTGTATTGGCGTCCAATGTTTCAATAACTTATATTGCACAACTGCTCACCAAGCTAAAATTTGCGACCAAAAAAAACGTATTAATCACACAGGTGAAACCTAATGCATTTACCAATGCACAAAAACA
Source organism: Calotriton arnoldi (assembly GCA_963921515.1). Taxonomy (NCBI): domain Eukaryota; kingdom Metazoa; phylum Chordata; class Amphibia; order Caudata; family Salamandridae; genus Calotriton; species Calotriton arnoldi. The sequence goes on from CAWUFW010003696.1 coordinate 1,504,149, forward strand.
CCAAACCACATAATTCACAATTACACAACACACCACATACATCCAATCCACACCACAGAATTACACATCATGCCACAAAATTCAACAGCACACCACATAGTTAAAATGCACTATATACCACTCCACAACACAAACAAATTCCACATAATTACACTCCATGACACACAATCCCACTCCACATAATTCCAATACACTCAACACCGCATAATTACTATCCACATATTCCCACTGCACACCATGCCACATAATTCCACTACACAATTCCACTCCGCACCCCACAGTTCCTGGCCACACAATTCCACAACTAACAATTCCAATAAAATCCACATAATTCCACAACACACCACATACATACACTCCATAACACATAGGTATAAAACATTGTCATTTACAACACCAATAGCTCTAACTCAACCAAATGCAAGACTGATTGCATTTCCAATACTTGTTATCTTTATGTTTAAGCACTCCTAGCGAGTGCATGTGCTTTCTAGCTGTTTTACCTCATGCACTATTCTTCTCCTCTCAATATTCCTCTTTCTCAATCAGTGGCGGCCGGCACGGATCTGGGGTGGCGGGGTAGGGGGGTAGGGAGTAATGGAGTGTAAATAAATAAAAATTCACTTACCTCCTCGCCGCTCTGTCCCGTGTCTTCTCTCCTCCATTAACCGAACAGGAAGCAGCCAGGCTCCCCTGAGCCAACCACAACGCTGTAATGTAGCGTTGATATTGTCTCCCCTAAGCCAATCACAATGCTGTAAGGCCGCGTTGTGATTGGTATGAGCACCGTAATTCGGCACTCAGACAGGGACTGGGGGCCCGGGCATGTTCTCATCCCAGGCTGGAATGCAGCCAAAGCATCATGCGCTCTTCAGAGTGCCCATCACTCCTCCCCTGCCCTGAGAGCAGAGCAGCCCCGCCCGTCCCCATGCTGCCACAGCAGGAACTCATAAAATTATAATAACATCATATTATTATCATTTCATTTTTCCTTTCCTTCACTGCTGCAACACGGTGAGGCGATGCTCCTCTGCCTTAGCTGAGGAGCTGCCACTGTTCTCACCTGTATGCTTTTCTCTCCATCAACACCCCTTTTGCTGTCTCTCCTGCTCCAGTGCTTCTCCCCATGTGTTCCACGTCACACTTACACTTAAGCTCTCTGCCTCATTCTTGTGTTGCTTCTTTCTCACCTGCTCTATTGTTTCATCATCTTCCTTGTCGCTTCACCCCTGCTGTGCTGCTTCACTCCCACCGTTTTGCTTCACACCTTCCCTCCATGATACCTCACCCGTCCACTCACCAAATTGCTTCACCCTCACTCTGTTCCTAGCTCACTCCTGCAACGCATTCATCCGTTTCATTTTTTTGTTTTAAAGCCTGTGGGCTTTTTTAGGCATGCACTTGCGTGTTGCATGCATGTGCATGCCTACAAAATGAAGCAGCAGCCATTTAATTGCTTTTTTGAGGGAGAGCTTGTATTTTTTTTTTTAGCCATGCAGCAGGCACAATGCTTTGCAGCTTTGATAAAAATCATTTGGGGGAGAGGAGTTGGCCTAACGGCTAGGGCGGTCGACCTCAAATCTGGGGAACTGGGTTCGAGTCTTGGCAATGACGCTGAACATCCTGTGATTCTGGGCAAATCACTTAATCTCCCCATGCCTAACAAAAATGAATGTGTCCTCATGTAATGCAACTGTTGCTATGTAAAGCGCTCTGATACCCGATTCGGGTCAAGTTCGCGCTATATAAAACTCTGTAAAAAAAAAAAAAGCCAAAAAGTCTTATATGCGACACCTGTTGGCGTTGCCAGTGATTGTTCTTCTTATTACGTGAATAGCTAATTGTAAACTATATAAGCCCATTCCTTCCTTAGCTTTAAAGATTGAAATCCAATATCCCATACTTTGACTTAATGTCATTTCTTTAAAGTGAAAAGTATTTTTAAATCCCGAAATGTCAGTTACACTACAATTGTGCAGTGGAATTCTGTAAGTCTTTAGTTTATTTTTGTGTACTTTTAATGGGTGACGCTATTTTTTGGGGGGATATTTTAAAACAGTTTACCCATAGGTCTGTTTTTAGGTACACATTACACAATAACTGTTGTTGGATGTTATGCAACCCATATGATTCAGCACTATTGTAAAGGGGAAGAATTAGCTTTATATCCTATTAAGAGCATGGCCTCTTTGATACAAGCATAACCGTCCCACTTGTGGTGGAAGTGCAATAGGTGATATCTTAGGTCTGGGATCTAGTTTTAACACATGCTTTCACACACATCACTGAACAGCCAGCAAACCATTGGTGCAAACCGACTTTCACCATGACAGTGGGTGATATAATAATTGTATAATCACAGGACCCTCAGTAGTAACTATGTGTAAGGGATTGGGCGACTAGTTGACTAGGGTGTGAGCCCGGAACCCAGGTCAAGCAGCAACTGCAATCCTTGTTAGGGGAAGGCACAAGCAAACCCCAAATTAACCTGTGCTCACCCCATGATAAGAAAACAAAAGACAAAGAGTGGCTGACCATATGTTATGCACTACAATCTCTATTCAATGTACAATAAGCTTTCTGTGCATTACACCTCCGGAGCCTGCCACAAAAAGACTCCACTGTAATCCAGAGCAGAAGTTATTTCTATTATGGAGGGTGCACCAGAATTGAAATCAAAAAGCATCAGGATAAGTCCACATAAATTTTCTTTTTATTCTTCAAAAAAGCCAGAATACGGACATCAGCCAACGCGTTTCGTTCACTAAGAACTTCATCAGGGCTGAAAACAATCAACATAAAACAACATATAAGGAAAAAACCACAACATTAAAAACTACATACATACATGTATACTACAACATAAAAATATACATAAACGAAGACATTTATAACCAACACAGACTTTGTACCTATAATGTTATCATTGGTACATAGGAAAGACTTGTTATACTGTCGTATAAATATCACAAATACACTTAAATCTTAAAGATAAACATCACATATCGAAGCTAAAAGCTAAAACACATTTAATAATATTGTGCCCATTGTATACTTTTATACCACGTATATATTAAAATATACACATCTTTATTAAAGCAACGACATAACCAAGATCCAAAACTAAAATTCAATAAAAAAATTTAATAAAAGAGAAAGGAGAAGGAGGAAAAGGAAAAGAAAAAGAAAGAAAAATATACTATTAATAATGAAAAAGCAAAAGAAGACGAGAAAAAATTTTAGCAAAGAAAAATGAGCAAGCATAACAACAACAATATAGAAAATTTATTAACCAAATAACACCACACTAGTAGCCAATATCCTCACCGTTAAGTGTTGATGAGAATAGAGTAATCCAAAATAACTTTAAATTATAAGGATGAAGTGTACGTTGTAAGGTACATGAGAACCCCACGATCCTGGGAAATTGCTGTACCATCCAGCATTAATATTCTGCATCAATAAGCAAAAAGAATATATATTGCATGTATGTGTAATAATAAATATAAACGTACAAATCGATTTACCACACAATCAAAATGGAGCACTAATCTAAAAATTCAATATAAAATAGGTTACCAGTATCTACCTAACATTCTTAGAGGGTCTATACACAGCACAATCCATAATATAGGTCCAGTATAATATAAATATATTCAAAAAGCAAAGAAAAATCAAAGAAACTACCATCTGCCTAAGTGAAATTGTCCTTTTTCAAAACGAATATTTTGATACCAATTAGTTGAAGACAACATCACTGCCATCAAAAAGTCCAATTTACTCCTTTGACATTAATATAAAACACACCCAAGTAAGGGTCACGACCAACCTGATATACCAAAAATAAGACAAAAATAATGTGGCCAGTCTAGAAATATTAAATAGGCATACATAAAGAACTGAAAAAAGGGGATTATCATATATATCACTCGCATAGGGTAATATGCAGCATAACCTTCAAACGATGTGTCACAGTCAATGTATAAGTATGACCAATAGTAAAATAAAAACAAAATACACAGTCATCATAGTTCTGTATATGTTCTATCCCTTCATTGTATGAATACTCAAGCGTTGTAATGCATAAGCATTCAACCTGACTGGGCTAAAAACGACCGCGTGTGCGTTACCATTAGTTTGCTAAACAGACTATAATCCACAAAGTTCCCGTTACTAAATAAATCACTAGTCATCATACCTGCAATGGTTCGTTCGTAGACTGACGATGTTGTCAAAGTAAGACGCTAACCGGAACACAAGTCAGCAGCACTTTTTGAAGTGATCGCGCGCAACGTTAAAACGTAATGACATCATAGCCGGTGTTGTAATACTCACAAATTAAGAAAAACACGGCGGCCATCTTATGATGGTGGTAAATATTGTGTAGAAACTAAGAATAACATATGTAATACAAATTATAAGGATAAAGTGTACGTAGTAAGGTACATGAGAACCCCACGATCCTAGGAAATTGCTGTACCATCCAGCATTAATATTCTGCAATGGTTCGTTCGTAGACAGATACCCAAAAAACCATTGATTTTAAATGACATAAAAAGTATCGTAATACTCCCAAACTTCAATCATGGTCCGTGGCCATCCTATATTGCAAAACGTACCGTCGCCAATCCATACCACTAATGACATACTGCCGTTTGAAAATATTAATACCAAAAAACCCAATACTGATAAAGTTAGACGTTTTTATGTTAAATAATAACATTTTAATTAAAACAAAAATAGGGAAGGAATAACAAAACACGAATCAGCTACACTTTTTGAAGAAATCTCGCACAACATTAAAGCGTACATAATATCTTAACCTGTGTTCTAATATACACAGATTAAGGAAAACAGCGGCCATCTTATAATGATAATGAATATTATATCTAAAGACTAAAAGTAACATTTATGTTCCAGTTAACCAAAAAACCCATTATTTAAAAAAAAAAAGGGGATAAACAGTACCATAAAGCCTCCAAATTTCATTCAAGATCGACAGCCATCCTATGTTACAAAACGTACCGTCACCAATCTATACCACTTTTAACATACTGCTTTCTGAAACTATTTTTGTCAAATACCAAATACTGACCAAAGTCAATATTATGTTACATAATGGTATTATCATTAAAACAAAGCAATAAGAAAAAAAGAGAAAAAGAGAAAGAAAGAGGAAAATAGGGGGACAGACAAGCAGAGCAATAAAACACGAATAAACCACTAAAAATAGAAAACTTATCATTCATGCCCACATGTATATCAAATAACTAAGTACGAAGACAGACCATCATTGTAAAATGGGACAGGTACTTGCATTTCATCACTTGTAAGTTTCCCAAAACCGATCGGAATTGGATAATGTTAACAGATAACCATAATTACATTGTCATAGAAAATGATGCATCTCTCCATCAGTATTATGTCCTGAAGCTATTGCTCGAAGACGACATATCCATTTGGATTCGATCTGTCTTAATAACAACTCCCTATTACCACCTCTCCTGATAGGGGGGACATGATCGATACCATGGAACCAAAAATTAATATTTCCCATGTGTGTGGTATTATAATGCTCCACAATTTGGGTATCTACCATCTTTCTTTCTTAAGGCTCTCCAATGCTCTTGAATGCGCAATTTGAGACAGCGTATGGTGCTGCCCACATATATCATTTTACAGGCACAGGTCAAAGGGGAACCACCAAGGGGACAACAAACAAAACAGATACAGCAACCAGGCCCAAGAAACCATAGGTATGACGATATCAGATAATACTAATACAACTGGTGATTCAAATGTTAATGATGATTTGAGAATTGTGAATCTGTCCAATAAAGTATTAGATAAGGACGAAATACAATTGTTGAGCAATGGTCTTAATTTTTGCCCCACTCAGAGTGGTGATTTTGCTAATGTCCATGTCGACTTGTTTAAATTTACAAGAGTATTGAAACTGAGGGACTATTTTGCAAATAAGGTATTTGATCCTGGGGGTAATTCAACCGCCAGTGATGAGGGCACTCAAACTATTGCGGATATTCGTAACGTACAGTGCTTATTGTCTTTGAATGAGGATGATATGATCGACATGCCATTGTTGTTGAAGGAGTTGAAGATTGCACAAATTCCAGGTGCTGATAGTGGCCTGCACCCAAAATCTAAATTTGTGCCTACTGGCTCTTACCATTCTAATATTGATTTATTTAATAAAAAAGTGACTGAAGATCTATATGCACTTGAGGTCCCCAATAAATATACGGTGAATACTGCTCAAAATATCACTCCAGCCCAGAGGCGGGCATTGGTTAGACTCAGCGGAGATTCTGAGTTGGTAATACGTGAAGCCGACAAGGGCGGGAATGTGGTTTTAATGAATCGTTCAGATTATATGGATGAAATCAACCGACAGTTAAGTGATAATTTATGTTACAGAGAGGTCGAGCTTAACCCAATACCGGGTCTTACAAATATGATTAATGCTCGATTGTGTGAATGGCGAGACAGTGGTCTCATCACAGGGGATGAATATCGATATCTGAAGGTTGATTGTCCTACACATCCATGTATATACCTGTTACCTAAATTGCATAAGGGGGGGCAGTTCCCTCCGGGGAGGCCTATTATCTCAGGGGTGGGCTCACCCACTGAGAAATTATCCCAGTTTGTGGATTTAAGATTACAACCTCACATTTTAAACCTCCCGTCATATATCAAGGATGGAAGAGATATACTAGTTAAGCTTGATGATTTCCAATGGTCGGAAGAACTACTGTTTGTGACCTTCGATGTCGAAAGTCTTTACACCTGTATTCTGAAACAATTTGGATTAATGGCTGTACGATCATTCTTGGATAAGGATGGTGCTGAGTGTTTCGAATATAATGAAATGATTGTAGATATGATTGATATCCTCATGAAATTATTTCTTGCATGATAGTCGGTGGTTCCATCAGATACGTGGGACTGCGATGGGATCCAGGTTTGCTCCCTCTTATGCCTGTCTCTTTATGGGATGGTATGAGAGGGAGCATGCCTGGGCCAGAGGTGCCTCCCCCTGGACAGAACATATAGGGGCCGATTCCGATCTCGGTCGGAGGCGCACCCAATACCATTCGGTCGGGAAAAAAGCCATGCGAAAGCCTGTTTCCCGACCGATCCGTACAGCAGACCGAACGAGTAAGTACGATGCGCACAACAGCACAGAATCCGGCCGAGCCGTACTCACCCATCCAGGTCCTGTACTCCGACCGAGGCGAATCCGGAAACGCAGAATCGAGTCGCATGGAAGGGAAAATGCAGCTCCGTCCGGCCGACCAAGTACGATGCGCATCCCGTACGCGCCGAACCCGTCGCTACGCACGGCACGTCAAAGCATCCGTGAGAGGCGCACATAAGCTCCGATTCGCACCACAACACGATCCACGGCTACGAGACGAACACGCCAGCGACGAGGACGATGCGAAGCGACGAGGACGACGCGAAGCAACGAGAAGGACGAACGACACGAACCAACCCATGAATCCCTTCGTCCCGATCATACCAATATTCTACATTTACTACCGGAACAGGCACGGACGCGTACGGCGCAGAAGGTAAGTCAGACACCAACCACAAAACACATACAACACGTACACGACACATAACACACACACAGAGGGATGCAGAATATACTTACACCAGCAACAGCAGCACCATAGGGGCGGGATGCCCATCACCAATGCCACATATGCACACAGGGGCCTGAATGCGCACCACCACCCCTACCCAGGGGGGCTGGATGCCTACCACTACTACCACCCTTAGCCAGGGTGGTGCCAGATGCCCACCACCACTACCACCCTTAGCCAGGGTGGTGCCAGATGCCCACCACCACTACCACCCTTAGCCATGGGGGTGCCAGATGCCTACCACTACTACCACCCTCACCCAGGGGGGGCTGGATGCCTACCACTACTACCACCCTTAGCCAGGGGGGGCTGGATGCCTACCACTACTACCACCCTCACCCAGGGGGGGCTGGATACCTACCACCACCCTTAGCCAGGGGGGCTGGATGCCTACCACTACTACCACCCTCACCCAGGGGGGCTGGATGCCTACCACTACTACCACCCTCACCCAGGGGGGCTGGATGCCTACCACTACTACCACCCTCACCCAGGGGGGCTGGATGCCTACCACTACTACCACCCTTAGCCAGGGGGGCTGGATGCCTACCACTACTACCACCCTCACCCAGGGGGGCTGGATGCCTACCACTACTACCACCCTTAGCCAGGGTGGTGCCAGATGCCCACCACCACTACCACCCTTAGCTATGGGGGTGCCAGATGCCTACCACTACTACCACCCTCACCCAGGGGGGCTTGATGCCTACCACTACTACCACCCTTAGCCAGGGGGGCTGGATGCCTACCACTACTACCACCCTCACCCAGGGGGGGATTGATGCCTACCACTACTACCACCCTTAGCCAGGGGGGGCTTGATGCCTACCACTACTACCACCCTTAGCCAGGGGGGGCTGGATGCCCACCACCACTACCACCCTTAGCCATGGGGGTGCCAGATGCCTACCACTACTACCACCCTCACCCAGGGGGGGCTGGATGCCTACCACTACCCTCACCCAGGGGGGCTGGATGCCTACCACTACTACCACCCTCACCCAGGGGGGCTGGATGCCTACCACTACTACCACCCTTAGCCAGGGTGGTGCCAGATGCCCACCACCACTACCACCCTTAGCCAGGGTGGTGCCAGATGCCCACCACCACTACCACCCTTAGCCAGGGGGTGCCAGATGCCCACCACCACTACCACCCTTAGCCAGGGTGGTGCCAGATGTCCACCACCACTACCACCCTTAGCCAGGGGTGCCAGATGCCCACCACTACTACCACCCTCACCCAGGGGGGCTGGATGCCTACCACTACTACCACCCTCACCCAGGGGGGCTGGATGCCTACCACTACTACCACCCTTAGCCAGGGGGGCTGGATGCCTACCACTACTACCACCCTCACCCAGGGGGGCTGGATGCCTACCACCACTACCACCCTTAGCCATGGGGGTGCCAGATGCCTACCACTACTACCACCCTCACCCAGGTGGGGCTTGATGCCTACCACTACTACCACCCTTAGCCAGGGGGGGCTGGATGCCTACCACTACTACCCCCTCACCCAGGGGGGGCTGGATGCCTACCACTACTACCACCCTCACCCAGTGGGGGCTGGATGCCTAACACTACTACCACCCTTAGCCGGGGTGGTGCCAGATGCCCACCACCACTACCACCCTTAGCCATGGGGGTGCCAGATGCCTACCACTACTACCACCCTCACCCAGGGGGGGCTTGATGCCTACCACTACTACCACCCTTAGCCAGGGGGGGCTGGATGCCTACCACTACTACCACCCTCACCCAGGGGGGGCTGGATGCCTACCACTACTACCACCCTCACCCAGGGGGGGCTGGATGCCTACCACTACTACCACCCTTAGCCAGGGGGGGCTGGATGCCTACCACTACTACCACCCTCACCCAGGGGGGGCTGGATGCCTACCACTACTACCACCCTCACCCAGGGGGGGCTGGATGCCTACCACTACTACCACCCTCACCCAGGGGGGGCTGGATGCCTACCACTACTACCACCCTTAGCCAGGGGGGGCTGGATGCCTACCACTACTACCACCCTCACCCAGGGGGGGCTGGATGCCTACCACTACTACCACCCTTAGCCAGGGTGGTGCCAGATGCCCACCACCACTACCACCCTTAGCCATGGGGGTGCCAGATGCCTACCACTACTACCACCCTCACCCAGGGGGGGCTGGATGCCTACCACTACTACCACCCTTAGCCAGGGGGGGCTGGATGCCTACCACTACTACCACCCTCACCCAGGGGGGGCTGGATGCCTACCACTACTACCACCCTTAGCCAGGGGGGGCTGGATGCCTACCACTACTACCACCCTCACCCAGGGGGGGCTGGATGCCTACCACCACTACCACCCTTAGCCATGGGGGTGCCAGATGCCTACCACTACTACCACCCTCACCCAGGGGGGCTTGATGCCTACCACTACTACCACCCTTAGCCAGGGGGGCTGGATGCCTACCACTACTACCCCCTCACCCAGGGGGGGCTGGATGCCTACCACTACTACCACCCTCACCCAGGGGGGGCTGGATGCCTAACACTACTACCACCCTTAGCCAGGGTGGTGCCAGATGCCCACCACCACTACCACCCTTAGCCATGGGGGTGCCAGATGCCTACCACTACTACCACCCTCACCCAGGGGGGCTGGATGCCTACCACTACCCTCACCCAGGGGGGCTGGATGCCTACCACTACTACCACCCTCACCCAGGGGGGCTGGATGCCTACCACCACTACCACCCTTAGCCATGGGGGTGCCAGATGCCTACCACTACTACCACCCTCACCCAGGGGGGGCTTGATGCCTACCACTACTACCACCCTTAGCCAGGGGGGCTGGATGCCTACCACTACTACCACCCTCACCCAGGGGGCTGGATGCCTACCACTACTACCACCCTCACCCAGGGGGCTGGATGCCTACCACTACTACCACCCTTAGCCAGGGTGGTGCCAGATGCCCACCACCACTACCACCCTTAGCCATGGGGGTGCCAGATGCCTACCACTACTACCACCCTCACCCAGGGGGGGCTTGATGCCTACCACTACTACCACCCTTAGCCAGGGGGGCTGGATGCCTACCACTACTACCATCCTCACCCAGGGGGGGCTGGATGCCTACCACTACTACCACCCTCACCCAGGGGGGGCTGGATGCCTACCACTACTACCACCCTTAGCCAGGGTGGTGCCAGATGCCCACCACCACTACCACCCTTAGCCAGGGTGGTGCCAGATGCCCACCACCACTACCACCCTTAGCCATGGGGGTGCCAGATGCCTACCACTACTACCACCCTCACCCAGGGGGGCTGGATGCCTACCACTACCCTCACCCAGGGGGGCTGGATGCCTACCACTACTACCACCCTCACCCAGGGGGGCTGGATGCCTACCACTACTACCACCCTCACCCAGGGGGGCTGGATGCCTACCACCACTACCACCCCCACTCATAGGATGGACAATGCATGACACAACCAGCACACCACAACCTAGGGAATGCAAGAAAAAGACATCCCCCCAACACCATGACAAGCGTGTGTAGACTGTGTCAAATGCCTACAACACTGAACATGACTTTGAACATACAATGTGACCCCCTAGCACATGTGCCACACATATATGTGTGTGGCCCCCACAATGCAAGCAGGCCATGACCATTGTGGCAATGGGGTCCAAACCCCCATCATCACAGTGACCAAAAGGTAAGTGTGGGGTCCATAGCTGAAGCACATTCTGAACATTGTGGCAATGGGGTCTAACGCCCCATCACCACAGTGACCAAAATGTAAGTGTGGGGTCCATAGCTGAAGCACATTTTGAACATTGTGGCAATGGGGTCCAAACCCCCATCATCACAGTGACCAAAAGGTAAGTGTGGGGTCCATAGCTGAAGCACATTCTGAACATTGTGGCAATGGGGTCTAACGCCCCATCACCACAGTGACCAAAATGTAAGTGTGGGGTCCATAGCTGAAGCACATTTTGAACATTGTGGCAATGGGGTCCAAACCCCCATCATCACAGTGACCAAAAGGTAAGTGTGGGGTCCATAGCTGAAGCACATTCTGAACATTGTGGCAATGGGGTCTAACGCCCCATCACCACAGTGACCAAAAGGTAAGTGTTGACAAAGAAAGAGCTGCAACTGCCAAACTGCATGGATGATTCCTGGTCACAGAACAAAAAACACATCAGTGGCAAAGTAGTGTATGTGTCCCATTGCAACATAAATTGGGGGAGCCAAATACTGCAGTGCAAATAAGACATACCTTTGGCCATGTGCAGACAAACAACACCCATGGGGGCTGACACTGTCAACATTCATCAATGACACAATGACAGAAGTGACCATCAGAATGCAGACCCACATATTTGCACCAATGGGCACACAAATGCAGATACCCTGTGGAGACTGCAGATGTGAGGTGAACAGATACCATACCATGGCAGCAATGGGACACACAAACCATGATCATTGTGCTGACCGATGACCTAGGAGTCCCAGGGACAGCAGGGGAAACCCACCAAACTACATACAGCCAATGGCACACCCAAGATATGCCAATGCAATGGTGCAGATGCACAAACACAAACAGGCAGACCCACACTGCACATCATACACAACAGGTAAGGGGGTGCCAGTGTCCCCAGGCAACCACACAACACATGAGGAGACCTGAATACCAATCATACAGATGTGCATACAGTGCCACACAAAGGTAACTCATGGATCCAAATCCCCTATGTGGGCAAGCAGGCATTGTCAGATGAGAGGGAGCACAAATCACACATGTCACACAGGCACGTAGGAACAGCAACTGACACAGCAAGACACAGACACACCACAGCACTACCCCCAGGGCCCCCACAATGTGGTGACCTTGGGCTGCATTACAATCCCACTGTGATGACAAAGCTAAATGTCGTTCACACTGTGAACCACAGTCATGTGTCCTGAGCAACAAACTACCATCACACCTACACAAGCACAAATCAATCAGCATGGCCAGTAAGCCAAGGCCAACATGGAGGCAGGGGCCTAGCCGGGCAACAACTCTCATCTGCACACACTCAACACCACACCCCTCGACCTCCAACAATGTGCAGCAGTGAAGCACACATGCACTGGTGACATTGCACATGCACCCATGACTATTCCAGGGTGGTGGGTGGGAACCAAGGTGCAGAAACACATCACACATGGCCACTCAACAAGACTCCTGAATGTCTGACACACTGCACACTACGCTGTACATGGACATGACGGCGATACCACACCAACCAATGGGATCCCAGCCACAGTCACACACCAATGAAGAAGCCAAGGTCACCCACAAAGAACACACATAGACAACAACCAACATTGCAGCCCGGACCCTGAGGAGTGCCAGCAGTCACACACACAACGTGTCACAATCACTGAAAGATAACACAAACTGGAAATCACATGACAGGGGCAAACAACAAGTGCCAAGGGGAAACCTGACTGTGACCCATCTGCGTCTGCACACAAACTCAGCCCTGACAGCAAACACACCTATGGGTGACTCCCTGATGACCAGTAATGTGCCATGCACCCACATCACAGAGAACCCAGGGAGAAGACTTTGGGGGAACATAGGTCAACTCAGCAAGCATCACAAACAGGTACAACACTAGGGATCACAGCATGCACAGCTAAACGGAAGTGAACACACAGACATGCACATACAACACACACCTTGGGCGCAGGCAATGTCACAGGAGTACACACTGCCATGAGGGGACTCCACTCCTGTGTGAGGAAAGCTGTGCCATATGTTGCCTCAGTAGGGCCCCATCATGTCAGCTGAGCACTTGGTCACACAATCAACAATTAGCACCAAATGAGGGCTCCCGTCACATCAGGCCTGGTCATGGAAGTGCCAACGGAATCATCAGCACAGATCCAACACACTTGTATAGCAATGTTGCACTGACTACACGGATGAGTCCTTCCCCATTGATGCCCAAACCTGCATGTCCAGTGGAGATGGCCACACGGTCAGGGAAGTAGACGAATTGAACAATGGCAGGCACAACAGATGTGCAGGGGTGGAAGCCACAGATGTGAAATAGCTAATCTAAGTAGGAAATCCCATTGCCAAATACTGAACACATGACACCCTCAGATGCTGCTATGGATGACATGGATACACCACAGGATAGGACACATTCCCCCTGGACCACATGGGTTCCTGCACAGAAACACTTCATTATCATGAGACCAAATATCACCATCACTGCAGCAAGGGCATGGTTAGCATCATCAACAACATGTACATCAGAAGCATAAGCACTAGAGAACAGAAAGTTGCTTTATTCAGCATATGTGTGGAATGAAAACAAAGTCCAGAAAAAACACAAAGGCCAATGGCCAGTCCATTGTCAAAGTCCAAACTGGGTGACAGTGGCAGATGTCACCCTACGCATGCCTGCACAAAACCAGGGACAATCAACTAGGAGGGGCAACCGGGGGCAGGCCAGGCACCGCAGGGACAGGATCAGGGCTCACCAGGAGGAAGCAGGGAAGGGGTGGTGGGTGCTGGAGAGCCACTGACAACTGCAGAGGAGGTGTCTGACATGGTGTGTGCCGGCACAACTGGGGGCATGACTCAGATGTTGTGGGTGCCGGCACGACTGCAGTGGACCCTGCAGATGGAGTGGACAGGTCCGCCACTGCAGTGCCCAAGTCAGACAGGGTGGTAGTGGACTCCACTGCAGTGCCTACCACCAGGGGAGGAGAATGGGGAACAGGCAAGGTGGGCTGGACAGAGGGGGAGGACACCCTCACCACATCAGTGGCACAGACAAGCGCAGCGGGGGTGTGGTGCCGGGAGAGCAATTGGCAGGGGGAGAAGGCCGGATCCTCTTGGGGATGGTATATCTGTGGGTGGGGGAACCTGGGGCAGGGTGTGGTGGGGGCACCTGTGGAGTGGGGGCCTGAGGGATGGAGGAAGGAGACCTGGTGCCTGAGCTGCAGGGCGGCGGCGGGGTCTTGCTCTTACGACTCCGGGGGGACTTGCGGGTGGGGGCCTCAGTCTGTCTGCGCCTGGGGGAGGGTGTCCGGGGGCGAGGGGCACTCTGCTCCGTGTGGGTGGGCTTCCTCTTCCCCCTGAATGCTGTATCAGCTGGATCGGAGGGGAAGAGGCCGAGGTCACTGAGGAAGAGCCGCTGGGTCTTTGGGGTTGCAGGTGAGGCAAGGGAGGGTGTTTTGGAGGGAGAGGCAACTGAGGACTGCGCAGTGCTCGTGGATGCGTGTGTGTGTTCCAGGGCCCCATCCCCTGTGAGTCTGGTTTCAGTCCCCTGACTGTGCGTGCGTGTGCGTTTTGTTTGTGGCGTGTGTGTCTGTGTGCTGGATGTGTGTGTGCTGGTGTGTGCCTGTGCCGGTGTGTGTGTGCTTGGGACGGGTAAGGTGCTGGGGAGTGTGGATGGAGCAGAGGCAGGAGGGGTGAGGGACTGTCTGAGGAGGGACACTGCTGCCGTCAGGGAGGAGTCCATGGACCTATTGCCCCTCTGTAGGTCAGACATGCCCGATGAGATGCCCTCCATGAACGACACCAGCTGAGTCAACAGAGCGGTGTGCGCATGGAGGACACTCAGCATGGCTGTCTGCCCTACATGGAGCTGGCGAAGGAGGTACACAGACTCCTCACTCAGGGCAGCAGGGGACACAGGGGCAGGGGGTGCGGTGCCTGGCCCAAAGGAGACACGCTCCCGA
The DNA here is from genome assembly GCA_963921515.1 of Calotriton arnoldi. Lineage (NCBI taxonomy): Eukaryota > Metazoa > Chordata > Amphibia > Caudata > Salamandridae > Calotriton > Calotriton arnoldi. The sequence continues at coordinate 1,519,574 of CAWUFW010003696.1, forward strand.
ACATGGGAGCCTCCACGGACCTGGGGAATGGGAGCCGATGGGAGGGCGGTGGTGGTGCTGGTGGTGGCGGGGACAGCAACACTAGCTGGGGTGTGGTGGCTGCTGACACCCGCCTCCATAAGGGAGTCATCCTCCGAGTTGCTCTGGTCCTCAGCTGAGGTGGATGGTGCTGAGGACTCCTCGGTGTGGCTCCCCTCGCCCTCCGTGCCACTGGGTCCCTCCGACCACTCCTCGGCTGCTGACCCAGTCTGGCTCTCCGGCTCCTCCTGGTCCGTGGAGCTGTCCCCTTCCGTGGCCGTGGATGTATCTGCAAACAATGGGAAAACAGACAGACATCAGTCACCTGCACCAAACGCACACACCACTGTGAGCACAGCACATTACAGAGCAAGCCCTGGCATCATTAGTTGTACATTGCTAAAAGTGCCCTAACTGAACAGGAGAAGCCAATTGTCAGTCTGATGCCAACCATGGCACTCACATCCCACATGGCCTTGCACCCATCTGTCTGGTGTCTGTTGGATAGCAACACCCCAGTGTGGACACATGCACCAACTACACAGTAGTTGGACAGTGCAGAGGACACGGTGTAGCTTGTGGACATGCACACATCACAACTCTTGCCACTGAGTCAGTACAGGTTTCCGGATGAAAGGGACGCCCAGAGTCAAATAGGATATGCATGTGATGCATACCAGCGACAGACACCATGATGCACCCATGTCCTGATAGCCATCGCCACAATGGTGTGCATGTAGCACATGTCACTCCCCTGCAGGATCACCAATAAGTAGACACATGCCATGGCGGAGGCATGACTGCTAAGTCATACATCACTGTCTCAGTGATGTATGACTTGGCAGCCAGACAACAACACTCTGCACTGTGTCACAATAGTAGGTCATGGGGAATGCAAGTCCTGGAGCTGCACAAGTGCACATGTACATCCCCCACACAACACATCATCTTAACCCTCATCTGTCCAGGTCATACCGATTGGACATATGGGAGACTTGTGACACTACCCTCTGAACCTGAGCCCCTCACAATCTGCTGTGAATGGGGAACAGCTGCCTGAACTTCACATTCGCATACCCCAGTCTGCACGCACAGCTGATCAAACACCTATGTGACACACAAGTATCGTCTCCTATGGTCCAGTAGCATGCTGAGCCCCTACCAAGAAACACCCCAGCAGTCCTGGCAACTAATCCACAGCACACTGACACAGAGGCAGACACCTGAGGGGTCAAATCACTGCGCACAATGTATCAGCTGATACACGGGAGTGGGAGTACAGAGTGCATTGCAAGGCCTGGAGTAGGCATGACTGTCCTGCCCCACATGAATGAGGGATGAGCCCTGGACAGTGGATAGCTGGCTATGTATGTGTGACACACGTAATCTGCACACTCCTGGGGCCCAAACATTGTTCCCACCCGCTGCATGGGCGTGTGCCACATACCCCAGGCACATGTGGTGGCTCAGCTCAGCAAGTGGACCGCATATCAAAGCAACACGCAGATTACATGTCCGAACACAGGCGTTGTGTGAACAATGGACCCACCCATGATGCCCACAACAGAGTTAGGGAAACAGATGCTGTCCCCCACCTTTAGTGAAGCAAACTGCAAGGACACAGTCCCAAGTGACACAATTCCCTGAATGTAAGGGCCACACCTGGGTATCAGATGAGGAGTGGGCAGTGCACAATAGAGGGACATGGCTCCTGGACAACATGACTGCTGCACTGTGGCAGTTGAACCAGGCCAGAGGAGGGCACAAAGCATGTAATACAGAGTTCACAGTGCAGTCTTTGACTCACCCCCTCCTTGCTGCTGTCTGGCCTTCAGCTGCCCATCCAGGTCTGGAAACACCACCGCCAGGATCTGGAGCATGTGGGGGTCAGGGTCCGTGTTCCGCCCCTCCTGCGAGGAGGCGACAGCTTCAGCTGGACCCGTGCAATCCTCCGGGTCCAGCCCCGAAGGTCCTGCTACCTCTTCTGGCAGTTGCGGATCCGGCGCTTGTAGACCCCCACGGACCGGACAGCCCGGACGATGTCCTTCCAGATCTCCTCCTTCCGATGGGCATTAACCTGTCAGAATGACAAAGTGAAAAGGCCATTACTACACATGCAACATATCCGTGCATGACACAGTTGTATATACATGTCTCATTCACAGGGGCACATGATGTACACAGGCAGTGCAACACTGCCCATGGACAGTTTGCCAGACGTCACTACATGGTATCATTGCATGGGAAGTAAAACCTTGTTCAAATGCACTGTCACTGCACCATACCTGTCCAGTGCATGTCACTACACACTATGGGGGGTGACAACTACTCGGTGAGCCTGCTAGCCAGTGGCGTGCAGACTTTCAGCCTTGCTAGTCAGACAAAATGCACATTCAGAAAGGCAGTGCACAGAACACTCACCTGCTCCCCTGGTGTCCCATACAGCTTGCTGTACTGTGGAAGTAGGCTGTCCAGCAGGGCCTGGTTCTCCTCAAGGCTGAAGGCTGGGGCTCTCTCCACAGTACGTGCCATTGCAGGGTCCAGAGGGGCAGAGACAGCAGCAGTGCAGTGGCAGATGTCGTCCTGGAGCATGTAGTGCAGGCAAGTGAGCTCTCAGGGGAACAGCCAGCAATATATATGTGCTGGAGAGGCAGATACTGTCCCTTGTGTCCAAAGTGATAGGTCCAAGTCGTTTGCATCTTCTGAATCTGGCCAATCCATGGAATAGCAGCACCAATACACGCCCACGGCATCCTTCAAATCTTCAACTTCTTGACATACATGATTTTGCAACATTGTTGTGGGTGACCAACTGAATTTCCAGCAACCGACTCGTTCGAAATTCGAAAACGCGTCTGTTGCCAGGCAAGGCCATTGTCAATGGGTGCGCACCGATCAGTCCATTGCGGTACAACGCGTACAGGGGTACAACGCGTACCCGCACACATTGAATGCAATGGGCCGGCCGGGGGCACCGATCGGTCCATTGCGGTACAACGCGTACAGGGGCACAACGCGTACCCGCACACATTGAATGCAATGGGCCGGCCGGGGCACCGATCGGTCCATTGCGGTACAACGCGTACAGGGGTACAACGCGTACCCGCACACATTGAATGCAATGGGCCGGCCGGGGCACCGATCGGTCCATTGCGGTACAACGCGTACAGGGGCATAACGCGTACCCGCACACATTGAATGCAATGGGCCGGCCGGGGGCACCGATCGGTCCATTGCGGTACAACGCCGTACAGGGGCACAACGCGTATCAACGCGTGCATAGGCACAACGCGTACCTGCACACATTGAATGCAATGGGCCGGCCGGGGCACCGATCGGTCCATTGCGATACAACGCGTACAGGGCACAACGCGTACCAACGCGTACAGGGGCACAACGCGTACCTGCACACATTGAATGCAATGGGCCGGCCGGGGCACCGATCGGTCCATTGCGGTACAACGCGTACAGGGGTACAACGCATACCCGCACACATTGAATGCAATGGGCCGGCCGGGGCACCGATCGGTCCATTGCGATACAACGCGTACAGGGGCACAACGCTGTACCAACGCGTACAGGGGCACAACACGCACCAACGCCGTACAGGGGCACAACGCGTACCAACGCGTACAGGGGCACAACGCTGCACCTGCACACATTGAATGCAATGGGCCGGCCGGGGCACCGATCGGTCCATTGCGATACAACGCGTACAGGGGCACAACGCGTACCAACGCGTACAGGGGCACAACGCGTACCTGCACACATTGAATGCAATGGGCCGGCCGGGGGCACCGATCGGTCCATTGCGATACAACGCATACAGGGGCACAACGCGTACCAACGTGTACAGGGGCACAACGCGTACCTGCACACATTGAATGCAATGGGCCGGCCGGGGGCACCGATCGGTCCATTGCTGTTCAACGCATCCCTGTACAAGTGACTGGCATATGTCACCATGCCTGTCTCAGATGGACATATGCCAGCCACAGATAGCTCCCAGGGAGTGAGGGGCACACCTACAACACGACAGCCTGTCCAAACTGTATGATAAGGCATGTAAGGCTGCATTTCCTATTGTGTGTATGTTGGTGTACATGTTGTCCTGTGGGTGTCACCTGGGGGCAGCAACCCCCAGGCTGTGCACGTGTTCATGGGGACAGGATCCTGGGTGTTACGTGTACATGACCACTGTGATGTGCAACTGTTCATATCTGTGCATGTGCCATGGTCACATTTCACGGTGGTGTATGTGTATGTCATGTCACATACCCCGTGAGTCCCATGTGGGACGGTATGTTTGAGCCAGGGTGTCCCAGTGGCACAATAGTGATGGTCCTCCACAGTCTGTGTGCATGTAGTGTTTACAATGTCTCTGATTTCATGTGCACAATGGGAGACAGTCTCCACATCCACGTTGTGTGTGCATGGTCTTTGATGTTGTGCGTGTGTGTGTCACAGACGTCCATGTCTGTCCTGCAGTGGCAAGTGGGACCACTACCTGTGGGGGTCATAGTTGTTTTGCTGTGGTGTATACATGATACTCCATGTAATGCCAGTGTCCATGTGGCAATACAGGGTCCCTGGGAATGTACCTGTCGTTGAGCTGTGATGCCTGGGGCACATCTGTCCTCACATGTCACTGTGGGGGGTGATTGTGACACGGCAGCAGGAGATGGGAACTGTGACACGGCCTCATGATATCCAATGGGCCAACCTGGGACTTATTGATGCCACATGTTGGACCGTGATGACAGATGTTGGCCATGTATGTACCATACATGTCCTTACGGAACTGCACACTTCATGTAGTTGTGCCTCATAATGATGTATGTTGGGATATTGAGTGTGTTCAATGCCGCATATGTGGGCTGACTGACATTCTTGCTTACTTCTCCTCTGCACTGCAGGGCTCCTGCTGTCCATCGACCATTCCCAGACCTGGCAACGATGGTGGAACGGGACAGCATCCGACGGTACCGCTTCACCAGGCAGCTGATTGAGGATTTGGCAGTGCAGTTGGTCCCACATTTGCAGCCTGGCCGGCCGTATCCTACAGCGCTGACCCCCAAGGTGAAGGTGATGGCAGCCCTACACTTCTTTGCCACCGGTACCTTCCAACATACTGTGGCGACTGCTGGTGGGATGTCACAGACCATGTTGATCTGTGTGCTCCGCGATGTTTTGGCGGCAATGTTGCTATTCCTGAACAGGTACATCTATTTCCCTAGACTGTGACGACTCACTGACGTGAAGAGTGACTTCTATGCCCTGGGGAGGATGCCGCATGTCATTGGCTCCATTGATGGGACACATGTGGCTTTGGTACCACCACAGGCCCAGGAGCAGGCCTACCGTAACCGCAAGCACTACCACTCGGTCAATGCACTGGTGGTGTGTCTTGCAGATATGACCATCACACACGTGTGTGCCCGTTTCCCTGGTTCAGCACACGATGCCTTTGTGATGAGGAGTAGTCGCATCCCCAGGATGATGGCACAGATGCAGAACCAGCGTGCCTGGCTTGTCGGTGTGTACTGACTTTGTGCCATTGTGTGTGATCTGATCTGTAGTATTCCGCCCACTTTTCCAAGTCAGCTAATGTGCACTTGTCTGTCCGTAGGTGACTCGGGATACCCCAACATGCTGTGGTTGCTGACACACCTCAGGAACCCTGTGACACCAGCCCAGATGCGCTACAATGAGGCACATGGTCGGACCAGGAGAGTGATTGAGCGGACATTTGGTCTCCTGAAGAGCCGCTTCCGCTGCCTGGACAAGACCGGAGGGTCCCTCCCATATGCCCCTGCGAAAGTGTGCAAGATTATCATCGTCTGCTGCATGCTCCACAACCTGGCAGTGCGGAAGGAGTTGCCTCTCATCCAGGATGACAATGACCAACATCCGCCACCTGTGGAGGATCCTGGCCTGGACCACGATGCCAGTGATGATGATGATGAGGGTGATGTCCGCACACAGCTCATCACCAACTTCTTCAGCTGAATGTGAGTATCCAGAGATGTCAGGTCAATGATGTGAGTATGCATGATATGTGTAGGTGGTGCTCTGGTGCTGTTGGAGTGTGTCCATGGGCTACTTGACTGGATGTGTGTTGCGATGTGTGCTTACAGGTGGGCTGTACTCCCCAACAGTGTTGACATGCTAACTTGGTTCTGGGTGGGTATCTTGTAACATGTATTGTGCATGAGTTTTGCTGTTCTGTCCTGTTCTCCATTGCTTTTGACTGTGTGTAATTTCTGTCCTTCACAGGGTACTTTCAGATTCGTTTGGTCAACTGTGTCCACCGACGACGTGATTGCACTTCCAGGGTGGTAGCTGTTGTGTCCCTACAGGTGATGTGCGCCACACCCATGGACTTCCTTCCGTCTACAATTGTTGACTGTGTGCCCGCTGCCAGGTGGGATTACCTTGCATCTGTAGTGGTTACGACATGTTGCAACTGTGTAATAAACCTGTGCTTCACTTTGTGATGTGCGTTGTCTGTGGTCACACATTTGACTGCCATTTGCTTACTGCACCTGTGGGCTACTTGACTCCAACTGGGAATGGGTGTGGGGTCTGTGCATTGCACCGTCTTCCCTGGCAACATCAGTGTAGGCAATGAGTCAGATGGCCTAGGTGTGTATGTGTTGTGTAGCCCTGGTGGTGTGTCTCCCTCATATGTGTCACGTTGCCTTTACTCACATGCCTGTGTTGTACTTGCTGTTGCAGTTCGCATACACAGTGTAATTTTGCAGTTCATCATCCCCATAACAGCACCCACGTTGGAATCACAACAGAGGCAAGTATGGTGTATTAGTGTGTTTATTGTGATACATTTGTGTGAATAGTGCATAGGATGGGTAGTGCTGTACATAAATCTTGCAATCAGAAGTTCCTAGGTGAATTGAAAGTCCTGGTAGACAAAATCCCCAGTATCGGGGCCACAGTTGTCTGAGACATTGGTCCAACTTGTACTCCCCATGCAATGTGTGGGAGTAGTGTTGCCGTCAACAGGGTGAACAGTCTGTGCACAAAGGTGAACATCCAGAACAGGTTCAGGCTTCCTGGGAGTTGCGCTTGGCCATCGGCCTCTCACTTGCCCCTCCTCGGACGACCCCTCTTCTTGGGGGGGCCCTCAAGTACAGGCTGCTGCGGTGCAGGGGACTCTCCGCCAGAGTCATCCTCCCTCCCTGTGGCAGTTGCAGTTTGTTCAGCACCAGATGTTGTTGGCACACAGGGAGGTGTGGACTGGTTGCTGTTCATCTGGCGGAGGCATTGTAAAATGTCCCTGTGCACCGCCGTCATCTCATGCAGTGCATCCCACTTGGACTCCACGCGGGACATGTGTGAGTCCACGCGGGACATGTGTGACTCCACGTGGGACATGTGAGAGTCCAAGCGGGCATGATGGGCAGCCTGCTGCTGTTTCATGTCTCTGAGGAGCCCCACTACCTGGCTGAGATCTCCGGTGCTGGACTGGTACGCATCAGCTATGCGTACCAGTTGTGGGTCATTATGCACACCAGCAACCTCTGCAAGCAGCGACCTCTGTCTCCCACCCCTCCCACCACCCCTGCTGACATGTGCAGTGCGTGCAGTGGCACGCACAGATGACCCTGGTCCACCTTGGGGGTTGGTGGTGGTGGTGGTGTCCATGGCCCCAGGTTGGTCCAATGTCCCTGTGCTGGTGTTGCTCCTTGTTCTGTCCATGTCGGCAGGGATGGTATTTGTGGTGACAGTCGTTGGAGGGGGTGGGGTGCAGTGGGGTGCAGCTGGTGGTCCTGCTGGTGCTGCATGTAGACTTGCACCGGATGTGCCAGGTTGGTCTTCTTCGTCCGAGGAGGGCAGAGGCTGTACGACACCAGTGAGCGCCACATCCTCTTGAGCCTGGGACTGGGACTCCTCAGCGTCTGCTGCTGTGTCCCCATCATCACCTGTTTTTGGGAGACACACACAATGTATGTTATGTTTCTGCAGGCATCAATGGTTGACACACCTGACAGTTGTGACTGTGCCTCTGGGTGCGGGCCTGTACATTGCATTGTCCTAAGTCGTCACAGTCAGGGGTTGATTTTGGTGTGGCACATTGTCCTGCATTATTTGGGCATTTCTATGTATTTGTTGGGGTGTGAACATGGTCTGCATTGGTTGTATTTGGTTGACAGCCGGCCCTCCTTCCCACCCAGCCAGTCAGTTATCCCACCATGGACTGTGCTTGCATTGCAGGGAGTGGAAGTTGTCTCTCAGGATGTCAGTCAGTGGTGTCCTGCTGTTTGTTGGTGCACAGTTCCCAGCAGGGCCTTGTGCTCCCCGCAGCAGTAGCCAGTGTCAGCCATCTTGTGAGTCCTTCTCCACTCCCTGTGATGTGAGCATGGTTCAGGGTGGTGTTGATTGGCCAGTTGTGAGGCTGAGCAATATCTGTGCCTACGACTCCCATCATGCTATTGCCTCCACCCCCTTCCCAGCATGCCCATGCTTCCTTCCTTTTGACTCTGCTTCCATGTGGGGTGGGCTGGCTGTGCTGACAGGATGGCTGGGAGTGTTGTCCTGGCAGTTGTTTGGCTAAAAGTCCCAAGAGTGTCCCTGTGCTTCACACAACATAACCCAGGGTGGTGGTTCTTTGTGGGATCTTGAGTTAGGATGGGAGGCATTGCATTCTACCAGGTGGGTTCTGTGGAGTTTGTGTAGAGGGGGTGTGAGGGGAGGTGCTTGTGACTATGGTCAGTGCTGCAAGTCCTCCTTCCCACCCAGCCAGCCAGATATCCCACCATGGTACGTGCTTGCATTGCAGGGAGTGGAAGTTGTCTCTCAGGATGTCAGTCAGTGGTGTCCTGCTGTTTGTTGGTGCACAGTTCCCAGCAGGGCCTTGTGCTCCCCACAGCAGTAGCCAGTGTCAGCCATCTTGTGTGTCCTTCTCCACTCCCTGTGATGTGAGCATGGTTCAGGGTGGTGTTGATGGGCCAGTTGTGAGGCTGAGCAATATCTGTGCCTACGACTCCCATCATGCTATTGCCTCCACCCCCCTTCCCAGCATGCCCATGCTTCCTTCCTTTTGACTCTGCTTCCCTGTGGGGTGGGCTGGCTGTGCTGACAGGATGGCTGGGAGTGTTGTCCTGGCAGTTGTTTGGCTAAAAGTCCCAAGAGTGTCCCTGTGCTTCACACAACATAACCCAGGGTGGTGGTTCTTTGTGGGATCTTGAGTTAGGATGGGAGGCATTGCATTCTACCAGGTGGGTTCTGTGGAGTTTGTGTTGAGGGGGGGGGGGTGAGGGGAGGTGCTTGTGAGTATGGTCAGTGCTGCAAGTCCTCCTTCCCACCCAGCCAGCCAGATATCCCACCATGGAACGTGCTTTCATTGCAGGGAGTGGAAGTTGTCTCTCAGGATGTCAGTCAGTGGTGTCCTGCTGTTTGTTGGTGCACAGTTCCCAGCAGGGCCTTGTGCTCCCCACAGCAGTAGCCAGTGTCAGCCATCTTGTGAGTCCTTCTCCACTCCCTGTGATGTGAGCATGGTTCAGGGTGGTGTTGATGGGACAGTTGTGGGGGTGAGCTATGTCTGTGACTGTGACTCCCATCATGCTATTGCCTCCAGCCCACTTGCCAGCATTCCCATACTTACTTGCTTTTGTGGGGAGTTCAGTGTGTGTGGGTGTGAGAGCAATGGCAAGATGGCTGACAGTGGTGTCCTGCTGTTGGTTGGTGTGCAGTTCCCAGCATGCCCTTGTGCTCCCCGCAGCAGTAGCCAGTGTCAGCCATCTTGTGAGTCCTTCTCCACTCCCTGTGATGTGAGCATGGTTCAGGGTGGTGTTGATGGGACAGTTGTGAGGCTGAGCAATATCTGTGCCTACGACTCCCATCATGCTATTGCCTCCACCCCCTTCCCAGCATGCCCATGCTTCCTTCCTTTTGACTCTGCTTCCCTGTGGGGTGGGCTGGCTGTGCTGACAGGATGGCTGGGAGTGTTGTCCTGGCAGTTGTTTGGCTAAAAGTCCCAGGAGTGTCCCTGTGCTTCACACAACATAACCCAGGGTGGTGGTTCTTTGTGGGATCTTGAGTTAGGATGGGAGGCATTGCATTCTACCAGGTGGGTTCTGTGGAGTTTGTGTTGAGGGGGGTGTGAGGGGAGGTGCTTGTGACTATGGTCAGTGCTGCAAGTCCTCCTTCCCACCCAGCCAGCCAGATATCCCACCATGGTACGTGCTTGCATTGCAGGGAGTGGAAGTTGTCTCTCAGGATGTCAGTCAGTGGTGTCCTGCTGTTTGTTGGTGCACAGTTCCCAGCAGGGCCTTGTGCTCCCCACAGCAGTAGCCAGTGTCAGCCATCTTGTGTGTCCTTCTCCACTCCCTGTGATGTGAGCATGGTTCAGGGTGGTGTTGATGGGCCAGTTGTGAGGCTGAGCAATATCTGTGCCTACGACTCCCATCATGCTATTGCCTCCACCCCCTTCCCAGCATGCCCATGCTTCCTTCCTTTTGACTCTGCTTCCCTGTGGGGTGGGCTGGCTATGCTGACAGGATGGCTGGGAGTGTTGTCCTGGCAGTTGTTTGGCTAAAAGTCCCAAGAGTGTCCCTGTGCTTCACACAACATAACCCAGGGTGGTGGTTCTTTGTGGGATCTTGAGTTAGGATGGGAGGCATTGCATTCTACCAGGTGGGTTCTGTGGAGTTTGTGTTGAGGGGGGGGTGAGGGGAGGTGCTTGTGAGTATGGTCAGTGCTGCAAGTTCTCCTTCCCACCCAGCCAGCCAGATTTCCCACCATGGAACGTGCTTGCATTGCAGGGAGTGGAAGTTGTCTCTCAGGATGTCAGTCAGTGGTGTCCTGCTGTTTGTTGGTGCACAGTTCCCAGCATGCCCTTGTTCTCCCCACAGCAGTAGCCAGTGTCAGCCATCTTGTGAGTCCTTCTCCACTCCCTGTGATGTGAGCATGGTTCAGGGTGGTGTTGATGGGACAGTTGTGGGGGTGAGCTATGTCTGTGACTGTGACTCCCATCATGCTATTGCCTCCACCCCACTTGCCAGCATTCCCATACTTACTTGCTTTTGTGGGGAGTTCAGTGTGTGTGGGTGTGAGGGCAATGGCAAGATGGCTGACAGTGGTGTCCTGCTGTTGGTTGGTGTGCAGTTCCCAGCATGCCCTTGTGCTCCCCACAGCAGTAGCCAGTGTCAGCCATCTTGTGTGTCCTTCTCCACTCCCTGTGATGTGAGCATGGTTCAGGGTGGTGTTGATGGGCCAGTTGTGAGGCTGAGCAATATCTGTGCCTACGACTCCCATCATGCTATTGCCTCCACCCCCCTTCCCAGCATGCCCATGCTTCCTTCCTTTGACTCTGCTTCCCTGTGGGGTGGGCTGGCTGTGCTGACAGGATGGCTGGGAGTGTTGTCCTGGCAGTTGTTTGGCTAAAAGTCCCAAGAGTGTCCCTGTGCTTCACACAACATAACCCAGGGTGGTGGTTCTTTGTGGGATCTTGAGTTAGGATGGGAGGATTGCATTCTACCAGGTGGGTTCTGTGGAGTTTGTGTTGAGGGGGGTGTGAGGGGAGGTGCTTGTGACTATGGTCAGTGCTGCAAGTCCTCCTTCCCACCCAGCCAGCCAGATATCCCACCATGGTACGTGCTTGCATTGCAGGGAGTGGAAGTTGTCTCTCAGGATGTCAGTCAGTGGTGTCCTGCTGTTTGTTGGTGCACAGTTGCCAGCAGGGCCTTGTGCTCCCCACAGCAGTTGCCAGTGTCAGCCATCTTGTGAGTCCTTCTCCACTCCCTGTGATGTGCGTATGGTTCATGGTGGTGTTGATGGGACAGTTGTGGGGGGGGGCAATATGTGTGACTACGACTCCCATGATGCTATTGGCTACACTGACTTGCCCAGCATACACAGAATTCCTTCCTTTCAGTGGTCTTAACTGTGTGTTGGTGTTGTTGTGGTGGCTACATGTCTGGATGTGTTTGTTAGTTCTATTTGTGCCACTGCCTAGCTGTAGTTGTAGTTGTGTTTGTACATGTGATGGCACGGTTGAATGTAACTTTTTTGATGGCATGTGTTGTGTTTATCTGACTGACATACACATTTTGGGATGATTCTGTTCTGGTTGCTGTGTAATTGCTATGAGTGCATGGTTTGACTCTCCCCTTGACAGTGATGTGTGTGTGTATTGTGGCAGAATATTGTGTACATTTGTTGTGTACTCACCAGGCTCTGGGATGTTCTCTAGTCCATATACGCTCACTGGCGGAAGGATGGCCCGCACCTTCTCCTCCCAGGGCCTGAGGTATACTGGCTTGGCAGGAGGGCCACTGCCGGTGTATTGGCTCAGGAGGTAGTCTTTCTTGAGCAGCTCCCGGACCCTCCTGCGCACGTCATACCACCTGTTCTGGATGTCGGTCTTTGTGCGCAGACATGGTGATTGTGTGTTCACCCTGTTGATGATCCTCTCCCACATCTTGGTTTTCTGGGAGATGGGGGTCTGTTGGACCAGTGTGCCAAACAGCTGTGGCTCTACCCTGAGGATCTCGTCTACCAGGACTTCCAATTCACAATCTAGGAACTTGTGATTCTTCTTGGGGGGCATGGTGATGGGTGGTGATGGTGAGTGATGTGTGTGTTGGTGTGCAGGTGAGGGTGTGTGAGTGTGTGATTTGCTGGGTGTATGTGAGGTAGGTATTTGTTGGTGTGCTGATGGTGTGTGGCTTGTGTGAGAGATGAGCTGTGGGTGTGTGGTTGCTGTCTTTTGGGTGCTGGCAGTGGAATGGCATTTGCAAAGGATCATGGTTGTGATTTGTGTCCTTTATATGGGTGGAGTTGTGGGTGTGTCTTTGTTCTCTGTCCCCACCCCCCCCAGTATTTATTGGCTTTGTAATTGCTTGTTTGGCCTTTTTTTGTGTGATTTTTCCTTTGTACTGTCTGTGCATGTTGGAAACGTTCTTGTGACCGAGTCGGACCCTGCATTTGTCTCGTACGGTGTTCTCCGTTTCGTTCACGCTGTGTTTGTGCAGTTTTCTATGCTGCGTACGCGTCGGTCGCGGTGTTTTGTGTTACTTCGGCTCGGTTTTGTATGCGTGTCGGTCGTACGGCTTGTCCTCCGTCCGACTCGGTCGTGGTTTTCGCGCCTTGCATCGTACTTTGCGGTTTGGAGTTCGCGTGTACGTTTCGGTCGGATTTGTTCCGGGTGCGTGTCGGTCGGTTCGATTCGCGTGTTTTTCCGGCCGCATTGCTGTTTTCCGTGCGGCTTGGTCGTTCGGCTTGGGTTCTGTACGTGTCGGTCGGATTTTGCACGCTTTGCATCGTACTTGCCGTGTCGGGCGCCACAGGTACGTGTCGGTCGGAATAAATTCCGGCTCCGAGTCGGTCGGTGCTTTTTCCGGCCCGAATCGGAATCGACCCCATAGTGTTCTGGGGGAGGTACATTGATGATGTGATTTGCCTCTGGTCTGGATCTGTTTGCCAGCTACAACAGTATTTTACTTACCTTAATGATAACATCTTTAACGTTAAGGTGACTATGACCTATCATAGGGAAAGTATTGATTTCCTAGACATAAGATTTTATGTCCAAGATGGTGTAGTACAAAGTACATTGTTTAGGAAAGAGACTGCATGTAATGCAGTCTTACATGCAACTAGCTCACACTCTGCTTCAGTTATTAGGAATATTCCCTTTGGTGAGTTCACGCGTATCCGAAGGAATTGTAGCAAACAGGACACATTTCAAGCTAATGTCTTGGATTCTCGGAAACGTTTTGAAAGAAGGGGCTATAGCCAAACCATATTGGATGAAGCTGAGAACAGAATCTCAAAAATTAATAGGGAACTTACCTTATGTGATAAATCTACAAAGAATAAGGATAATACCAAGGGAGGCAGGGCTAGATTCATTACCCAATACACTATGTTTAGTGATAAAATATTTAACATCATGAGGAAAAACTGGAATTTATTAACTGAGATTCCAGGACTAAAGAACTGTATTGGTGAGAGACCCTTGATTACTTATCGCAAAGGGGTCTCCTTAAGAGATCATCTCTGTCCAAGTTATGTGGCCACACCTTCAATTAGAGACACCTGGCTGCCACCGAAACCTAAAGGGTTTTTTACATGTGGGTGTTGTAATGTTTGCCCTATGGGTAAAAATAAAATCAAAACCTTTACTTATACTATTAATCACTTTATCAATTGCAATACCACATATGTGGTCTATGTTCTTGGATGTGCCTGTAAAATGATATATGTGGGCAGCACCATACGCTGTCTCAAATTGCGCATTCAAGAGCATTGGAGAGCCTTAAGAAAGAAAGATGGTAGATACCCCATTGTGGAGCATTATAATACCACACACATGGGAAATATAGATTTTTGGTTCCATGGTATCGATCATGTCCCCCCTATCAGGAGAGGTGGTAATAGGGAGTTGTTATTAAGACAGATCGAATCCAAATGGATATGTCGTCTTCGAGCAATAGCTTCAGGACATAATACTGATGGAGAGATGCATAATTTTCTATGACAATGTAATTATGGTTATCTGTTAACATTATCCAATTCCGATCGGTTTTGGGAAACTTACAAGTGATGAAATGCAAGTACCTGTCCCATTTTACAATGATGGTCTGTCTTCGTACTTAGTTATTTGATATACATGTGGGCATGAATGATAAGTTTTCTATTTTTAGTAGTTTATTCGTGTTTTATTGCTCTGCTTGTCTGTCCCCCTATTTTCCTCTTTCTTTCTCTTTTTCTTTTTCTCTTTTTTCTTATTGCTTTGTTTTAATGATAATACCATTATGTAACATAATATTGACTTTGGTCAGTATTAGGTATTTGACAAAAATAGTTTCAGAAAGCAGTATGTTAAAAGTGGTATAGATTGGTGACGGTACGTTTTGTAACATAGGATGGCTGTCGATCTTGAATGAAATTTGGAGGCTTTATGGTACTGTTTATCCCCTTTTTTTTAAAATAGTGGGTTTTTTGGTTAACTGGAACATAAATGTTACTTTTAGTCTTTAGATATAATATTCATTATCATTATAAGATGGCCGCTGTTTTCCTTAATCTGTGTATATTAGAACACAGGTTAAGATATTATTACGCTTTAATGTTGTGCGAGATTTCTTCAAAAAGTGTAGCTGATTCGTGTTTTGTTATTCCTTCCCTTTTTTTGTTTTAATTAAAATGTTATTATTTAACATAAAAACGTCTAACTTTATCAGTATTGGGTTTTTTGGTATTAATATTTTCAAACGGCAGTATGTCATTAGTGATATGGATTGGCGACGGTACGTTTTGTAATATAGGATGGCCACGGACCATGATTGAAGTTTGGGAGTATTACGATACTTTTTATGTCATTTAAAATCAATGGTTTTTTGGGTATCTGTCTACGAACGAACCATTGCAGAATATTAATGCTGGATGGTACAGCAATTTCCTAGGATCGTGGGGTTCTCATGTACCTTACTACGTACACTTTATCCTTATAATTTGTATTACATATGTTATTCTTAGTTTCTACACAATATTTACCACCATTATAAGATGGCCGCCGTGTTTTTCTTAATTTGTGAGTATTACAACACCGGCTATGATGTCATTACGTTTTAACGTTGCGCGCGATCACTTCAAAAAGTGCTGCTGACTTGTGTTCCGGTTAGCGTCTTACTTTGACAACATCGTCAGTCTACGAACGAACCATTGCAGGTATGATGACTAGTGATTTATTTAGTAACGGGGACTTTGTGGATTATAGTCTGTTTAGCAAACTAATGGTAACGCACACGCGGTCGTTTTTAGCCCAGTCAGGTTGAATGCTTATGCATTACAACGCTTGAGTATTCATACAATGAAGGGATAGAACATATACAGAACTATGATGACTGTGTATTTTGTTTTTATTTTACTATTGGTCATACTTATACATTGACTGTGACACATCGTTTGAAGGTTATGCTGCATATTACCCTATGCGAGTGATATATATGATAATCCCCTTTTTTCAGTTATTTATGTATGCCTATTTAATATTTCTAGACTGGCCACATTATTTTTGTCTTATTTTTGGTATATCAGGTTGGTCGTGACCCTTACTTGGGTGTGTTTTATATTAATGTCAAAGGAGTAAATTGGACTTTTTGATGGCAGTGATGTTGTCTTCAACTAATTGGTATCAAAATATTCGTTTTGAAAAAGGACAATTTCACTTAGGCAGATGGTAGTTTCTTTGATTTTTCTTTGCGTTTTTGAATATATTTATATTATACTGGACCTATATTATGGATTGTGCTGTGTATAGACCCTCTAAGAATGTTAGGTAGATACTGGTAACCTATTTTATATTGAATTTTTAGATTAGTGCTCCATTTTGATTGTGTGGTAAATCGATTTGTACGTTTATATTTATTATTACACATACTTGCAATATATATTCTTTTTTGCTTATTGATGCAGAATATTAATGCTGGATGGTACAGCAATTTCCCAGGATCGTGGGGTTCTCATGTACCTTACAACGTACACTTCATCCTTATAATTTAAAGTTATTTTGGATTACTCTATTCTCATCAACACTTAACGGTGAGGATATTGGCTACTAGTGTGGTGTTATTTGGTTAATAAATTTTCTATATTGTTGTTGTTATGCTTGCTCATTTTTCTTTGCTAAAAAATTTTCTCGTCTTCTTTTGCTTTTTCATTATTAATAGTATATTTTTCTTTCTTTTTCTTTTCCTTTTCCTCCTTCTCCTTTCTCTTTTATTAAATTTTTTTATTGAATTTTAGTTTTGGATCTTGGTTATGTCGTTGCTTTAATAAAGATGTGTATATTTTAATATATACGTGGTATAAAAGTATACAATGGGCACAATAGTATTAAATGTGTTTTAGCTTTTAGCTTCGATATGTGATGTTTATCTTTAAGATTTAAGTGTATTTGTGATATTTATACGACAGTATAACAAGTCTTTCCTATGTACCAATGATAACATTATAGGTACAAAGTCTGTGTTGGTTATAAATGTCTTCGTTTATGTATATTTTTATGTTGTAGTATACATGTATGTATGTAGTTTTTAATGTTGTGGTTTTTTCCTTATATGTTGTTTTATGTTGATTGTTTTCAGCCCTGATGAAGTTCTTAGTGAACGAAACGCGTTGGATGATGTCCTTATTCTGGCTTTTTTGAAGAATAAAAAGAAAATTTATGTGGACTTATCCTGATGCTTTTTGATTTCAATTCTGGTGCACCCTCCATAATAGAAATAACTCACCCCATGATAGCTTGGCACGGAGCAGGCAGACTTAACTTAGAGGCAATGTGTAAAGTATTTGTGCAACACTTCAAACGGCAAAACAATGAAAACACCACACAAAAAGATTCCATACCAGGTAAGCCAAAAGGGCTAAGTTTAATAAATAAAACAAGACTAGAATGACAAAAGTCCAATCAATAGAACCGAAGTTATGAATTTTCAAAGAATTAAGTGAAAAATAGTGCCTCAGAGCAGAAAGCGCCCACCGCGGCTATCTGAGTGCACTGGACTGGGTCAAAGTCAAAAGTTCAGGTCGACCGCGATGGAGCGCAGGTCGGATACAGTCCCAGATTAGTCCAGCTGAACTTTTACCTTCTTTTTGCCAAGAGTCCTGTTTGCGTTGGAGAGGGTCGCAAGGAGAGTGTCATGGGAGGCTGTCAGCATGGCACAAAGAGCAGGCCAGGCATCGCAGATGGGCAGGCTGGAGCTTTGCATTGGCGGTCGATGCTGCTGTGTGAAGAGACAGGATGACGGAGTCTAGCGCTGGATTTCAGTGCCAATGCATGATTTTGGTGTGAACGGGCCCGTTCACAGTCGTGAAGAGTCCAAAAGCTTGATTTAAGAGCCTGCGAGCCACACCAAGGGTCCAGGACCTGAGAGGCACCACTTGGGGGTCAGGAACTCACTGTGGCTGGGTACCAGAGCTGTTTGGGGAGCCTTTTATGTCCATGAGACTCAGATCCAGAGGCCAGCAGACTAGCCCTTGGAGTCACTCTGGGGTCCTGGGTTCAAGATGGAGTTGCAGGTCCAGTTCTTCCTACCCAGGTGTTGGATCGAAAATAATTTGAGTGGGTGCTCCCCAGACTTTTTGCCGTTTGGTCTGTTTGTTGCTGAATTCGTTTTTGTTGACTTTAGAAATATGTGCACCTTTTCACTGCTAACCAGTGCTAAAGTGTGTGTGCTCTCTCCTCTAAACATGATACAATTGGTATATACCTGCTTGGCATGTTTAATTTACTGGTAAGTCCCTGGTAAGTGGTACTGTGGCACCCAAGTCCTGTAAATTAGGTGCTACTACTGGGCTGCAGCACTCATTGTGCTACCCACCACTGTGTCTCTTAAACCTGTGCCTCAGACCTGCACTCCTGCAATGTAGTTTAAAACTACCATTTCGACTTGGCAGGATAAACACCTTCCAAGCCTTAAACCTTCCTTTTTATTACATGTAGGTCAGCCCTCAAGTAGGCCCTTTCAGCTCAGAGGGCAGGGTGCTGTGTACTTAAAAAGCAGGACATATGTCATTTAAGTTTTACATGTCTTAACAGTGAAAATGGCTCGCTCATAGTCTAGCACTGATGTACCTTTTCACAAACCACTAAAGGCTAAAATCAGAATGGGAGCAGCTAGCAAAATATTTGTTACACTTACTTGCATTAGAATTTAAAATCCTCTTTAATAGTAAAGTTGGATTGTAGCTCCTAATGTTAAAAAATGCCACTTTTAGAAAGTTGGTTTTCTGCCTCCCGTCTCAGGGGCCTTTCCTGGGTGTAGCCTCCCTTGCCTGGCATGCTGATGACTGTCTCCTTGGGTTGTGAATTGGAACCAGACACTAGACAATAGTGGCTGGGTGTGCTGCGTGGTGAACACTTGGGGCAGGATGAGGGAGTGGAGCTGATACTCACACCATTTACATTTCAATAGCCTGCCTTCACACTCACACAACAACAAACACACCAGGGCCCAGATATCCTGGCATCTCAGGGGAGGGAGAGAGGAACTGGGCAGGACAGGCTTAGGTGTCAATACTCTGTCTCCCCACTTCAAAGGGTTGAACCTGGATAAAAAGGCCCAGCTCAGAGACTGCTTTAGATCATCTTTTGACTGGAAACAGAAGACAAGACTGCACAGCTGTTTGCCTTGCTGCATTGGAGAGCCTGGACCTGCTTTCTATTCCTAGACTTCCTGAGTAACTCTATGGATCAGCTTACTGATCTCCTTCTTGAACTTTCAGGGACACAGCAAGTTCCAGAGGCCTCAACTGCCTCCTTGACCAGAACCTGGCCTGGTCCCAGCTACTTGGCCTCTGTGGAAAGGAGTCCTGACTCTCCAGCCTGCCCCCACTGGTCCTCAGCATTGGTAGCTGTCAGAGAACACTCTTTCCTGCATTCACCACAACATGACGTGAGTCATTGCCCCTTCAGCCTCCCTACTCCTGAAGTGTGCATCCAGACCCAGCTCTGAGCCCAGCAGTGCCCTCGCACTCTGCTCCCCGTTGTCGGTGTCCCCTGCTCAATGGAAGAGCCCCGCAGAGCCTCAAAGCACCACATGACCTGCAGCCCGGAACCGACACAAACCATCTCTGACCTCCACAAACCAAGCTTCGTGCCTTTTCATGCCCTGCACACAGTCACCGCAGCCTTGCAGCACTTGGTCTCCACTCTTTGAGCCTGACGCAGAAGCCCGCCAGGCCTTCCAGTGACCTTTGACAAAGCTTCGTGCCTTTCCGTGCAGGACGATGCTGCTGCAGCCTCGCAGCCCCTGGTCTCTGGACGCAGTGTAGTGTAGCTCCTATTTCCCTAATAGGCTCTGCGCATTGGAATAATATATCCTATAGGTTTGACATAGGACTAAGGTCGGTATGTCCCTATCGAGTATATTAAACTTAATTACTTGTGCCAGCGAGCTCAGAGGCCACTAGAAACTTCTTGACAACAAGAAGGGATCAGTTTCTGGCAGCCGCAAAACATGACCACTGTGTTTCCCTTACAGAATCAGGACGTGTCCCAGAGTCGTAGAAACAATAGATAACTATTTCACTCAGCTCAGTTGTGCATGATTCAGTTACTCCTCAAAGTTACACAGAAATAACAGACGGGCGTTTCAATAAAGAGGTTTATTGAACAGTCTTGTTTCTGTTGTAAGTTAGATGTGCTGTTACGATCACAAGACAGTATGCGAGATAAATGATGTACAAGGTGAGCAGTAAAAATAAATAATACTGCATTAGCATTATCTTTTCAGCATATATGCATTTACATAAAATGACACAGCCTAAAAATGCGAGTACTCATACGATGCGTTTCTATCCTAGTTCTACCCAGTGTGCCTAACCTTTCCTAGGTGTAGGGAGAAGTAGAAGTAGGTGCTGTATTCCTGACTAGAGTATACTAAGAGTAAGTTACGCCTAGTATGCCAAGAGTCTAGTATGCCAAGAGTCCCTCTAGGTTCTAGTCTGCTCCATACCTGAAGAATGAGAGAGGTAGGAATCTCTATCCGGACTCGAACTCCAACACCCCGCAAGGGAAGTTAGATCACTGGAAGCTGGACTCTCTGCGTGCAGGAATGACAGCGTCTTCTCAGTGCGTCCGGCCGGGAATCGGGCTCCTCTGAAGTCGAGGTCTCCTCTGATTTACAGGGGTTTGGGAAGGTATATTTGTACCTGAAAATGTTAGCATTGACGTAAGTTGGGTAGCGAAAGACGTCATGAATGACCCTTTAGGGATTAACGGTTCATGCATAATGTATGAGTCCTTGAGGAAATCAATAGTCCTGGGCAAGGGAAACTCCCGCAGCCTAAGGGTCTGTTTTTTCATGGACTCGTTGAGACGCTAGGGTGGACGGATGTCGGAATCCATGCCTGTATTTGGTATGCATGGTATATGCCTAAATAAGGTCTGGGATTTTATGCCTATATAAGGGCAGGTTGGATTGTGCCTATATATGGTCATGATTCTAGAAAGCCCGTTTATGGACACCCTATGAAGTATACAACACCCACTCCTCTTTTGTGTATACAACAATACTAAAATGCTAAACATTAAAATGCTAAACATTAAAAATGGAGTACTGCATATTAAAACATATCCTAAAAACTTTAAAAGACATATTAAAAATGTAAAGGTTGCTGTACATCATAAAGCAGTGCTTCTCATTTCCTGCATAAAGTGTGAAATAAATGCAATCGGAACGTAATATAAAAGCAATATTTACATATGACTAAAATGATCGATAAGTTTGTCCAAATCAAAAGTCATTTCCTGTCATGTAACTTAAATGAACTGTTTTAGACACACAAGATGACTAAGTGTCCCTGGAAGTACTGCCAAGTCTGTATTATAAGGCTAGTTCTACTTTAAGCAGATTGGAGTGCCATTTTCGTTCGAAAAAATGGGACAAAAGTTCAAATTTGGTAAAGTTCCAAGGTTTTTGAAAAATGAAGGCCAAATTGTTGCTGTTGTACTGGAACAGAGTATGCCGAATCAGAGTCAGTTTACGGGTCTGGTGTAAACATGAGATCATCTACTTCAATAGACAAAACATCATCCACTGTCGTTGGTGTAAGTTGGAACACCTCGTGTAGAAGATTGATCGCACAAAGATGGGAAGCATTGCTCTCAGCATAGTTCGCCGCAGCAATGTTCGCGTTCGTTGTTACCTGTGTGCCTGGAGTTGTTTCTCGTACCTCAGCAGCAGCAGGAGGCGACTGTGAGATCTCAATGAATGCTGACATCAGTATTGGAAGCATCTGGGGACAACACAGAGCATGGGCCGTTATCGGGTCCAGCAAAGCATCGACATCCTTTGGCGCAGCTGATGGATATGTTAGACAAGCGTCCAACACGCATTCTTCACCGCATAGCAGGCAGCGTAGAACAGGTAAGATGCAATCATGCCAGATTGGTCTGAATGACAGGAACCACGTGGTATTAAGGTCCCGTAGACGAGTCATGCCCAATAGCTGTACTATTCGCTCACGGCACTTTCTTTCAAGGAGAGCTTTCTCCATTTCGCTCAGAGTGATATCGGCGAATCGGCTGGCCATAGCGCAATAGCAGGCAGATGAATAAAATCCCCGCAACAAGTGCTAGAATTAATGGTATGCCACCAAACACCGAATGTGCAAAGGTCGGAATGATTCCAAGTATTGCCTGGAACGGTGCTAAAAGACCGGAGCAAATGCTCTTAAATACATGTACAATTCCTGTCGTATCTGACATGTTAAAGATACGTGATATCATTTCTACGAAATGTATAGGGCAGTTTGTACGTATTAAAGTCCGTATCTCAGCCGAAGTCCTTGCAACTTGTAGATCATAGGTTTCTTTGGCCGAGGTCAAAGGCACTGATTGCTGTAAAAGCATGGCTTTCATTCTGCTTAAAGTATCAAATCTTATAAAAGAGACGTTCAGTGAAGGCCATAAAGGCGACTCCCTGACTGTGTCTATTGGGGGAAACAATACTTGCATACAGCAAGTGACCCTGGAGTTGACCGTTACTAGATATGGGATGCTTGGCAACATTCCACAGCAGCTCTGATCATTCAACATGAGGTAACTCCCATTTGAAAGTTGTCCAAACGTTGGATTAATCACAGCAGCTGGTGAACCGTGCTGATGGCAAGACAAGTTTGCCACAGAACCATTACAAGCTCCGTGTAAAATAATGTCCTGACATATGAGTGAACCGGTCAGTGCATGTTTACAGCTAGTACCGCTAAGAAACACTTCACGATCCCCACTCCAACATCTATGTGTATACGGTAAATTCCAAGATATCCTAATGTATTCCTTACCCAACCTTTCATATTTGCCTGCTTGCATCTGTCTGAGGCAATACTGAAACTGAAAAGTTGTCACAGGTAATGTTATTTTGCCATGAATAACCCATTCTGTAGCTGGTTTTTCTGCCACTGTAAACTGCGTTTTTCCATTTTTTCAATGCTTAGCATTGTATACCTCGCTCCTCTTTGTGCCAATTCGATCTGTTTATCAGTGAGATTGTATTCTGCAAACAGAGACGACGTGTTGATGAAACGCCAAGGCACATAGCCCGCTCGCAAAGATTGCAGCGTCCATGTCAATAACACAATAGAACGTAATTGAGACTGACCTTGTTGTAACATAGCCAAATCTTGTTCTAGAATGTCGATAGCAGAGGATACAATGCCATCCAATGAATAAATCCTGGAGGACAAAGTTGTTAACCCATTGTCGACTACAGAGAGTGTTTTCTCTAAATTAATACGATCAAGTTCACGTATTCGTTCTGCAGCCTCTATCTGTGACACTTTCCATGCTTCGTTATAAGCAGCATAGATGCCGGCATATATGAAATGTTTTTGACGGGGTTTTCTTGGTCCAAGCAAGAATTCCCTAAGATCTGCGTCCTCTTTAAGTAAGGTTAAGTGTTGCTTCACATCCTGTAGTGTAGTTTTATGCAGCCAATCGAGGCATAATTTACCTACACTGTATGTTGTTACTACCCCTGGATGTTGTCTTTGGACATATCTTGGGTCTGGCCTATGAATAGTAAAGCCCTGAGTTTTGTTCAAGAACCTTTCCTGACAGTTGTTTGTGTCTGTGGGCCAGATCAACCATTTCTTCCAATTCGGATGAGTTCTGTTGAGTTGTAGTATATAGTCAACTGTCACCGCTGGCTGTGTATCGTTATCACTTGCAGGTGTTGGTACAGAAGGTGTCTTCATCTCTTTGATCTTGGCTAATCCAAGACAAGATGTCTGTTGGACGGTGTCATTCAAAAACATTATTTGTTCAGGGATAATACAGGCTCTAAATAAAGCTTCTATACCCTGTACTTGCCAATCTTTACTACCCCAGACAGTTTTTGTCTCAATTGTGTCTTTCCATAAGTCGAAACCCTGTATAGACAGTTGGGCAATAAATGCTTCAGAATAAATCTGTTTCGTATTTGTTAACATAATTTTCATTCCTGTTTTGTTTACATTTTTATAGTAAAACGTTTCTTGGTCAGATGTATTATAACCTGAAAAATATGGAAACTTACTAGCAAAAGTTTTCGAACTACCTTGTGGTGGTGTAGGACAATGTTCCCATTGATTAAACATATACACATTTCTTGGATATGCAGTTTTGTGCAAATAATGATGACCATAGTGGTTATAACAATACAGTTCTTCATAATCAGATGAACCCTCTAAAAATTCATTTTTAGAAAATGCAGCAGATTGTTCTAGATCAAACATTATATCTTGAACAGTCTCTAAGTCCCAATCATCTGAATAGGTACTGGACGTAATTAAATCATTTAGTGAAATTTTAAATAAATGTGGAATGTTCAATTGTTCACTTGGACCGAAGATTTCATAATCTGTTTTGTCCCACACTATACCATCCTGTATAGGAACAGCTGTGAAGTTCACTGATGACAAGTCTCTTGCTTCACGATGGGAAGATTTATGTGGTTTCAAAAGTACATTCACGTCTTTTCCTTCACTGTTCACATGGATGTATCTGCCATTTATAAGCATGCTTACTGTTGTTACCAAAGCTAGCCAGAGCAGGAAAACAAAAAGTCCAGATGCAATCCAGAGTTCAATCCATGGAGAAACCAGATAAGTCTTTTTCAAAAAGTGAATAAAGTCTTGTACTTGCTGCTTGAATTTTGATGATGCTGGCGTCGTTTCAGGTTCACTTGGATCTTCTGAGAACGTATCAAAGTCAATGAAATAGCCAGAAGCAGTTCTGTCAATTGTTGGAATTGCATCAGGATTCGTTGAAATCACAGGAACCAGTTCTTTACGAGTCACGTTAGTGTAGACAGGTGAACTGTTACATGGTTATCAAGAGGGATGAGTTCCATAGCCTGGTTGCTTAGTCCTTCATTTGTTACAGCTGAATTCTCGATCGTGATCAGTCTTTCAGTCTGAACCTCTTGAATAGTAGCGAGAGGAGTGCGTCTGCTACTAGGTCGGAGTCCACGAGGCCTACTGCTTAGTATTGGCAACATACTGTGGTTTGATCAGGTCGATTGACACAAATCTTTTCTCCTTTCTTCCAGCAAGGGGTGGCAGAAGTACTGTCCTTGTTCCTTGAACAGCTAGAACAGGTACCGGTTGTCTGTAAGAAGGTCCAAATTCCTTCTTGTCCGCTATTTTTTCTCTGACTAGATCCCCAACTTTTGGAATCCAGAAAGGCCTTGCTGGGACCGCCGATTTTTCCCCAGTGGTGGTTGGCTGTAGGGATATGTTGCTTTGTTTCGTTCTTAATTTGTTAAGATCCTGTAAAACAGCCAAACGATCTTTGATATCAAATGGTTTCATGTCCACCACTGTGCCTACGTGTTCTAAGTCTGGAACCCACATTCTTGTCCCAAATAGGACCTCATATGGAGTGACCCCCCCTAGAGAACTTCTTGGCAGGTTGTTAAGTGAGCGCTGAACGCTAATGAGGTGTTTGACCCACCCGTCACCCGAGCCTAATACCCTAGCTGTTATAGACTGCTTTATGTCCCGGTTTTTCCTTTCCACAACAGAATTTCCCTCAGGATGGAATGGAGAGGAGTACCGCAATGCAACGCCCAGACTGGCCATGGCCTCCTTGTAAGCCCTAGAGCTAAACGCAGGACCCTGGTCAGAATGTAGCGTGCCTATTGTGTATGTGCCGATAAAGACTCGCAAATCTTTTATAACAGTTCGAGCGTCAGCCGAGCGCTGAGGCCATAACCATAGGAACCTAGATTTAGTATTTGCGGGAATGCCTTTGTCCAGTGGGACGCAGGCGAGTAGATAGCCTAATGCTGTCTAACAGTGGTGTCTGCACTGGGCTGCCGCATTCGCTGCATGGTGTCTGGTGGCTCTCTCGCTGTAATTTACAGTCTAAGCAGTTGTTGATGAATATGTGAATGTGTGTATTCATTCCAGGCCACCAGTACATCTCTTTTAATGTCAAAATTGTTTTTGAGATCCCTTGATGTGACAGACCCTCCCCCAAATGTGTTTCATAAATCAAGGCTGCTCTTCGTTCCATGTTTGGAATTACCCTATCCCCCACTCCAGGGATTCAAGCAAAAGGAACGTTATTCGCATCAATTACATAAGAGTACTTGAGTGGAAACCTTTTAGGTAACGCTGCACTGCTGCCTTTGCTTGAAGCATTGACAGCTAACATTATCTCACCGTCTATTTTTGTTTTTGAACGAGTGATCGCAGCTACGGAAGCCGTCTGAACAGCCCCCTTCGCGGCTTCGTCAGCCAATGAATTCCCTGCAACGTGAACGCCATCACGCTGATGACTCAGTGTGTGAATCACGTGAGCCTTTGGTAGTTCGTTTTTCAACTGAACTACTTGTTCCCAAAGCAGTTTGTGCTTAATTGTGCCACCTTTCGCATCTTTAAAACCATTTTCAAGCCAGATTCGTATATAATCATTATACGACTGAACACAGTAAAAGGAATCGCACACGATTAGTGTGAGGAATTCTCGATCCGTACTCTCAAGTGCCAGTTTGAATGCTTGTAGTTCAGCTCGCTGAGCTGTACAATAACCTAGTGACTGAGTTTTTGTGACCATAGGTCTGAAGATGCCATTTCGCATGCGACCTTTAACGATAGCACACGCTGCACTGTAAGCTTGCTTACTCCCTGTTGCGGGTTGTGCGGATCCGTCAGTGTAAATTACGAATTCATACTGATCGAGAGGCAGAATCTCAGTGGGCAGAGGACATTCTTGTTCATATTGGAGAAATGCCTGTGTCTTTAAATCTGGATCAAAAATATATTCAACATCAGTTGCAGCAAGAGAATTAACCCACTGTATCCATCTCGGATGTAAAGCTTTAGCATTTGGAATGCTCGCTTTTGTGACCGCTTCTAAAGCCGGTACTGGGGTAACGACAATTATGCGTTTCCCTTGGGCTAAGGCTCTTTCTTTTGCTACAGCTGTTTGAACTGCTGTCAGAATTTTTTCAGTTGAACTGAAGCGCATTTCCGCTTGTGTATACAAATGTGATTTGTATGCAATTGGTACTTTCTCACCCTCATTAAAGGTTAAGTAAGTGAATCCACATTGACCCGAAATTATTCGAATCACCAAATTTCTTTGACTTACGCGTGTTTGTAAGTGATTTGTTGCTAACATGTTAGCTTGGAGTGAACGCAAAATTTCTGTGTGTTCCTGTGTCCAGTTTTTAATTGTGAAATCAGGTTTGATTAATGCGTAGAGAGGTTTAACCCTTTCTGCGTAGTTTAGAATGTATGTTCTTCCAAAATTTAGGAATCCCAGTATTGATTGTAAGTTTTTTTGCGTTTTTGGAGGTTGGAGCAGCGCACATTTCTCTAGAAAGTTAGCTGCCAAGCTCTTGCCTTCACTTGAAAGCTCATATCCTAAAAATAGGACATTGAGATGGGCAATTCGGGACTTTTTAAAGTTGAACTTGTAGCCCTCAGAGGCGAATCCCAGTATAATGGTGCTCACCCTGTTCAAGTGTCTTTCCAAGTCATCGTCTGTCAGATAGATGTCATCGACATAGGACAATGCCTCGTTGTCATAAATTTGTAGTAACTCCGTTACTCTCGCTGAGAATAAACCTGGGCTGTTCTTGAACCCTTGTGGGAGTCGACAAAAGTGACGCTGGGTCCCCATTATGGAGAATGCTGTTAAGTACCTGCTTTCAGGTGCTATATTTTGACAAAAGAAACCGTTTGAGATGTCTAATGTTGTTTTGTATTTTTTACGCACAATGTTATTCATTAATGCTGTGCTATGTGCATTTTGCACCGCAAACGTTTTAGAACAAGTGTTTAAATGTCTGTAGTCCAAAACTAGACGATATGTATTGTCTGGTTTGGAGACAGGAAACAAAGGATTGTTCATGGATGAAGTGCATGTTTCAATCACCCCTTGGTATTCAAGTTGATTTAAAATCTCCCTGACCTGTTTTTTAGCTTCTTGCTTAATAGGATACTGCCTTTGAGCAGTTGGTTCATGTTTCAGATTTATTTTATGGTGAGGGGAGTCCTCATCCCATCCTACATGATTTTTATATAATGCTGGAGCCTGGGCCACTGCCCATTTTCTGGCATATGTATATTTTAAGTGAATTGGTATGTTATTGGAGAAGGCAGGCATAATCATGTCCTCGCCGTGTGGGCACTCCCTGACAAATTGTGGTGGCCAGTCTTTTTCTGCTAGAAGTATGTCATAACCCTTTGATGTTTTTCCCCAAAAAGTGCTTTAACCTGTCTAGGTTTGTCTCCCTCCATCCGGAGTGTTATTTCATATAACCTTTGTGGAGTACTAACCCTGGTGTCTACAGTCTCTACTGTAATGTACTCATTCAAGTCCACTATCTACAGAAGTTCCATCAGGTTCTGGCGAGCTATTGTGACTTCTGCTGCACTGTCCAGCATTGTCTGAGCCCATTCTCCGTTCTTGAGTTGTGATCTCAGTATTCTCTGCATGTCTTATTTTTAGACCTGCTACTTTCTTTTTGGAGAATTGAGGTTTAGCTTTAATTTTTGTTGCGTGCTTGTCGTCTTTCGATTTCACGCGTTCTTCTCTATGTTCTGTTCGTCCTCTTCTTTCCGAAGTCTGTGATGAGACCTGAAAGGGACGAGAAGAACGTGTATCATTATCTTGATACCTGTCAGGTTTTCTCAAATTATCCCTATTCCTGAGGTTGTACCTCCTTTCAGAGGGCTCCTTTTGAGGAGACCTACCTCGGGATTGAGATCTTTTCTCATTTGAATTTTGTTTATTAGACTCCCACTTCTTTTTAGAAGATGTAGGAGTTTGTTTAATTGAGTCCTTCTCAGGACTTTCAGATAGTTTTGGTTTAGCTGGTCTCCCACCCAAACTATCTCTGCCTAATTCTGCATAAGATTGTTCTATAATTCTGGGTAGCTCTGTTTGATGTTCTGTAACATCAAATTCCCTTAATTTTTGTCGGATCGCCACTGCTGCTGCCTCCCCTTTAATATTTGATAATATTATTGTTGAGACCTGGTCGAAATTTTTCAGTAATTTCATACCTAAATTTAAAGCAGGCTCTGCCCCGTATTCGTTTTGAATTTGTTTTAGGACATCTGGTATTACCGCAATTGACGGAATGCCGTGTGTTTTAGTGTAGATGGCAGCAAAGACTGAGCCCCAAGTGGTGCAGTCTTCCAGTTGTGGTGTGATCCCCATTGGTAAACTAATGGTTAGGATTCTGTGTTTCTCATGCGGGCTAGTATTTGGAAATACTGCTTCGATTTGAGTAATTTTTTGAGCTATCCAAAACGGAATTTGCTCCCGCTTAGTGGGCATTTTACCCATGACTGCGTATAGAGTCTGTGGTGTAATTTTTAATGTACTCCCCTGTGGAGGAGTATGATTTGGAACTGTTAATGGAGGTTGGACTGTGAAAGTCCGCATGACATATTGAACCAATTGTCTGTAGATTTTTATTAACTCTGTGAGTTGATTAAGTAGTTCCTCGTCTGACATTATTTCGATGTCTGGATGAGGTGTGTAGCCGGCTAGAATCGGCCAAGTTGCTCCTGGTCTACCTAGTGGACCGAGCCTGGTTATATTTTTATGATGTTTTAGGGCGCCTTTAAACCAGAGCTGATGCTCCTGGTATGTTAATGGAATCTCAATATCCTCGAAAGGAATGTATTCCTCTGGTGGTTCATCTTCTTTGTAGAAGTGAAACAAGTGTGTTACTGGATTGGATTCAGGAAGAATTACCCATGAATAGAATACCTCTGTCTGAAAGTATTCATGTGCCTCAATCACGAAAACTGCTCTACCTCCTCTCGGTGGTAGGCCATGTTTTATAAGTTTTAGAGTAATGGCTCTTCTTAAGTTTGGAGCGATGTCGATGACACCCTCCTCGGTTTCATTTAAACCGGTGAAGTTAAAAAGTGCTGGTTGGGCTGGATCAGCCACAGCTACACCGTTTCCGGCGTCTTTCATTCATTTTGTTTTATGAAAAATGTAGAACAAATTTCAAGGAAACAAAGATAAGGTGCACAATATTGTGGAACACTGTATCCTTCAACGTTGAGCAAACCAAACAGCTAATATATAGGGGTCTTCCCTATGTAGCCGTGGCGGATACTATCCCTGCCCACTCCAGACGTCTTTTGGAGTATATGGGTAGGGGTCTCTGAGAGAGAAAAGAATATATTGCACAGCTGAGTTACTCAGTCTCTAACGTTGAATTACTGCCTTACCAAACGTTGGGCGCCATGTAGTGTAGCTCCTATTTCCCTAATAGGCTCTGCGCATTGGAATAATATATCCTATAGGTTTGACATAGGACTAAGGTCGGTATGTCCCTATCGAGTATATTAAACTTAATTACTTGTGCCAGCTAGCTCAGAGGCCACTAGAAACTTCTTGACAACAAGAAGGGATCAGTTTCTGGCAGCCGCAAAACATGACCACTGTGTTTCCCTTACAGAATCAGGACGTGTCCCAGAGTCGTAGAAACAATAGATAACTATTTCACTCAGCTCAGTTGTGCATGATTCAGTTACTCCGCAAAGTTACACAGAAATAACAGACGGGCGTTTCAATAAAGAGGTTTATTGAACAGTCTTGTTTCTGTTGTAAGTTAGATGTGCTGTTACGATCACAAGACAGTATGCGAGATAAATGATGTACAAGGTGAGCAGTAAAAATAAATAATACTGCGTTAGCATTATCTTTTCAGCATATATGCATTTACATAAAATGACACAGCCTAAAAATGCGAGTACTCATACGATGCGTTTCTATCCTAGTTCTACCCAGTGTGCCTAACCTTTACTAGGTGTAGGGAGAAGTAGAAGTAGGTGCTGTATTCCTGACTAGAGTATACTAAGAGTAAGTTACGCCTAGTATGCCAAGAGTCTAGTATGCAAGAGTCCCTCTAGGTTCTAGTCTGCTCCATACCTGAAGAATGAGAGAGGTAGGAATCTCTATCCGGACTCGAACTCCAACACCCCGCAAGGGAAGTTAGATCACTGGAAGCTGGACTCTCTGCGTGCAGGAATGACAGCGTCTTCTCAGTGCGTCCGGCCGGGAATCGGGCTCCTCTGAAGTCGAGGTCTCCTCTGATTTACAGGGGTTTGGGAAGGTATATTTATACCTGAAAATGTTAGCATTGACGTAAGTTGGGTAGCGAAAGACGTCATGAATGAACCTTTAGGGATTAACGGTTCATGCATAATGTATGAGTCCTTCAAGAAATCAATAGTCCTGGGCAAGGGAAACTCCCGCAGCCTAAGGGTCTGTTTTTTCATGGACTCGTTGAGACGCTAGGGTGGACGGATGTCGGAATCCATGCCTGTATTTGGTATGCATGGTATATGCCTAAATAAGGTCTGGGATTTTATGCCTATATAAGGGCAGGTTGGATTGTGCCTATATATGGTCATGATTCTAGAAAGCCCGTTTATGGGCACCCTATGAAGTATACAACAGCAGGAGCCTACTAAGCCTCGCAAAGCTTCACGCTTTTCCGTGCTCTGGACAAGGTAACTCTTCTGTCTGGAGTCCCTTGCTCCCTGTGCCCGCCTGCGCAGCCTCGCTGCCGGCCTGATCTGAGACCTTGCCCCGGATCCGTTGGACCCTTTCCCTGTGCATTTCATTGTCATGCGCTCTACTGCGGGCCATTGCTTGTTTTGCATGCTTTCGTGTCTCTTTGGAATTTAAACTCAGAGGCTCATAAGTACACTTTTCTAATTGGATATTTTATCATTTGTATGTCATTTTATTTATTAAATGTACTATTTAAAAAAACAAAATTGTTTGGAACCATTTTTGTGTTGTGTTTTCACTTTATTACTGTTTGTTGCATAAATATTTTACGCATTGTCTCTAAGTTAAGCCTGACTGGTTGTGTCCACGTTACCAGACGGTTAAGCACAAGGTTTATTTTATAAGAATTGTGGTTCACCCTGGCTAGGAGTGTAGTGCTGGCTTAAAGAGGACTCACACCCACTTACACCCAGAACCCAATTTCTAACACCAGGCAAGAGGGCAGCAGGTCAGTAGTCCAGCAGAGTGGCAGTTTTTTCAGCAGCACAGCAATCTTTCTTCCTGGCAGAGTATCCACAGGTCCAGAAGTGTACTGAAGAGTTGATGTCCGATGTCCTTCTTTTATACACAAGTTGTGTCTTTGAAGTGGGGAAAAGCTTTAGAGGTATGCCTTAGAAGTGCACAGATGCACTGGCTCAAGACTAACTACAGGGGATATGCAGCCCTTTGTGTGGAGACATGACACAGTCTATTCAAGTGTAAGTTTGGCTGGGCCCAGCTCCTCCCACCCATCCTGCCAGTGATGGCCTCTCCAGTCATACCTAAGCTCCCCATTGTGTGTGGCTGTCTAGGAGGAATACACAAAGCCCAACTGTCAGCTACAACCCGTCATGTGACACGAGACAGGCTGCAGGTACCAAATGGCTAAGGCACGAAAATGCCAAATTTCTAAAAGTTACCAAGGGGTTGGGCCAGTTTTTGGTCAGCAAGGTAGGCCACTATAAATTCTAATTCAGCAAATTAAACCTTAACTGACATCAGTTATCGAAATATATACTTTGAAACATTGAACCAATAGTAGAAACCGAAATACATTAAAAGCTCCCACACAACTGTTAAACAACAGAAGACACAAGTGACTTTGAGTGAAAAAAACAACTTGTCATCCAGTTCTTATTAAATTTGAGAACTGGGACAATACAATTGATCATTAATTCACAGATGTTGTTTTAAAATTTCTCTGTAAGCCTTGTCTTTAAAGCCTGTATTGCTTGATGTTAAGGTTTTGTTGACACAAGCACTCACAAAGTCGCGGGAGCTTTTAATGTATTTTGATTTCTCCTATTGGTTCAGTATTCCAAAGTATATGATGTGATGTGCAAATATGTATTTTACAATTTGTTGATAAATACAAGATATAATAAAATGTGGTCAAGCTAATTGAATTATCTGATCACATTGATGAATCAAATGTGTCGATAACTGATGTCAGTTAAGGTTTAATTTGTTGAATTTGAAATTTCTAAAAGTGGCATTTTCAGAATTGCAATTTAAAATCCGACTTCACCATAAGTTAGGATTTTAAATTGTGATGCCAGAGACACCAAACATGAACTGGTTTTCTCTTCCCATTTGGAAATACACTTGTAAAATGTAATAAGGCAACTCCAATGGCCCACTAGTAGCATTTGATTTACAGACCCTGGGCGCATGTAGTGCCATTTTACTAGGGACTTACAGGTAAATATGCCAATTGAATGAGCCAATGTTACCATATTTTAAGCAGAGAGCACAAGCACTGGTTAGCAGTGGTAAAGTGAGCAGAGACCTAAGGCTAGCAAAAACGAAGTCAGCAAAAAAAGGAGGTCTGAAGGCAAAAAGTTAGGAGAAAACCACGACAAGGAGGCCCGGTCTAACACTTTGACATTGGCGATGAGCAAATTCTGCAATCACAGCTCCATCTAGAATTTCAAGCTTGTTTTAGAGGTGGGAAGAGTGCAAGCATCGTGGAATAGTTCTGTACTTTTTAAAGTTGTTTTCACTTAATAACTGGGTGTGTGAGTTAAAGCTGTGTTCTGCCAAGTAATGCAGATCACCCACTGGATATGATACATGTCTTGCTTAAGCTTGAATGACAGTATAGGAGCAGTCTTGATTGTACACTGAAATGTTTTCACAAATGTTTGCAAGACATAACTCCCTTGTGAAAGAAGGACACATATTTGATCATGCCGTTGTAGTGAACAGTACGCAGAATAGCCACCCTTTACCTCTCCGGTGTTAGTGTATTTAACTGCTTTACGCAACTTTTCTGTGAATGACTATGTACATCAGTTGTTCTGATTATTACCCATAGTGCTCTCTGTAGCGTGAACATGCCACTTTTCAACCACTTCACGTTGATTAAGCAGACATGCACTGTATGGTGGTGCAGTGTCTGATGGTGGTATTATAATTGAAATTAGGAAATATCAATTTGATATTCTGACTTTACAAGGAATTGCTCTGAAAATCTGGGTCATCGTTGTTAGGAGTTTACAAACATTTTATGGTGGGTATCGAGTATCCTTACTTGACGCCTGCAAGCCTGTTCCAGCTAAACCATGGCTTTTTGTCTTAAAGAGTGCCATTACTTCATAGAGCTTGGTCCGCGCTGTGAGTAGCGCCATATAATAATGTTCCAGCTAAACCATGACTTTTTGTCTTAAAAAATGCTATTACTTCATAGAGCTTGATCCGCGCTGTGAGTAGCGTCATATAATAAATACAATGGTGACAGATATAGTGTGTATTATAGTTATTTCAAAGCTAAATAAAGAAATAATCAAACTGTGATTACACCACACACGTTGAACACTTAGAGTTACAATCCAGAGAGTACAATGCATATTCGAGATGGTTTCACAGGTTAGATGTGCAAGCATTTCCCACTCATTTTGAGAGCTTGAAGCCATTTTCCTGATTGAATTTTCAATGGTTCAAACTTTGAATATTCAGTGTCATGTAGGCATGTCATCCAGAATTGTGGTTCTCAATTTACTCTTTGCATCTAAAATGGTCAGGTGAAAGGGAAGTTGGCTGTGGCAGCCTCGCTTCTTTCGTTCGTCACAATCAGTTTGTTAAGCATTTTTCTAATATAATGTTGATTTAGGTAAGCACAGTAAAGAATATTTGCTGCAAAGGAAATATCAGAATCGGACCTGTGCTGTGCCATTTGTAGCATCCTTGTTTTATGACAAACTTTACAAGGTGCACTACTTTGCTGGCAGCTACAAAGTAGTTCCTTTATAGAGAATGACAGCATCTCTGTTCATGTTAATGGTATTTACAGTATTGCTTAGCAGAGCATTCTCATCTTGGAGAATTCCATAATGGATGTCACGATTCGCTCCCTGCACTCTCGTGCCCACCACCAGAGGGGTGCATGGTTTGACTTTCCTGTGTTCTAATATGCTTCCAGACACTCCCCTGCATGCATATCCTGACTTCCAGGCATTTGGACACCATTTGGGAATTGACATCCATTCCCAATCCATTGCCGGGTTTTGTGGAAACCAGTCTGCTTATGCTGCAAACTCCATTACCTATAATCCCCTGCTCACTGCTTTGTCTCCACCCCTGCAGGCCAAGGATGGGTGGAGTAATTCAGCTCACCTGTGGCTGGCTGCTGCTAGCCTGCTCACACCTGATGTGCAGGATTACTGTGAGCTCTTTTAAGTCCAGTGTTGGTCATTGTAGCTGTGTACCGGTGAGACTGACCCTTGTTTCCAGTGCTTTTGATATCCTTGTTTCCAGTGTTTCCTGAGCTTTAGTTATTTCTTTATTCCTGAACTATAGCTATCCTTGTTCCTGAACCAGCACTGACTGCAGTGCTACCTTGACGCCTAAAGCTTTAGTAATTCTCTGTTCCTGAACTAGCACTGCCTGCAGTGCTACCTTGACTCCTGAGCCTTCGCTCAATTCTTGTTCCTGCTCCAGCATTGCCTTTAATGCTACTTTGTTTTCTTGATTCCTGAACCTGCACTATTCTAGAATACCCTTGTAGCCTCCCCTTCTGTATATCCTTTTCCAGTCCCTGCCTTTCTTCCCATTTCCTTGGTTCCAGTTCCTAGTTTTCTGTCTCTCTATTCTGCTGTCTTGCTTCTCTTAGCCTTGTATGTTTGTTACTTGCTTTCTGCCAAGCATCCTCCTTGCAAGCTCCTTGTCTATCGTGCTTGTGTTTAGTTCTACCCCCTTGCTGTTACTGCCTTGCGTGATCCTGTTTGATCGCCAGGATCCGTGGGCACATATGACAACCTAGGTGGTGTTTCTTGTTCACTGTGAGTATTGTCTTTGAGTTACATTTATAACATCACCATAGGTATCAGCTCCACAGACCCTGCCTTTGCATGCATATCCGATATGTGGGTATTTGCAGTCAGTATCTGTAACAGCAATTGTGGGTGAGGAACTTACTGAGCTTCAGTCTTACCCTGTGGAGCTACCGAGTGCTTTACCCCACATTCCCTTTATTGTTAATGTTGTTTTATTTATATGTCCTGCATATCCGTCCAGTGTGTAGTTTTTCTGAATGCTAAATCACCTCTGAGGGCCTGTCCTTTTTGAGCCTTACCTCTCTCATTCTCTTGTACAGAGCTTCCTCTTTGGATTCCCTTTCTCCTTTGACTCGCTGTGTGATCTTGGGCAGCTCTCTACCCAGTATTCTGCCTACTTTGTCTTCCCTGGCACCAGTCGTTGCCAGAGTCCCTGACATATGCCAGTGTCCCGGACTGAGTCCTGACAATGGATAATTTGTTTCTGATAAAATCATCTTCATCATGTTTTTTTTATGGCAAATCTCTGTTAGTAGATGTTCATCTTTTGCTATAAAGGGCAATTTGGGGGCAGGTAAGAGGGGGCTTCGACATCACCTACTCTTTTCTTTTCTTTTTATTTTTTTTGCTTCCACCAACACTTGATTTTGCATTTGGCACCTGTACCCAGCATAGGCATTTCCTGTTTAGGCACTATGCTGTGTCCTGCAAGTTCACTTATGTTCGAACTTCTTGCATCAGTAAGAGGTCTTGTGGGACACAGCCTTCCCTGTAGTGTCAAAAGGACTTCAAAGATATTGGTGCTAGAAACAGGTTGTGACCATCCAGCCCTGGTTTAATCTTTAGCATGCTGCTGAGTGTTTGATTAACAATTTATTTCATTAACTATTTGTATATCAAAGTTTTATTTTAGATTTTTCATTAATAGTACATAATTCCTAACTTGACTAGTTATTATTTAAGTGGTTGTCAGATTGGCTGTCAATGCACCTGAAAGCATCTAAGATGCATTATTTTGCTGTCTGTAGTTTGTCAGAACATCGTTCATTAGGCGGACGTCCTTTTCTAGTTGGTTTTGACAATACCCTTGTATGTGAGTGCAGAATAACACAGCTGATGTAGTCTGTTCAGGAGAGAGGCAATGCATCCAGCTTCTCATTTTTTGTTGGTCAAAAGGATGCTTCATTATGTGGTTTTCTCCCTAAGAAGCTGGGGTAGTGATATAATGGTCCCTCCAAAACGTTAAAAAGCCTTCTTTTGCTAATACTTTTCAACACGCACTCTTGCAAAAAAAAAAAAAACAGTGCTCATGTTTTTAACATTGTAATGTCTGCAAATGTTCAGATTTTTTTTACCACTTGAGAGCATGCATTAAACATTGCCATTTACATTCTTCCAGTCTCGTGCTTCTATACTCTCAATCCCTGCATTCACTGAAGTGCCTATCAATACAACCCCACACAAAAAGTCCCCCATTAATACTATGTATTTTCATTAATAAAAGCATGATCTATTAGCTTTGGCAATGCTTGTTTTAGAATTGTAATTACTAAATTTCCTGAAGGTCGTTGATCTGGACAGATTGTCAGGTTAAAGTTAACTTTATGATTTATTGATCATTTCCTGCCACTGTTCCCTGTTATAGATGATGGACCTCGGAGTATGTGGCCAGCTCTTTTTAGTCCCCTCCCCACGTACCCCAGATTTAGGAATAATAAAATGATGTTTTTTGCATGGACTCCAGTCGGTGATTAATTTGAGCAAGTGGTTTTCAGTTCTTGGCACCAGCACTTAATTGGCAACAACGACACAGTGTGCAAACAGGTGGCACTATCTGCCTAATTTAGAGATGACCACAACAACAATTAATTATTAACTGAATATACATTACAAATATGACTATCACCTGCCAACCAAGCCATCCTTATAGCTTTGGGGGCCTTAAATAGTTTGAATTGTCACACTTGTAGGGGTGTGATGGTTAGTAGTTGAGTAGTTATTATCACTGGCAGCATAGCAGGGGTAATGTGTGGTGCAAGCTGCAGTGGCCTCCTGACGAGAGCCCTGTCACTTATTTTATTTACAAACTAAGCACTGACTCCAGTGGGGTCTTCAACCTAGCCTGTGTTCTATATATCTGTCAATCTTGTTGCTATTAATCTATAGTTTGTCAACAATTAGAGCTTTCTCCTAGCTCTTTCAAAAGCATCCATTCTTTAGTAACCTGACCATTTGTATACTGGTTAACAGTTATGAAACACAGTAAAGGTGCACCACAAACAATAACAATATGAACATATTTCTGGGACTGGTACACGGAGTACCGGACGCTTGCTCGTTTGCGGTCTACGGTACCAATTCTAGTGCCACAGAGGGATGGATGGACCCCATCTTTGACATTCAACACCATATTCTCAGTTGGATGTCTGGAGGTTCAACCGCATGTCTTTACTTTAATGCCTGTGGGTGTTACCATATGCCACATTGTCTGTTTTTATTGGTGGGTAGACGATTTGCTGATCCGTACCAACATGTCTCTCGCATGATGACTGTTGACACGTGTATAACATTCACCTGATGATATTACCTTTGAATACATCTTTGCCCTGTAAAAGTCCATTGCCATGGACGAAACGCTGTGTCTGTTTCTGCTGTAAAATTGGCAACATATTTATTTTTTATAAGAATAAACAAGAAGAATTACATATACCTTGGAACTCTATTTGGAAATGTGTTCATATTGTTATTATTTGTGGTGCACCTTTACTGTGTTTCAATTTGAAATGTCCTTGCTCTAGGGCTGCATCTTGGCAGCAGGTGCTGATATCGTGTGTACACACAGACTTGATTTTTTCTACTAGGAAGTGTTCAGGGACACATGATAGGTGTGGCGAGCTGGGGT
Organism: Calotriton arnoldi; assembly: GCA_963921515.1. Lineage (NCBI taxonomy): Eukaryota > Metazoa > Chordata > Amphibia > Caudata > Salamandridae > Calotriton > Calotriton arnoldi. The sequence goes on from CAWUFW010003696.1 coordinate 1,558,317, forward strand.
CCGCTGCCTTTTTAGTGTTTTTGGTTTACAGTTATGTTTTGCCACACACAATACACTGGGGTTCTACCCTAAATTTAGGAATGGCGTAAACTGTGTATATCAAGGCAGCTTGGCGCGGGTGTTGATAAATGATGCTGTTGACACTCCATGTTTGCAGTATCCTTCCACCACATGCGGTGTGCTTGCATTGCAATGCATGAGGGAGTATTTCACATTTCAAAAGTACACAGAATCCTCAAACCTTACATTTTCTATGTCATTCATGCATCATATATAGAAAGCAATTATTTTTGTTCTGTATGTGCATTGCAGCAGACTTTTATTTTAATATTTTTAATCAGGACTTGCATTTTACCTGCTGGAGCACTTATACACACTGATAAACAAGCATTAGCAAATCAAATTGGTCGGGCTCTAATATGCCGACACAGACACGCATACATGTTGTTTGCAAAGTGTGCACATTAAAACCAGACTTTTTATGTTTGCCAGTGCTTGTTATGATAAGCCTCATTCCAACAAATACAACCAACACGGGTACTCACAGTTTAATTTGGAAAGCTTCTCTATTGCTCACGCTTAACTGTAAACAAACATAGTTTTCGAAAATTATTTTCTTGCTGCTTCTTATGCAAAATACCGCTCAACAGATGCCTATGCTAAGGCTTCACAATCTTAATACCACTCATAAAGAGTTGGTTTCCCTGCTACAGAGTTCTTAGTTGCAAGAAAGTCAATCTAAATAGATTGTTCCTTTTTAGGTCGAGCATTCAAGACCTCTTGTATATACTTTAGTATTTACTTATATACTTTAGTATATACTTATATGTGTATGTACTTTGTGGGCTCTGGAGATCAGCCCTAGGACTTGTCTGCTTCCGCTTAGGGACTTTTTTTTCTGTTCAACTGCCTCTATTTAACTGTCTTGATAGAAAACGACCAGCAGAGGTCAGTAAAATACCAGAATTGCTTTCTGCTGAGGGACTTTCTTTTTTTAATTTTTCTGGCAACTGTCTCTATTTAACTTTTTTGATGGAAAACGACCAGCAGAGGTTAGTAAAATACCAGAATCACTTTAGCATTCTCTAGATTCCATTTCATAGAAATTGTCTTCCATGAGCACCTGTAGACATTAATATTTTTTTCAAATCTTGGATTTTCAGTGATATGACCACCGAAGGCCCTGATTTTATCTTAAAAACAGAGCTCTGGACTATACCATTTCCTGCTGAAAGGCAATATTTTTCTCCATGTGTTACCATACCTGGCGTGTCACGCAGTTTGGTGCTTACTTTCCCTCCATGTTAAAGAACAGTAGATGTTTCAGCACCCAGGCTGATGTGCTGCATAGCTAAATACATATAAGGTCCCAAAGGCGAGACCGATTGCATTGCAAATGCTTGTTTAACTTGTTGGGTATCTGGAATCTGACTACACATGGGATGTGGAACGTGACTAAATGTTAGCCGCATGAGTTTGTGTCAAAATTGCTTCCAACCCTTCTCACCTAGCACTAGCACCTGAATCATCTAACTCATCATTAGGGAACAAGGCTGTCAATGGAATGCATTAAATATTTTTAAACAAGTACCTGGTATGACTGCTATAACACTACTGGGCTCTAAGGGCTGCTTCCTTGCCTAAAGCTAGCCCTTGGTACAATATGTTTTCTTTGATCTCTCTTTATGGATCGGTGGTGGATTAAAATCTTTATGGAATCTGGGTTACAACTAGGGCACCTCGTTTTATGGTATTACATTTTTTATTTCTGTCCTTATTTATTTTTGCCCATCTTATTGGTATTTATCCATATTTATTTTGTGTTTTGAGACTAGATGGAGTCATAAAATGGTATATCTCCACATCTATTTAACTAATGAACTTACATTCATACTTTGATGCCTCCTGTGTTTTAGCAAATTAAGACAAATATAACAAAACACTACACCCACAGGTAAATATTACCATTATACTTCATATATATATATTAACATGTGCCTGTATTTAAGGAAATCTCATCCGGTTTTTTAACTTCCCATGCTGTCTGCCTGGTCAGCTGTTGGCCTGTAATTCACGAAAGACAGCACGGAAAGTCATCCACAAGAAGCACAATTTTCAGTATTTTTCTGGTTGTAAAAATAAATACAGACAAGAAACATATTGTTTTCGGTCTGTATTTATCTGTAAAAATTGATACTGGAAGCCTTGGTTATAACCATCAATTTAGAAATACATTGTCATTTGTTTTTTTCTTCCAAAGATTTAGGATGATAAAGTGACTATATCATTCATTGCCTGTTTGTGAGTGCTTCCTTTCGCCTCCATCTACTCTGCTGGCTGCTATAGGATTCGTCATTGGAGATAACGAATGGCAGGTGACCTTCCAACCCAAACACAGTACAGACTGAGAAAAGAGAGTTACGGTTGTTTGCCACTGGTGTTCTGGGATCCGTTCAAGTATGGCTCTGAAAATTGGACCAAGTACACATTTTTCAACACTTGACTCTCAAGGTATTGACGTCGAACAGTCACTGGCTGTTCAGGGAGGTAGTGTGTTGGGCTCAGTCACAGCAATGTTATGTTATGTTAAAAATGATTTATAAAGCGCTCGTACACCGGTTGGTTTCATGGCGCTGAGTACTAGGAGGGTGCCGACTCGGAGACAGTTAATTCGTATGCTTGGATGTACAGCAATCAACCTAGAGACATAATAAATAATTGTCTAGCCCAGTGATAGTCTTTTAGGTAAAAAAAAGTATGTTAACAGTGCTACTAAATACTAATACTATAAAGCAAACACAAGAAGATGATGGACGGAGTGCTGAAACTTTTCAGACACTCACCCCCAGTCACAGATCTGGGTTGAATTCATCATCGTTCTTTAGCTCACTTCGCCACCTCAGTTCAGACCCAGCTATATGCAAATCAGTTTTCACCCTGTGCCTCATGGGAACAGTCCAGCCCGAACTGCCAAGCCAGGTCTTCCCTGAACTGGAAACAAGCATCCTGGGACCGGTTTCGGGGTAACACCCCTCATCAGCCAGGCTAGCTTGAATCCAGTGGCAAAGTGAGCAAGGGACCCACGTCTGGGCATACCCTGCCAACTTAGGGCGAACAAATCAAATGATGAGGAGTGAAACTCTGAAACCGGTCCCAGGATGCTTGTTTTCAGTCCAGGGAGGACTTGGCCTGGCAGTTCGGGCTGGACTGTTCCCATGAGGCACAGGGTCAAGACTGAGTTGCATATGGCAAGGTCCAAACTGGGGTGGCTTAGTGAGCAGAAGAATGATGATGGATTAAACCCAGATCTGTGACTGGGGGTGAGTGTCTGAAAAGTTTCAGCACTCCGTCCATCATCTTATTGTGTTTGCTATGTTCCCCCTAAGTGGCCAAGGTATGCCCAGACGTGGGTCCCTTGCTCACTTTGCCACTGGATTCAAGCTAGCCTGGCTGATGAGGAGTGAAACTCCTAAACCGGTCCCAGGATGTTTGTTTTTGGTCCAGGGAGGAGCTGGCCTGGCAGTTCGGGCTGGACTGTTCCCATGAGGCACAGGGTGAAGACTGATTTGCATATGGCTAGGTCCAAACTGGGGTGGCTTAGTGAGCAGAAGAATGATGATGGATTAAACCCAGTGTTATGTCCCGTATACAGGCCCTAATGTAGACCCGTTCATACATGCCCTAGAATGGACGTATTCATATTTGCCCTAATACGGTCATGTTCGTACTTGCCCTATTATGGTCAAAACCGCATATGCCCTATTACGGTCATAACTGTACATGTCCTATTATAGTCATGATTCCTTATATAGGCATGATCTTTCACCTACATTGGTCCTCACTAGTACACAACGTGCTCTGAGGGCTGAACGTTATCTATCCTGTGGTTTTGAATACAGCAGGGTTTTTCCCAAACACAGGCCCACACTGTACTCATCAATTATGCATGGCTTTCTAGGAATACACCACCTGCATAATATGTATGTACAAAGTTCACCCCTGACGTCTTCCTCAAGTCTAACGACAGACCAATACAATCCATACTGAGGACCGAGACCCTTTAGGGTATAAATACACCACATCTTGCCCCGGTAAGACAGAGGGAACCGAGACTTCCATGCTGACACACTGACCAAAGACGCTGAGGCTCCTGAATGCAGTCGCTCCAGCTAACAGCGGTCTGACACAGCCCTTGCGGGGTGTCCAACTCGAGACCAGGACGGGGTCCCACACTCTCTCTATTCAGGTATGGGGGTTCGACTAAATCCTAGAAGGATTTTTGGCTCTTGGGCTTTTTGACCTACACATATGCTAGGTACACTCAGGTACATCTAGTTAGGCATCGTAGGAGTACGCGCACTTTTCATAATGCTTTTTATATTCATGTATGTATTCATGACTATTGCAATATTGGAGAACTGTTCTATCCCTTTGCTTTTATCGTACTGCTGATAATATATCTCTGCTATTGTCTGCTGGTTGCCGCAGCACATATATTTTACACTAGAATAACAACTGTTCAATAAATACATATTGAAACACCCGACTGTTTATTCTGTGTAACTCTCTGAGACAAACCGAATAAGTAAGCACGAGTGACTGAGCGAAAGGTAGTATATTGTTTCCACGATTCTGAGGAATTTGGGTTGTCATGACCTAAGGTTGCCAGAAACTAATCTCTCCCCGATAAGAGGAGATTTTAGTGGCACTTGGAGCTAGCTAATACAAAACAATCTAACATACGCGGTGAGGGTGCACAGAGTCAGTCTGCCACCAAGCCCACAGCTTATGTTATACAAACGCGCAGGTCCTGCATGGGTACTATAGGAACTACACGACATGGCGCCACCAACGTTGGTTTGGTACTTATTTAACAGTAGAATCTGAGTAGTTCAGTCGTGCTATTCTCAGAGAACCTACTCACAAAAACCCCAGAGACGTCTGGAGTGGGTGGGCACAAAATCCGCTGCAGCTGAGTAGTACGAGAATACTATTTATTGGCTGTTGGTTATTCAAGCATGAAGGACATATAGTTCCTACAAATTGTGCATTTACACCTTATCTTAAAATCTCCTTAAACACCCTTCTTCCACTTAAAAATGGTTGAACAAGCAGAAGAAACAAGGAGAGTTGAAACAGACCTCTTCGGTTTTGGAGAAGAAGACCCTGAAGATGCAATACAAATTGCACCAAATTGCAGAAGGGCAGTCACCATAAAACTTCTAGAACATGGCTTAAGAGCCAGGGGTGGTAAAGTAATTTTCGTGATCGAGGCACACAAATCCAATAAAACACAGGGGGGCATATTATCAAGAAACGGCGTTAAAATTATCGCCGCTTTAGCGGCAGAAAACTGCCGCTAAAGCGGCGATAATGGGCTTGATAATATGCCCTTGAGAATTCCAATAGAAGCCCATGTTCTGGTATCAACATGGGCTTCTATTGGAATTCTCAAGGGCATATTATGAAACCCATTATCGCCGCTTTAGCGGCAGTTTTCTGGAGCTAAAGCGGCGATAATTTTAACGCCGTTCTTGATAATATGCCCCAGGGTGTTCTATTCATGGGTTACATTCCCAGCAGCGAATCCAGTTACAGATGTATTTCACTACTACCTAAAAGATGAAACACCAGCTGACTATACTCCTTTTGAGGAGTTAGAGATTCCGCTCACTTACCAGGAGCATAATTACTGGTTTAAAGGCACCCTACTCCACGTACGAGGAAGAGCAAGATTAGGCCCGCTCGGAGGAGCAGGACCACATGGCCCATATTAGCGGCATACACACCGCATCCTGACATTAACACAATGCCACAGCCAGAATTACTCGTACAACACAAAGATTTAATTAAAATCTACAGAAACCTCACACAATTTGTGATGAGGACTTTAACAGTTCAGCCTGCACCAGTTGCAGCACAAGATACTCCAGTCCAGAGTACAGTTAATAAAATTACTCCACAAACATTACACGCGGTAATGGGCAAAATGCCAGCAAAACGTGAACAAATCCCATTCTGGATAGCTCAGAAAATAACTCCGCTTGAGGCAGTATTCCCGAATACTACCACCTGTGATAAACACAGAATTTTAACAATCTGCTTGCCCATGGGTCTCACACCACAAGTAGAGGACTGCACCTCTTGGGGATCAGTCTTTGCTGCCATATATACCAGAACACATGGTATCCCGTCCTTAGCAGTAGTACCTGACGTATTGAGACAGATACAAAATGAGTACGGAGCAGAACCTGCCCTAAACTTAGGAATGAAGTTACTAAATAACTTTGACCAGGTATCAGCCATAATACTAGCTAATATTAAGGGGGAAGCAGCTTCAGTGGCGATCCGCCAACGCCTGAGGGAGTTCGGTCCAGAGGATCAACAACACGAACTACCCAAAATAATTGAAACTGCATATGCAGAACTAGGCAGAGACAGTTTGGGTGGGAAAGCATTAAAACCACAACTGGTGGGCAGTCCGGAAAAGGACACTACAAAGCAGACGCCTACTTCTTCTAAAAAGAAGTGGGAAAATAAAAAACAACAAGTCTAAAGACAGCAGATCTCAATCCAGAGGTAGGTCTCCTCAGCAGGAGCCCTCTGAAAGGAGGTATAACCTCAGGAATAGGGATAATATTAAAAAACCTGACAGGTATCAGGATACTGATACTCGTTCCTCTCGTTCCTTTCAGGGTTCATCAAAAAACTCAGAGAGGGAAGGACGGTCAAAGGAGCGTACAAAGTCCAGAGACACGCAACGGGCTGCGGACTACGCACCTAAAAAAGAAGATAAACAAAAATCAAAACCTCAGTTCAAAAAGAAGAAGGTAGCAGGTCTCAAGATCAGACATGCCCAGAATTCTGAGGACACAGCTTCTGAACGGGGAATGGGCTCTGACGATGCTAGACAGCGTGGCAGAAGTAACGATAGCTCACCAGAACCTGAAGGAATTTCTGGTGACAGCGGAGTTGAGTGAGTATATCACGGTGGAAACACCTGATACTCGGGTAAGTGTCCCACATAAGTTACATGAGATAACACTCCGGATGGAGGGGGACAAGCCCAGAAAAGTTAAAGGTCTCTTTTGGAAAAATCTGTCATCTGGTTATGACATTCTATTAGCAGAACAAGACTGGCCGCCAGCATTCGTCATGGAGTGCCTTATGGGAGAAACTGTAAATTTTCCAGCCTTTTCCGACCTCGTTCCCATTCACCAAAAACATGCATATGAGCAGGAGTGGGCGGTTGCCCTAGCTCCAGCATTGTATAAAAATCATGTTGGTTGGGATGAGGATTCAACCCACCACGTGATCCCGTTAAAAGTTTCCCCAAATGCTCAAAGGCAATACCCTATAAAGCAGGAAGCTAAAAAACAAGTCAGGGAGATTCTAGACCAACTAGAATACCAGGGGGTGATAGAAAATTGCACTTCACCTATGAACAATCCTTTGTTTCCCGTAATGAAACCTGACAACACATATCGTTTAGTTTTGGATTACAGACATTTAAACACTTGCACAAAGACATTTGCAGTTCAAAATGCACACAGTGCCGCATTAATGAATAACATTGTGCGGAAAAAGTACAAAACAACATTTGATATCTCAAATGGATTTTTTCTGCCAAAATATAGTGCCTGAAAGGAGGTATCTGACCGCCTTCAGTGCGTTAGGGTCCCAGCGACAATTTTGTCGCCTAGCCCAAGGGTATAAAAACAGCCTGGGGGTATTTTCAGCAAGAGTAGCAGAGTTACTCCAAAAATTGGATGAAGAAGCATTGTCCTATGTGGATGATATTTATCTGACGGACGATGACTTAAAGAGGCACTTGACCAGGGTGAGCACCATTATTATGGGATTCGCCTCTGAGGGCTACAAATGTAATTTCAAAAAATCAAAAATTGCCCACTCAGTGTCCTATTATTAGGGTATGAGCTGTCAAGTGAAGGAAAAAGCCTAGCAGCTAACTTTTTAGAAAAATGTGCGCTGCTCCAACCTCCAAAATCATTAAAGAATTTACAATCAATTCTGGGATTCCTAAATTTTGGTCGAACATACATTTTGGATTACGCAGAAAGAGTAAAACCTTTCTACGACTTAATAAAACCTGATTTTTCAGTCAGACAATGGACACAGGAACACACAAATATCCTGCGTTCCCTACAGGAAGACATGATAGCTTCTAAACATTTACAGACACGCGTAAATGCACAGAACTTAGTGATCCGAGTAATAGCAGGTCAATGCGGGTACACTTATTTAACTTTTAACGAAGGCGAAACAGTACCAATCGCATATAAATCACACCTGTACACAAACGCAGAGATGCATTTCACTTCAACAGAAAAAATTCTGACAGCAGTGCAGACCGCTGTAGCAAGAGAAAGAGCTCTGGCTCAGGGAAAACGCATAATTGTCGTGACCCCAGTACCAGCTTTAGAAGCTGTTACAAAAGCTAGCATTCCAAATGCGAAAGCCTTACATCCGAGATGGATACAGTGGGCTAATTCTCTTACTGCAACGGATGTTGAATACAGATTTGATCCAAGTTTAAAAACACAAGCATTCCTGCAATACGAACAAGAATATCCTCTACCAAATGAAATTTTGCCTCTAGATCAGTATGAATACATTATTTACACTGACGGTTCTGCTCAACCAGCCATAGGGAGTAAGCAAGCTTACAGCGCGGCGTGTGCGATTGTTAAAGGTCGCATGCACGATGGAAAGTTCCATCCGAGTTGCACTAAAACGCAATCTCTAGGAGACTGCACGGCTCAGTTGGCAGAACTCAAAGCACTTATACTGGCACTTATAAATACGGATCACGAATTCCCCACACTTATTGTGTGTGATTCCTTTTACTGTGTACAGTCGTACAATGAATATCTACATCATTGGGAACAAAACGGGTTCAAAGATGCAAAAGGTGGCACAATTAAGCATAAAATGCTATGGGAACAGGTAGTGGAGTTGAGAAACGAACTACCAAGGGCTCACGTGATACATACACTGAGTCATCAGCGTGATGGCGTTCACGTTGAAGGGAATTCATTGGCTGATGAAGCCGCAAAGGGGGCTGTTCGCACAGCCGCTGTAGCTGCAGTTACTCGTTCAAAGACGAGAATAGACGGCGAGATAATGGTAGCTGTCAATGCTTCACGCAAAGGCAGCACAGCAGTACCTAAAAAATTTCCACTCAAGTACTCCTACAAGTTAGATGCACAAAACATTCCATATGCTCAGATTCCTGGAGTGGGGGATAGCTTAATACCAAATATGGATCGTAGGCAAGGCTTAATTTTAGCAGCACACGAGGGTTTGGGTTCTGCGCATACAGGCGTTACAGCGACTATTTCTTTACTGAAACAGCGCTACTGGTGTCCAGGGTTAACCAAGCAGACCAAAGACTAGGGGGCATATTAGCAAGGAATAGCGATATTTATCGCTAAACGCGCTTAGCGCGAATCCTGTTAACGCCGCCTATCGCTGGAAAATATCGCTGAGATAACCCTATTAGTAAGGTTTATCTCCATAGCGATACTATTTCCAGCGATAGCGGCAGAATGCGAGAATATCGCTGGAAAACCAGCGATATTCTTGCATTGACGCGTAAGGTGGATTCAGCATTAGAATCCACCTCCTATACCTCAAACAGGTAAGTCATAGTCAGTAGCAGGTGTTGAACATCTAGCGATAAACGCGCGTAGCGCGATTTATTTGTATCCGCGTCGCCTGCCTTGATAATAGGGGTTAGTGGTGTTAGCGACTGTTTACAGTCGCTTTAGTGGGAACGCCTACCTTGCATGTCATTAGCGATAAATATCGCTGACATGCAAGGCGATGTACTTCCCGGCCTCTAACGCCTGAAGCTGTCGCTAACGCCTGTTAGCGACAGCTTGCTAATAGGGCATTAAAAATATCGCCGATTTAGCGGCAAAAAGTGCCGCTATATCGGCGATAAAGCCCTTGATAATATGCCCCTATGTCTTAAAGTGCGACATCTGTCAGCAGATGAAAGGCTCCACCGTAACACGCCCAGCACAGACACCATTGCTGAAATCAGACAAACCTCTTGCATGTGTGTATTTGGACCACTGCGGACCCCTACAATCTGATGGGTCCAAGAAATATATCATGGTTGCAGTGAATTCCTGCTCTAGATTCCTATGGGTTTGGCCTCAGCGCTCGGCTGACGCTCGAACTGTTATAAAAGATTTGCAAGTCTTTATCGGCACATACGCAGTTGGCACGTTACATTCTAACCGTGGTCCGGCGTTTAGCTCTCGGGCTTACAAAGAGGCCATGGAAGGAATGGGTAGCATTGCGGTACTCCACTCCGTACCATCCCGAGGGAAATTCTGTTGTGGAGAGGAAAAACCGTGACTTAAAGCAATCTTTAACAGCTAGGGTATTAGGCAAGGGCGGTAGATGGGTCGATCACCTTTATGGGGTACAGCGAGCGATCAATAACCAGCCAAGAAGCTCTCTAGGGGGTGTCACTCCTTACGAGGTCCTATTTGGGACAAGAATGTGGGTACCTGATCTTGATTGTGAAGGCACAGTGGCGGATGAAAAACCATTTGATATCCATGATCGTTTGGCTGTTTTACAGGATCTAAACAAATCCAGAACACAACAAAGTAACGTGCTCCAGAAACAGACCGCCACTGAGGAAGTCAAGGCAGTAACGGCAAGACCTGTCTGGATCCCAAAAGTCGGGGATCTGGTCAGAGAGAAGATTGCTGACAAGAAAGAATTTGGGCCATCCTACAGAAAGCCTGTACCGGTCCTAGCAATCCACGGCACAAGAACTGTACTTCTGCCGCCTCTTGCCGGGGAAAAAGGAGAAAAGATTTGTCTCAATCGACTTAATCAAACCACACTATGTGGCCGATACTAAACAGTAGGCCTCGTGGACTCCACAGTAGCAGACGCCCTCCTCTCGCTACAATCCAAGAAGTCCAAACAGAAAGACTCATCACGTTTGAAGAGCCACCTGTACGGAATGAAGGACTAAGCAACAATGCTATGGAACTCGTTCCACTTCAACAAGAAATTCATCTTCAAAATGAAAACCAACTTAACAACCAAGTTGCAATAAGACCGACTACAGACATCTACGTCAACATGCCTCGTCAAGAGCAAAATCCGATTTCAACAAATCCTGATGCAATTCCAACAATTGATCGAACTGCTTCTGGCTATTTCATGAACTTTGATACGTTTTCACTGGATCCAAGCAAGCCGTAAACGACGCCAGCCAAAAAATCACTCAAACAGAAACTCACTTACTTTTTGAACTTTTTTAGAAAGACTTACCTGGTGTCACCTTGGATTGAACTACGGTATATCACTGGGATCTTATTTTTTCTTTTCTGGCTAGGCTTAATAATAACTTTTAGTATGCTTATTAATGGACGATACCTCCAGCAGAGCTCTACAGCCCAAAGAGTCAATTTGATTTTAAAACCACACCAGTCCTCACATCGTGAACCAAGAGACTTGTCTTCAGTGAACATCACAGCAGTTCCTATACCGGACGGTATAGTATGGGACAAGATTGATTATGATGTATTCTGTCCGACTGAACTTTTAAAGCTAAAACATGTATTTAAAATTTCTTTAAGTGATATCATTACCTCCAGTACATTTTCTGATGATTGGGACACTGAAACTGTAAATGCTATGATGTCTGATTTAGAAAAAACTGCTGCATTTCCGAACAATGAAATGTTAGAAGGTACTTCAGATTATGATACATTGTACTGTTACCAGCAATATGGTCATCATTTCTTGCACAAATCTATAACACCTAGAAATGTATTTGAGTACCACCAGTGGGAACACTGCCCAACACCACCGAAAGGTAGTTCACAGGCATTTGCACAGAAATTCACATACTTCTCAGGGTTTAACACATCCGACCCGAAGTCATTTTATTATAAAGTGGCGAAAATTTCAGCTCAGAAAATTATGTTAACAAATACCAAACATATTTACTCTGCTTCCTTTATGGCCCAGTTGTCTACACAGGGTTTCGACCTATGGAAGAACACTATAGATTTCAAATCAATCTGGGGTTCTAGGGACTGGCAAGTCCAAGGAACAGAAGCGCTTTTTAGAGCATGCCTCATTCCACAGCAGATCATATTTCTGAATGAAACTGTGCAACAGACATCCTGTCTTGGACTAGCCAAGAACAAGGAACTGAACTCACCCGGGTGGGGGGCAGAATTCAACTACACAAGGGGTAGGATTAGATGACATTCTCCAGTACAACAGATCAGATCCTGATTGGACGAAATGGCTGATTTGGCCCATTGACACAAACACCTGTCAACAGAGATTTATGAATACAACCGAAGGGTTTAGTATCCATAGGCCAGATACTTGCTATGTACAAAGACAACACCCAGGGGTAGTGACATCCTATAGTGTTGGGAAGTTGTGCCTTGATTGGCTAGAGACCTCAACACTCACAGAAGTAAAACATCACTTGACCTTACTCACACCTGATGTGGACCTTAGGGATTTCTTGTTAGGCCCAAGGAAAACACGTCAGAAACGTTTCATATATGCTGGCCTTTATGCCTATTATAATGAAAACTGGAAAATATCCCAACAAGAGCCCGCAGAAAGAATACGGGAAATAGACCGTATTAACTTAGAAAAGGCATTAGCTGTAGTGGATAATGGGTTAACAACTTTGACCTCCAGGATTTACTCCTTAGGCAACATTGTGTCTTCAGCAATCGACATATTAGAACAAGATCTGGCCTTGTTACAACATGGGCAATCTCAGCTACGTTCTATTATGATGTTAAGCTGGACGCTACAATCTTTGCGTGCAGGCTATGTGCCATGGCATTTTATAAACACCACGTCTCTGTTTTCAGAATACAATCTGACTGATAGACATAAATGGCACAAAGGGGAGCCAAATATACAATGCTGCGTATTGAGAAACTGGAAAGGTTACCCTTCACTGTAGCCGAATCACCATCAACAGAATGGCTAATTCATGTCCAAATCACTCTGCCGGTCACTACGTTTCAGTTTCAATATTGCCTTGAGCAAAGGCAGGCAGGCAAATATGAAAAGATGGGTAAGGGTTACATTAACCGGTTCCGTGCGCGCGTCGTCCAACGGCCGTCGCGAGCACTACCTGGCTAGTGCTGCGCACGTCCGTTGGCCGACGCAGCCCCGCCCACTCATTAGAACTCCCGCACCGTGGCGGAATTTGCGCCGCGGTTAAGGAGTTAAGGAAACTTGGGAGTTACCATATAGATATCGATGCCGGAATGGGGATCAAGAAGTGTATCTGAGTGGTACAAACTGCAAGAACGCTTTAAGCGGTTCTCTCATGTGTCAGGATATTTCTCTACACGGAGCCTGTAACGGTTTAGTAGCGAACCTATCGTGTCACATGTCTGGGACTCCAGCTGCCGTTATCACGCCGGTTTTCGAGCTGCTCTCAAATGGGAGTTACTTGATGCTAAATGATCAAGGTTGCTGTGGGATGCTTCCGGGCGTCGCATATCTGGTCACTGTTAACTCCAGGGTTACTTGCTGTATGCAAGTATTGTTTCCACCACTGAACACAGTCAGGGGGGCGCCGTTATGGTCTTCACTGAACGTTTCTTTCATACAATTTGATACTCTGAGCAGACTGCAAGCCATGCTTTTACAGCAACCCGTGCCCTTAACCTCCGCTCGAGAAACCTATGAACTTCAAGTTGTAAGGACCTCGACTGAGATACAGGCGCTTATACGTACAAACTGCCCCTTTCATTTCGTAGAAATGGTGGGACGTATCTTCAATATGTCTGATACGAGCGGTATTGTACACCTATTTCAGACCATAGGGTCAGGACTGTTAAGCACCTTTCAGACAGTCCTCGGAGTAATCCCAAATTTTATACACTCCGTATTTGGAAGCGTATTTGGAGGACTCCCGCTTATCCTATTGCTGATTGCAGGGGTCCTATTCATAATACTGCTGCTACGCAATGGACGGCCCAATTCCCGAGGGAATGGCGAACATGCTCCAGGAGCGGAAATACCTTGAACGCATGGTACAACTTCTGGGCATTTCTTGCCTGCGAGAACTCAATGCCTCCTGGTTTCTATCCTTTCGACCAGTCTGGGTAGACTGCATCTTACCTGTTCTTCGATGCCTGTTTTGCGGAGAAGAATGCACGTTGGATCTTTGTCTGACATTTCCATCAGATGCACCTCCATACACGGATACAATGCTGGACCCCATAAAGGCCCATGCTCTGCGTTGTCCCCAGCGGTTCCGATTCTGATGAACGCATTCCTGGAGAATCCACAGGTGCCGTTTGCTCCTGCTGGGTTAGGTGACTCCTCCACAGGCACCCAGGTAACAACTTCCGCACAAACTGCCGCAGCACCGACTGTTGGCAGTGCTACATTCCATCTATGTGCGATTGACGTTCTCTGTGAGGCGTTGGATTTGTCGTCTGCAGCAGCTAACACCGATAATGTTGTGCTTCCCAGCCAGGACGCTTAATCTTGAATTGGCTCGTCGTGTCCTGGGAAAGAATTCGGCTTCTTCACTCGTTTCAAAACAAACAAGCAAAATTGGAACATTTCCTAAATCGACACTTTCGCTTGAGACAAGCATGGCCTTCTTCCGCTTTGAGTGAGGCAACTTATATGGAGAAACAAAATAGACATTCTTTTAGTGCCAATTGAAATTAGCTGAATTACTAACATTTTAGAAGAAACATTTTTTATAGGGATTTTAAAACCATGTTTTTATTTGTTTTTAAATATGATTTTAAATTGTCCAGATTTTAAGTATGGTCATTGTTATCCAATTCGAAAGAGGAGTGGGTGTTATGTCCCGTATAGAGGCCCTAATGTAGACCCGTTCATACATGCCCTAGAATGGACGTATTCATATTTGCCCTAATACGGTCATATTCGTACTTGCCCTATTATGGTCAAAGCCGCATATACCCTATTACGGTCATAACTGTACATGTCCTATTATAGTCATGATTCCTTATATAGGCATGATATTTCACCTACATTGGTCCTCACTAGTTCACAACGTGCTCTGAGGGCTGAACGTTATCTATCCTGTGGTTTTGAATACAGCAGGGTTTTTCCCAAACACAGGCCCACACTGTACTCCTCAATTATGCATGGCTTTCTAGGAATACACCACCTGCATAATATGTATGTACAAAGTTCACCCCTGACGTCTTCCTCAAGTCTAACGACAGACCAATACAATCCATACTGAGGACCGAGACTCTTTAGGGTATAAATACACCACATCTTGCCCCGGTAAGACAGAGGGAACCGAGACTTCCATGCTGACACACTGACCAGAGACGCTGAGGTTCCTGCATGCAGTCGCTCCAGCTAACATCGGTCTGACAAAGCCCTTGCGGGGTGTCCAACTCGAGACCAGGACGGGGTCCCACACTCTCTTTATTCAGGTATGGGGGTTCGACTAAATCCTAGAAGGATTCTTGGCTCTTTAGGCTTTTAGACCTACACATATGCTAGGTACACTCAGGTACATCTAGTTAGGCATCGTAGGAGTACGCGCACTTTTCATAATGCTTTTTATATTCATGTATGTATTCATGACTATTGCAATAAGGTAGAACCTGTTCTATCCCTTTGCTTTTATCGTACTGCTGATAATATATCTCTGCTATTGTCTGCTGGTTGCCGCAGCACATATATTTTACACTAGAATAACAACTGTTCAATAAATACTTATTGAAACGCCCGACTGTTTATTCTGTGTAACTCTCTGAGACAAACCGAATAAGTAAGCACGAGTGACTGAGCGAAAGGTAGTATATTGTTTCCACGATTCTGAGGAATTTGGGTTGTCATGATCTAAGGTTGCCAGAAACTAATCTCTCCCCGATAAGAGGAGATTTTAGTGGCACTGTGAGCTAGCTAATGCAAAACAATCTAACCTACGCGGTGAGGGTGCACAGAGTCAGTCTGCCACCAAGCCCACAGCTTATGTTATACAAACGCGCAGGTCCTGCATGGGTACTATAGGAACTACACGACACCAGATCTGTGACTGGGGGTGAGTGTCTGAAAAGTTTCAGCACTCCGTCCATCATCTTATTGTGTTTACTAAATACTATAAAGCACAATTAAAGGAATGCAATACAGGGATAAAGACATCTTCTGCCCCTTCCCTGCCACGGAGTTCTCCAGAATCTTTGACCCCAGGTGTCTATTCAGGAGCATGGTGCTGCAGTGGCAGTCTCTCAGTGAACTTGAAGGCTTCTGGGATTTTTGTGAGATAGTCTCCGGTCTTTGGCACTTGAGGCCACAAAGGCCAGATGGGGAAGGGATGTGGACTCAGCAGGTGTGGTCACTAGGCCAATCAGGGTTCACACACCTCAGTGTTGCTGGAATCCTCGGTCTGTCCATGTTGGCAGCATCAGTCTTTTAGCTGTGGCCAGCTGCCAATCTAGCTCAAAAACGTGATGTGGTTTACGATGAGAACTGGGTAGGGAGGCCAGAGGACTGTCTTTCACACTTGAGCCAGCACTGGCATTGCTGTATGAAAGTGTCTTGCTCTCTCTGGCTCGTCCCCTGGCTGGAAACATACTGGACCTCTCCTCCTACAGGAACAGCTACACACCTTTCCTCTCTCAGCAGCAGGTAGTCTTCTAGGCAGATAATCAGCTTCTCCAGCAGAAAGTGCAGACTTCAGTGAAATTGGCTGCCAGACAGATACCAGCCTTTGTCACTTTTGAGTCCTCCAAGCACTCTGAGGGACAAATCGTTCTTGGTCATGAAGAACTTGAAACTAGAAAAAGTGGAGTAGCTTTGATCCCACACTTATGAACGTTTTCCAGACATTAGATGTTGACCCACTGCCCGAGCACTTTGGGTTGTTTTTTTTTTACAAATGTAATTTCCAGGCTGCTTTCCAGACACAACTGACATAAAGTTCCTAAGGTGTGACTCCATCTCATGTAGGCCCTGACAAACAATGGAAGTAACCATCTTTTCTGATTTATGCAGAATCATTGTCATATCTGCCATTAAATGAAGATGTCGCATTACCTTATCTTTCTAAGAACTGTGAAAGCGCCAAGACATTCAATTGATGACATAGCTACAACAATTTATGCAACATTTGTCTGGGTCAAATGCCTACTTTTTACAATGTCATGATTAAATAAGAGCACACAGAGACATATAACCAAAATAATGTATTCTGAATTGATGTCCTTTTACCCTTTATATCCATAAGGAAAAGTCTAGGGCTCACATAATCTATGTCAGACATACCTAAAAGTGATGTCAGAAATTCCAATTTCTGATAACATTTAGTAGATAAGGACTACCGCTTGACCACTTGTCAGGAGAGATTCTTCGCCCAGATAATCGCCCAAGATTCTGCCAAGATCAACGACTGCCAGCACACTTTGCACTTCGCAGAAGCTACATCTCGTCTGAAGCTGATAAAGTCAAGTCCCACAGGAAGACTGACCGACTGCAGCGTGTGTTTGCCCTTCCGCAAGGAACACTGTCTTCACGTCTCCGCTGATAAAGATAGCGTTGGCTGTCAACAAGGTATGTAGTGTATCTCTTCTGCCTAAGAAACTCTAGATTGCAAGTTGCTCTATCTTCCATGATCTCTTAGTATAGCGCATAGAGGTAGAAGTTAGGGTGTTAGAAATGTTCATTTTAGTCTCAATATTTATAACATGCCTTCTTGCTGTTTTTATAATATTCTGTATAGTTATTTTAGACATACTGAAAAACAGATTATCCCTGTAATAATAATGATGTTTTACTTAAAAGTGTTCATTCTTCTTAGTACAGTGTGTGTGTGAGATACTGTGAATAATAAAATAAGGTTTGTCACTGTTACCACGGTGCCCCAAGTCCCTTAGTGGGATGGCTAGAAACCCAAAAGCAATGCCTCTATCTCAATTATACATTGAATAGTGTGTACAGGGCTACAATAACCTGTATTTCACATTAATCACTGGTGCACTGAATCAAGTTCACTTGTGTCACCCGTGGGTGAGAAAGCACACCTTTTAGTGTTACGCCAAAGTCGGAACTCACGCAAAGTTAGCGCCCAATGTTGGACTCATATCTTACGTTTACGCCTTAAGTAGTGTTTCCACTATTGACTCACATGTGAACCATCATTATGTCATTACAGAGACTTACGTAGTAATCCTGGTTACCTCCAACTGGGAATAAGGGCACACCAATTTCCATCAATTCCATCCAGTTCGTCAAGCTTGACCATAAAAGGTTGCTTCCCATTCTGTGGGTTTTCCTAATTCTTTGATTCCAATTCTCAATTGAATCCATTCATTATAGCAGCACCTATTGTGATAGGAGTCAATTGCAGGGAAGCAGTCACTCAGAATCTCAAAACTCAAGGTGTCCCCAATGAGATGGGCAGTTACTTTAGTAATAGCTACACATCTTCACGGCCACTGACATACCCATCTTCACAGCCAGCAACAGATTCAAGTTCAGTCATGTCAACAAGCTCACCTTGACAGACCATGCCATCGTCCATTTCACCTTTGCAGGACCCCCCCCCCGGCACTGTGCCTCGCCCCCCACCTCCCACAGCAACTGGCACAAAGTGTCAGCGAGGCAGTGAAATGACGCCATCAACAACTGCCACCCCGAACAATCTTAAACAGGCTGTCAAGAACTTCTCCACCTGGATCACTGACTGCGCCAACAGAGTCGCCCCCATCAAACCCACCAAACTCAAGAGACCCACCAAACAGGCCAGTTGGTACACCACAGTACTAAGAACCACAAAACGCTACTGCAAGCAACTAGGAAGGAAACAGCGAAGCAGCAAGAATCTCGCAGACAGAGCCACCTTCAAGACATCCCCAACAAATACCACCAACTCCTAAAAGAGATGAAAAGGGATGTGCCCTGGCCGACTTCATCGATGTCAGTTCTAGCCACATCAAAGAACTCTTCAGCATTGCCAGAGAGTTCTCCAACCACTCAGCCACCAAAAACATCAACACCCCCTCCCAGGAACTTTGCGACACCCTGGTGGACTTCTTCCACAACAAGATCTCCACCATCTACAAGAACTTTGAACCCCAACCCACCTCCTCTGACCTCTACAGCCTCTTCGCTCTCATAGACAGGAACCCTGACCACCTACTCACCTCCTGGGACCAGCCCACCACATAGAACACAGAACACCAAAGCCCTCATGAACTCCATCTACTCAGACCCACAGACCCCTGGCCCATCACATCTTCAACCTCAGAAGCAAGAAGATCAGCAGCGACCTCACCGCCATTTTCAAAGCATCCATCACCACATCCACCTTCCCCGAAGAATATAAACCTGCAGAAGTCAAACCCCTCCTCAAGAAACCCTCCGCTGACCCCAGCGAACTCAATAACTACCATCGCATCTCTCTGCTCTCCTTTCTCGCCAAAGTCATGGAAACAGACATCAGCTGCCAACTCACTCAACACATGGAGAATAACAATCTACTGGACACCTCCCAATCCTGATTCTGCACCAACCACAACACCAAAACCACCATGATTGCTGCCACTGACGACATCAAGACCCTCCTGGATCGGGGGGAAGCAGCCGCCCTGATCCTGCTCGACCTCTTAGCAGCGTTTGACACTGTTTCCCACCAAACCCTTACCAAGAGGCTTTTTCACATCGGAATCCAAGGAGATGCCCGCAAATAGATTGTCTCCTTCCTCACTGGAAGAACCCAGAGGATTTGCCTACTACTTTTCACCTTGAAACCCAAGAACATCATCTGCGGTGTCCCTAAAGGCTTGTCCAGCAGCCCCACTCTGTTCAACACCTACATGACCACCTTGGTCAACATCGTAAGAACCTATGGACTAAGTATCATATCCTATGTAGACAACACCCAGCTCATCCTCTCACTATCAGAAGACCCTCCACCACAAGGGCCAACTTCTGTAGATGCATGACAGATGTCACCAACTGGATGAAAAGTAACTGCTTAAAACTCAACACAGACAAAACTGAAGTGCTGATCTTCGGGAACAACACCTCACCTCCTGGTGGCCCTCCGAACTTGGACCCTCACTCACTCCGAAATACCAGGACCGCAACCTCAGTGTTATCCTGGACAGCAAGCACACGATGAGAAGCCAGATCAATGCAGTCTCTTCCGCCTGCTTCCTCACCCTACCGCATGCCCTGAAAAATCTTCGAATGGCTACCCGTCAACATCAGACAAACCGTTACTCAAGCCCTAGTCACCAGCCAGCAAAGCACTCTATGTCGGAATCACCGGAAGAGACTGCAGACCGTACAGAACTCAGCCGCCAAACTCATCCTTGACTTCCCCAAACGGACCCACATCACCCCTCACCTCAAGAAACTCCATGGGCACTCCATTCAGAAGAGGTGCCAATTCAAGATGCTCATCCTCACCTACATAGCCCTAGACAACCAGGGACCAGCTCACATCAACCACCGCCTGAACTTCCACCAACCCTCCAGACTTCTACGCTCTGCCTCCCTCTCCCTCGTACACACCCCCTGCATCCTCCAAAGCAACATTGGAGGACGCTCCTGCTCCTACCTTGCAGCAAAATTCTGAAATGACCTCCCTCATCCTTCCTTCTAGAATTCCAGAAAGCACTCAAGGCCTACCTGTTCAACTGAACTCATTCGAAGCAGCAATGCCTTCAGTGCCTGATACCCTCGTGGGTGATTAGCCATGCCTTATAAATCCTGCTGATGACATCCAGCCTATGACTTTGGGACATTTTACTCATGGGTGGAGTTTGAGCCCATTGATGCTGCCTCAGGGCAGTTTTAAGAATATACAGCGGTAAATCTGCACGTATACTATAGGGCTTACCAAGATTTGGAAATCTCTTTAACTTACCAAGAACACCAGAATTGGTTTGGTGGTCAGCTGTCTCATATGCATTGAAATGTTAGTTTGGGACCCCTGAGTAATGAAGGGGCTAGGTGGCCAGTTTTGGCTGCTACACTCCTGTTCCGCACACTGACAGCCTAACACACACTGAGGTGGTAGGTGTGTTAAATTACACGTCACCTTATATAGGAGAATCGTACAGTTTGTACAGGCTACTTTGAGCTCCAAACCTGCTGTCGCAGTGGGACCTGCCACTGTGACTTCAAACTATTAGTCCACAGACTAATAACACTATCATGGGACAGGCGCCCACAAAGTGTGATGAAATGGATTTCTGGATTGCTCGTAAAACCATTTGGTTAGAAGCAGTGTATCCATACACTAGCCCCCACGATAAACACAGAATACTGACTCCCTCTTGGAATGGTGCCTCCCCTAGAGGAGTGTAACATCTGAGAAAGCATATTTACATGCATTTACACCAGTACGCAAGGTACACCATCATTGGCAGTCCACCCTCATGTACTCGGACAAGTCCAAAATGACCACAGAGCTGCACCAGCTCTGGATTTAGGAATACATTTAGTTCCAGTTCAAGATCATGAACGGGAACTACCCAAAAAAATTGCAGAAGTTTATATTGTAGGTGGAGATACCCTGGGTACTAGACCCATTAAGCTACATTGAAAACCTTAAATTGACACTGAGGGTTCAATTAAAGAGAAATCTGCAATGCAAAGAAAGAAGAAACAGAAAGAGAAAGAGAAAAGACAAACTGGATCACCCACTTCTCAGGAATGTGGCAGGGGTGATTATGTCTTAAGAGACCCAGAGAAAATTGAAAAACCAGAACAGTATCAGTACTCTAATAGACCCTCTTCATGTTCTTTTCAGAGTACTGAATGTAAAAGAACAGAGAGAGGGAGATAATCCAAGTACCAAAGAAAAGAGGTATACAGAAGAAAAAGTGAAGCAGGACGTGAGACTGATGTTAGCATAAAGAGGGAAGAGAAAAGATTGGGCTCTAAAACCTCAGTAAAGAAGGAAGAAAGTAGAAGGACTTTATAAGAAACATGCCAATCCAGCTATGAGTAATCATGTGAAACACGACTTGGGCAAGAGCGCTCCTAGACAGTGCCACAGAAGTCGTAATAGTACATCAGATACTTCAGAGGTTTCTAGATGCGAATCTAACTGATGACTTTTTACAGATCGTGACTCCAGATAAACATTTAAATATTCCTGGCAGGGTTTACAACTTAAAAATAAAAGACATACCATGTCTTATTAAAGCAGTCTTCTGGTCAAAATTATCTGATGATTATCATATCATCCTAGTGGAAGAAGACTGGACTCCAGTCTTTATTAGGGAAGAACCCCTGGGAGAGGAAGTCATAAGGGTAGTCTTCTCTCCCATAGTACCTGAGGATATCATGGAAATTTATGGCACTGAATGGGCTGTGAGGCAAGTTCCAGCCTTAGACAAAAATCAAGCAGGGTAGGATAAACACTCTAGTCCGCATGTCATTTCCTTATGCGTTAACCACAATCACAAGCTCAATACCTTTTAAAGCCAGACGCAAAACGTGGTATAAAAGCAATACTAGATCAGCTGCAGTACCAGTGCATAATAGCGCCTTATCTTTCGCCAATGTACACGCCCCTTTTTTTCATCTCCAAAACAGATGGCTCCTATAGAATAGTTTTAGACTATAGGAATTTAAATTCGTACACATGAATATATGCAGTTCAAAATGTGCATAGCACCATTAATGACCAAACCGTAACTGAAAACTTACAAAACGACCTGGATATATTTTTAGTCAGTACATAGCGCCTGAATGTTAGTAACAAACCACTTTCGGGTTCAACAGAGTGCAGTTTTCAATCCGAACCTTCCCGATGGACTTTGAGAACAGTCCTGGATTAGTTTCAGCTTAAATAATGGAGATCTTACAACCCGATCCTAAAGTATTGCCATACATTGATGATATCTATATTACTGATGATGATTTAAATCTACACCTAACCAGGGTAGGCAGAGAAGTGACCATATTAACATCACATGGTTACAAAATTAATTTTAAAAAATTGAAGGACTTTGGACGTTCTTATTTGCCTCACTACGCTGAAAGACTGAAGCCCTTGTATGACCTGATTTCTCCCAAGTTTTCATCCAAACAATGGCTGAACGCGCACAGTGATATCTTGCGTGCTCTACAAGCAGACATGCTTGAGACTAAATATTTACATAATAGAGATAAAAAAAACTAGTTATTAGAGTCCTACCCAGTCACTATGGTTATACCTATGTGACTTTCAAAGAAGTACAAACCAACCCCATTGTTTACAAGTTTCACTTGTATTCCCTGGCGGAATGCACGTTTTGAATCCAATCCCCCAAAAAAACCTGATGGCTGTGCAAATAGCTATCTTAAAAGAGCACACTTTGGCACAGGGAAAACATATCATTATTGTTTCTCCCGTGACTGCACAATAGGTGGCCATAAAGGCAAGCATTCCTAATGCACTTTACCCACTGAGTTTTATCCAGAGCATTTTCTATACAGATGGCTCTGCCAAACCTGTGATAGGAACAAAATGCAAATACTCTTCAGCCTGTGCACAAATACAAGGTGTAGTGAAGGATGGTGAATTCATCCCACAGCGCACCCACATTAAAATCCTAGGTGACAATACTGCACAACATGCAGAATTACATGCCCTGCTACTTGCATTGTAAAAGGCTGACTCATCAGTTCCCACACTTATTGTGTCTGACTCATCATTTTGTGTGCAAGATTACAATGTAGATTTGCAGAAATGGCGGATGAATGGATTCAAGGATTCAAAGGGAAACCCTATAAAGAATAAACAGCTTTGGGCAAAGGTAGTTGTCTTACAAGATAATCTCCCATCGGTCCATGGGAGGCACACTTTGGGATATCAGCGTTCATGCTGAAGGGAAGTGCAGCCAACTTAGCGGTAAAGGATGCAATTCAGATTGTCAGAGTTACAGTCCTAACCAGATTTTTAAAAAGAATTGATACAGATATTTTAACAGCCATAAATGCAACCAAGCAAGCTGGGAAACCTCCAGCAGGTTTTCCTTCCAAATTCTGTAAATCCTTAATTCAGATAACATTCCTGAAGTCACGATACTAGGAGTGGGAGACAGAACAATACCTAACAGTCTGTCTAGATAAGATTTAATCAAAGAAGCTCCTAAGGGGTTGGCATCTGCACATGCAAGAATTAACTCAACTGTAGCAGTTCTACAGCAACGCTACTGGTGGCCAAGTTTATATAAACAGACTAGGGACTATGTCAGGCAGTGTGACATTTATCAACCGAGTAAACCTTCCATTGTCAAAAGACCCTCACTAAATTCCCTCATGATTCAAAAATACCCTTCTGGGTAATTGTTTTGGATGATATCGGTCCCCTCCATTCAGCCAACCGATATAAGTATATATTGGTAGAGATTGATTCATGTTCTTGATTCCTTTGGTTGGCTACAGAGAAATGCAAGCGCTTCAGCAGTAGTGAAAAATCTGCAGTGGCGATGGGAGCAGTTCATTTATTTCATTCAGATAATGGTCCTGAGTTCATCTCTAAGGCTTACAGGGAATCAATGTCTGCTCTGGGAGTTTGTCTGCAATTCCGCAACCCTTTCAAAGCTGAATTGAACAGCGTTGTAGAGCATGCCAATGGCATGAATAAACAAGCTTTGACTGTTAAGTTCAGGTCTTAGTTGATACCATAACCATTAAGGAGTTATGAGAGTATTAAATAACTTGCCTAGGTGAGTATTGGGAGCACACACTCCATACAAGGTTTTCTTTGAAGTTTCTATGTTTTTGCCTGGCTAAGAAGTTTTCTGGGAAGGTGGCAGATGAAGATAAATTTGACTTGGAGAAATCTTTAAATGTTTTACACAGTATTCAAGAATTTAAAGACAAGCTGTCTAACACAAACCACTCCGATGCCGCTACCTGTGAAGAGAAGCTTATCCCTGCTGCAGACGGGTGGGTTCCCAAGGTTAGGGAACTAGTTTGCAAAAAAATCCACAACAAGTAAGCTTTTGAACCATCTTACTGACCACTCGTAACTGTTCTTGGGGTAAAAGACAACAAAACTGTTATTCTGCCTCCTCTGCGTGGCTCCAGAAGTTTCTATTGACCACGTTAATAAACACTGTGTGGCCAGTCATCTACAGTCGACCACCATAGACACCAAGAAGGATTCAGAGTAGTGCCTCCCAGCCTCTCCCTACTCTGAACACCCTACCTCCTGAACAAAGCAGTAACATTTCTAGCTCAAGTTCCCAGCCCAGCATATTTGAGCTCAACACTCTAGCAAGAACATTGAGTGCAACAAGCACAGCTGTTGCTGCCAATATGACAGTGGCTCCTGCCCAATGCAACTCTATGATTTACAATGACATCCCACCTCATGGTACGTCATTTGAACTGGTACCCTTTCAAGAACCTTCAGAGAAATAAGATATTGAAAATGACTCTAGATATTTCACATGAGACTTTTCAACTCCTTCTACAGTCACTCATTGCAAATGACTGCTTCGCGCTTGTCAGTGGTTTGGTGACAAGTATATGATTCCTCCATAGTCCTATATCTGGATAATTTTGGGAACTTTTCTTTTCATCATATGGTTGTCAACGATACTTGTTATCTACTGCTACTGAATGAACATTTTGGCCCTACAAGAACAATTGCCTTGCCTGTGGTGTATGAACTGCAACCATACTCCTCATCCCACAGAACCTGAAGAGGACTCTACGCTGCAAACATTACTGCTTATCTTGTGCCCAAGGGCACTGCTTGGGAAAAAGTTCCATTTTAGGTTATGGGACCCACTGAGACATTGCAATTGCCTTATGTGATAAAAGTTTCAAAGAATGATATTTTAATACCTGGTTCTATTTCAGAAGACTGGGACATTAAGACTGTTAAAAGAATTATGTCTGATTTGCAAGCATATGCTACTTTGAATTATGAAGATCCTTATTTGAATTCAGCTAATTACAAAGAAATGTATTGTTATCACCACTATGCACATTACTTCATACATAGGACAAGCTATCCTAGAGAAATTCACAATCACACACATTGGGAACATTGAGAGGCTCTGCCTCCTGAGAGCCATTTTAATTTCTTAAATCCATTCCCTTACTTCCAGAGTTTTGACATATCACATCCTTCAGCCTTTTATTTAATACAGAAGCCACAGCAGCTTCCAAAATGTCTAATCACTACCAACAAACGTATTTACTCTACTTAGTTTAGTCAAAATCTGGCTGTTCAAGGATATGAGTATTGGAAGCCAATGTTGATGAAAAAAGCATTTAAGTAACCAAATTTTGGCAGATCCAAGGCAAAGAAGACTTATTTTGAACCTTTATAATATTGAAAAAAATTATCTTTCTAAACAAAACTATCCAGCATTGGTGTACCTGCGAGGAGATAGTGATGTACTACAAGACCTAATCTTGTTGCTAGATGCCCATGCCCTGGCCTCAGGCCTTCGGGTCAACTGGCCTAAGTCAGTAGTTTTTCCCATGAAAGTGATCCCGTTGGACCAAAGACAGGGTATGCCTCGAACTCCGCTAGAGTGGGCATTCAACACTTTTAAGTATCTGGGGGTGCAGATTTATCATTCCAGTACGGATATCCTAGAAGGGAACTTGGGTAGGGCAATGACGAGAGCACGGGCAACGTTGCCGTTTTGGCACGGCCTTCCTTTGTCTCCCATGGGCAGAGTGGCAATAGCCAAAATGCTGTTACTCCCGAGACCCCTCTACTTTTTTGCCACCCTTCCGTATAAATTGCCGAAATCCTTCTTTAAGGACATGGAGTCGCTCTTAGTTACGTTAATATGGGGGGGCTCGAGGTCAAGAGTAGCGCTCCATAAGCTGTACCTCCCGCTCGCGGATGGGGGGTTGGGTGCCCCAAATTATGAACATTACTATGCCACCGCCCAACTCCAATGGCCAATGAGATGGCTGGCGAGTACTTATATAGCAGAAATGTCAAGTTGGGCAATGCCATTGAGACGCACAGCCATTTTAGAATGGCTATCGGGCTCCACTACCCCGACGCAGAGGAAACAAAGCAACTTGCTTATGGCGGCAGCTAGACGTAGTTGGCTGCGTTATGTGCTACCTAAAAGCCAAACAATGCCTTTTGCACCTGTGCATCCACTGGAGGTTTTGCCGGCATCATTTACCTGCCATGATCGATCGGAACTGGAATCCTGGGCAGCGATGGGCCTGGATACCTGGGGTGATCTATTCTTAAATGCGCAGCTACTAAGCCTAGAAGGGCTAATGGAAAGCTTCGGTATTCCACAGGGCACTTTCTTGCTCTATGCACTGTTGAAAAGACAGTTTCTCCAGACATGGGGAGACGCGGACAGGGAGCCAGAAACGTCGCAGGTCCTGCAGACTCTGCTTACACATGGGAAAGGCAGACACGTGGTGACGGCATTATAGAGTACTTGTTAGAACTGGGGGTCTCTAGTTGGCAATGGTTTGCACCTTTGTCCAAATAGGGACCCTTGCTTCTAGTCAGGATAAGGGGGAAACACTCCTAAAATAACCCCTGCTCACCCCCTGGTAGCTTGGCACGAGCAGACAGGCTTATCTCAGAGGCAGTGTGTAAAGCATTTGTGAACCACATACAGTAATACAGTGAAAACACTACAGATGGACACCACACAGGTTGTTTATGTAAAAATAAGTAATCTTTATATAGACTTATCACAAGACCCAATAGCAAAAATCCACAATACAGTACTCAAAAATAGGCTTTAAAAGGTTATAAAATAGTTCACGTTATCTTCAAAAATAGGATAGTCAATCAAATAAAGCTTGTAGCAACAAATAACTCCACTTGGAGTTATCACGACGTCGTGACCGGTGGAAATCCCAAAGTACGGCGCCGACCGCGAGGTGCGCGGCGTCGGGCCCGGAGTCGAGCAGACCCACAAAGAACAGTACCTGGAATTCGATGAAGACAAAGACGGTGCACGGCGTCGGGGAGGTGATGCTTCGTTGGCGCCGGCGGCGTCGGTTCCTTACGACCCCAGGGGAGGTGATGTCTCGGTTCCTTACTGCAGCGCAGGGAGGTGAGCGTCGGTTCCTTACTGTGTCGGGGAGGTGACGTCACGGATGGCGGCGAGGCGTCGGTTCCTTACGATGGTGCGGCGTCGATGGATTCGGTGGTCACCCACGTCGAGGATCGGCTCCGCGATGATGAAGCCCTGGCGTCGGTGAAGTCGGGGCTGCGGTGCGAGTCGGGACGGTGCGTCGTGAGCGTCACGAGCGGTGTCCTCGGCTCCGGTGCAGGCAGCGGCCTCGATGACGGCTTCGGAGTCGATGTCGCACGGCGTCGGCAGGCGTCGGGCCTACGGTGCAAGTCGGGGCGGTGCGTCGTGCTCTTCACGAGCGGTGCCCACGGCTTCGGTGCAGGTTACGGCGTCGCTCGCCGGCGTCGGTGTTGCAATTTCCCTCTGTTAGCAGCTAAAACAGCAGTTCCAGATGCAGGCAAACAGAAGGGGTGAAGTCTTTGTGTCCCTGTGACTTCAGGCAGGAGGCAAGCTCAGTTCAAGCCCTTGGAGATTCCCTTCTTCAAGATGACAAAGCACAGCAAAGTCTTTTCTCCTGTCCTTGGCAGAAAGCAACCACTGCAGGCCAACCCCAATCAGCAAAACAGCACAGGGGCAGTACTCCTCCTTCAGCTTCTCCGGTTCTTCTCCTTGGCAACAGGTTTCTTGATTTCCCAGAAGTGATCTAATTTCCTAGGGGTCTGGGTCCCCTTTTTATACACCTTTTCCCTTTGTTCTCTGAAGGCAGAGAGGCCTTTGCCTAGTCCAAACCAGTTCTGGTCAGTCCTGGAGCACTTTGTTTTTCTGACTCCTTCTTTCCTTTGAGAGTGAGGGGCAGAGCCATCAGACGCCCGGCAGGAGGTGGAGCCAGCATTGTGGAAGGCAGGCACAGCCCTATTCAGACCCAGGTGCAACTCCTCCCACCCATCCTCCTTCAGGCAGACCTATTCAGCCTAGTGCTGACTCACCCTGCCTCCTGGAATCCCCCAGCCCCTGTCACTCACAAACCCAGACACACAATACACAACCTGAGCAGAGGCAGCTGGATGGTTTAGGCAAGAAAATACCTACTTTCTAAAAGAGGTATTTTCAAACAAAGAATGTTAAAACCAACTTCACTAAAAGATGTATTTTATCATTCTGAGTTCAGGCATACTAAATTCGTTTTTCTACCATGTTCTCTGGGTCAGTTAGGATTATAAGGTGTAATAATCAAAACTGCCCATTCTGGCCTATGGAGGACAGGTAGCCTTGCAATAGTGAAAAACGAAAATGGCTGTAATTCACTATTAGGACATGCCACACACACCAGGGCATGTCCTACCTTATACTTACAATGCACCCTGCCCTTGGGCCTACCTTAGGGGTGTCTGATATGAAGATAAGGGAAGGTTTAGGGACTGGCAAGTGGGTGCACTTGCCAAGTCGACATGGCAGTCACAGACTGCACACAGGCTCTGCAATGGCAGGCCTGAGACACATTTTACAAGCCGCTTCTGTGGGTGGCACAACCAGTGCTGCAAGCCCACCAGCGGCATTGGATTTACAAGCCCTGGGCACACTCCGTGCACTGTACTAGGGACTGACAAGTAAACCAATCATCCAATCATGGAGTCACTAATCCATACATCAATTTACAGTAGGGAGCACTTGCACTGTGGCACTGAACAGCAGTGGCACAGTGCCCAAAAGCATCTAAAACCAGCAAAACATAAGAGGCAACAGCAAAAAAATGGAAGGGAGACCCACGCCAATGGTGCCAAGTCTAACACGTGTCCCCTCCAGCTGAAATGTGGGGAGAACTACCCTTCCTCCTGGGAGTTCTCATCACTAAGGCGGAAAAATCTGGACAGACCATCAGCATTGGCGTGTTCTGTACCAGGGCGGTGTTCCACCGTAAAGTCCATCCCCTGTAGGGAAATGGACCACCTCAACAGTTTTGGATTCTCACCCCTCATCTGCATTAACCATCTGAGGGGCCTGTGGTCTGTCTGAACCCGGAAGTGAGTCCCAAACAAATATGGTCTCAACTTCTTCAGCGCCCAGACCACAGCAAATGCCTCACGTTCAATCGCACTCCACCTCTGTTCCCGTGGGAGTAACCTCCTACTAATAAAGGCTACAGGTTGGTCTAGGCCCTCTTCATTCATCTGTGAAAGCACAGCCCCAACACCATGCTCTGAAGCATCTGTCTGCACAATGAATTCCCTTGAGAAGTTGGGCGCCTGAAGCACGGGCGCCGTGCACATGGCAGATTTCAGGGCATCAAAAGCCTTTTGGCAGGCATCAGTCCAGTTCACTTTCCTGGGCTGCTTCCTGGAAGTCAGCTCAGTCAAGGGTGCAACAATGTTGCCATACCCCTTGACAAACCTCCTGTAATACCCGGTGAGTCCTAAGAAGGCCCTCACCTCTGTTTGGGTTTTGGGGGTTCCCAAGCCAGGATGGTATCTATCTTGGGCTGTAGGGGCGCCACCTGGCCGCTCCCTACCTGGTGTCCCAAGTACACCACAGAACCCTGCCCGATCTGGCACTTACTCGCCTTGATCGTGAGGCCTGCCCTCCGCAGCGCCTTCAACACTTCCCAGAGGTGGTGCAGATGTTCCTCCCAAGTGGCGCTGAACACTGCAATGTCATCCAGGTAGGCGGCACTGAAGTCCTCCAGCCCAGCCAACACCTGGTTGACCAACCTCTGAAAGGTGGCAGGGGCATTCTTCATCCCAAAGGGCATCACCCGGAATTGGTAGTGCCCATCTGGTGTGGAGAATGCTGACCTCTCTTTGGCCCCATCAGTTAAGGCGATCTGCCAGTACCCAGACGTTAGATCAAACGTGCTGAGGTACCGGGCAGCCCCTAACCGATCAATGAGCTCATCAGCTCTGGGGATGGGGTGCGCGTCAGTCCTTGTGACTGAATTGAGTCCTCGGTAGTCCACACAGAACCGGAGTTCGGGTGTGGCACCAGGCGCGGCAGCCTTTGGGACCAAGACCACTGGGCTGGCCCAAGGGCTGTTAGAGGACTCAATCACCCCTAAGGCAAACATCTTGGAGACCTCCTCCTTGATGCAAGCTCTCACCCTGTCAGTCACTCTGTAAGTTTTATGCTTCACAGGAGGACTGTCCCCAGTGTCCACATCATGGATGCACCATTCAGTGATACTGGGAGTCAGGGAGAACAGATCAGAAAACTGTCCCAACAGTTGGCGACAGTCATTCTGCTGCTCCGGGGTCAGGGTGGGAGAGAGGTTCACACCATCCACTGACCCATCTTGCTCTTTTGCATACAGGAGATCAGGAAGAGGTTCAGTCTCCTCTTCCATCCCAGCATCTGTTGCTAAGAGCATGCCCACTTCAGACCTCTCAAAGTGGGGCTTCAGGCGGTTCACATGCAGGACCCGCAAGGGGTTCCTGGGAGACTGCAAGTCCACCAAGTAGGTGACATCACTCTTGCGCTCCACCACCTCAAATGGTCCGGTCCACTTATCCTGGAGCGCACAGGGCTCCACTGGGGCCATGACCCAAACCTTTTGTCCAGGCTGAAACTCGATCAGAGTGGCGTTCTGATCATGCCAACGTTTCATCTCTTCCTGGCTGGCTTCCAGATTCGCCTCAGCGAGTTGTCTGAAACGCCGAGTCTGGTTCCTGAAGGCCAGCATGTAACTAAATACATCCTGGGGAGTTTTCCTGGGAGCTTTCTCCCAGCCTTCCTTGACCAGACTCAGAGGTCCTCTTACAGGATGGCCGTACAGCAGTTCAAAGGGACTGAACCCTAAGGACTTCTGGGGCACCTCTCTGTAAGCAAAGAGCAGGCATGGCAAGAGGACGTCCCACTTACGCCTCATGGGTTCTTCCAGACCCATAATCATGCCTTTAAGGGTCCGGTTGAATCTCTCAACCAGTCCATTACCTTGGGGGTGGTAAGGAGTGGTGAACTTATAGGTTACACCACACTCCTGCCACAGGGACTTCATATACTTGGAAATGAAGTTAGTACCACGGTCAGACACCACCTCCTTGGGGAACCCCACACGGGAGAAAATCCCCATCAGTGCACGTCCCACCACGGGGGCCGTCACTGTCCGAAGAGGGATGGCTTCCGGGTACCGGGTGGCATGGTCCACCAAGACCAGGATGAACCTGTTGCCCATGGCTGTCTTGGGATCCAGAGGCCCCACAATGTCAATACCCACCCTCTCAAAGGGGGTGCTGACAACAGGGAAAGGTTGGAGAGGAGCCTTGTGCTTCCTCCCACTCTTACCACTTGCCTGGCAAGTCTGACAGGTCCTGCAATGAGTATCTGAACTCTTGCGCATTTGGGGCCAATGAAAGTGGGTGACAAGCCTTTGAAAGGTCTTGTCTTGCCCCAAATGTCCTGCTAAAGGCACATCATGAGCCAGACCCAGTAGGAAGGCTCTGAAGCGCTGGGGTACCACCAGCACACGGGCTGACCCAGGCTCAGCAACCTTAGGCTCACTATACAGGAGACCATTCTCCCAGTAGATCCAGTGTGATCCAGACTGATCACCTGCTGCCTGGCTTACAGCCTGTTGCCGCAAGCCCTCAAGAGAAGGGCACTTCTTCTGCTCCTCGCAGAATTCTTCCCTGGAGGGGCCTCCTTCCTGCTGCCAATGGGTCAGCTCAGGCAGGTCCCCCAGTTCAGCCACTTGTTCCCCTGTAGGTTCCAGGGCATCCCCCTCAAGGTCTGCCTCCTCCTGGACCGTGGGAACTTCGGGGGCCGGTTTCCCGCGCCCCCTGCCTCCTCTCTTTAAGGCAGGCACCTGGGCCCTTCTTCCAGGCTCCAGGTCCTCTTGAATACCCTTACCGGCTGCCATTGACCGAGTGGTCACACACGCCCACTCTGGCAGACCCAACATCTCCAAATGAGACCTCCGCTCCACCTTCGCCCAAGGGGAGCTCTCCAAATCATTGCCTAGCAGACAGTCAACAGGCATGGCTGGCCTCACAGCTACTTGAAGGATACCTGAGACCCCCCACTCAAAGGGAACCTGGGCCACCTTGCAGTGGCTCTCTGAGTTGTCAGCGGCAACTACAGGGTAGAATACGTTGGGGACCACCTGCTCTTCAGACACCAGCCGACAACTGACAGCTGTCACACTGGCCCCGGTGTCTCTCAGAGCCTCCACCCTATGGCCATTGATGGTCACCCACTGCCTGTATTTTTTAGTGTTATCAGGCAGCTGGGTCCTAGGGACCATCTCACTGTCTCCTAAAGAGACCAGGGACATCTCTGCGGGACCCCACCCACCTTGGGCACCCAACTCCTCTCCCAGGGCTACACTAGCCATCTGCCGGGGTGGTGCACCAGTGGGTGCAGTGGTCACGGTATTGGGGCACTTGGGACTTCCTACAAAGTGACCCACCTGACCACAACTAAAACATGCTTTGGGCCCCTTCTGAACAGACTTATCTGTTGGGACCCATGGTCTTTTCTCAGTGGGAGGCTGGGAACCCTTACCTTGGTTCCCTTGGGGTTTACTTTGGGGCCCTTTTTGGAACTCCTTCTGTTTACCCTTGTCCCCCCACTCTTCTGCTGGGGACCCTGCCCACCTTTGGCGGAGTCTCCCACAAGACCCTTGTGGACCCGGGTACTGACCCAGCGGTCCGCCTCCTCAGCAAGCTTCCTAGGATTAGTCAGCTTACTGTCAACTAGGTGCTGGCGTAGCTCTGGAAAACAACTACTGGACAAGTGCTCCCATGCGATTAAATCATAGAACTCCTGTAAGTCATTTACTTTGCTACCCTTCACCCATCCATCCAATGCTCTGCAAAAATAAGACACATACTCCACCCAGGTACTAGACTCCAGCTTTTTGCAGTTCCTAAACTTCTGCCTATAAAGCTCTGGAGTTAACCCATACCTTGCCACTAAAGCTTCCTTCAGGTGGGCATAGGACATCTGATCAATTGTGGGCAAGGCTAGCAAGGTTTCCCTTCCCTCACCTGCAAAGCGGCCCCACAACCCCGCTCCCCAATCCTTCTCCGGGACCCGGTGTGATGTCATGGCGATCTCATATGCTTTAAACCATTGCCCAATGTCCTCCCCCTTCATGAAATCCTTAATAACCTCCTTGGGGATGTACACTCTACTTTCTACAGGCACTGGAGGTGTGCTGCCACCAGAGGGAGTGATTTCTAGGCTTCTAGCCTTTAGCTCTAGCTCCCTCACCACTCTCTCATGCTCTAAAAGCATCTTCTTTTCTTCCATAGCCAACCTCTTACTTTCTAACTCCAATTTCTTATGCTCAAGGCTATCATGGCTTCCCTGTTTCAGTTTGGCCATCTCCATTTCATGCATCCTGCTTTTGTCCCTGTCCTCCAGCTCCTCTGGAGACAGGCCCTTTGAGAAACACTGCTGCCCTCCCTGGAAGGCGCTCTCCTCCCAGTTAAGCCCAATGGCCCCTCAAGCTGCCCATCTAAATTCTCTGCCTCCTCCACAGGCTCCTCGGACTGCCCACTGGCATTCCGTGCTTCCAACCAGGCCCTTAGCGCCTTGTGAAACTCCTCCTTCCTGGTGAGGCCTCTCATAGAGATTTTAAACTTTTTGCAAACAGCTTTGAGTTCTGTCACAGTGTAGGTATCAACCCTATCTTCTTCAAATTCAATATCTGCAGGTGCAATGGATCCTTTTTTGCTCATGGTGAAAATTGGCAGTTCTCAACAAAAATAAGGGTGCCAAGGAAAAAAAATCCTATCAAAATGTATGTGGTCGCGTATTGGTCTGCACTCACTAGTAGTGTACACCAATCACTGTATATGAATCACAAATGCAAGTCCAAATCCTCACCGCTGACCACCAATGTTAGAACTGGGGGTCTCTAGTTGGCAATGGTTTGCACCTTTGTCCAAATAGGGACCCTTGCTTCTAGTCAGGATAAGGGGAAACACTCCTAAAATAACCCCTGCTCACCCCCTGGTAGCTTGGCACGAGCAGACAGGCTTATCTCAGAGGCAGTGTGTAAAGCATTTGTGAACCACATACAGTAATACAGTGAAAACACTACAGATGGACACCACACAGGTTGTTTATGTAAAAATAAGTAATCTTTATATAGACTTATCACAAGACCCAATAGCAAAAATCCACAATACAGTACTCAAAAATAGGCTTTAAAAGGTTATAAAATAGTTCATGTTATCTTCAAAAATAGGATAGTCAATCAAATAAAGCTTGTAGCAACAAATAACTCCACTTGGAGTTATCACGACGTCGTGACCGGTGGAAATCCCAAAGTACGGCGCCGACCGCGAGGTGCGCGTCGTCGGGCCCGGAGTCGAGCAGACCCACAAAGAACAGTACCTGGAATTCGATGAAAACAAAGACGGTGCACGGCGTCGGGGAGGTGATGCTTCGTTGGCGCCGGCGGCGTCGGTTCCTTACGACCCCAGGGGAGGTGATGTCTCGGTTCCTTACTGCAGCGCAGGGAGGTGAGGCGTCGGTTCCTTACTGTGTCGGGGAGGTGACGTCACGGATGGCGGCGAGGCGTCGGTTCCTTACGATGGTGCGGCGTCGATGGATTCGGGGTCACCCACGTCGAGGATCGGCTCCGCGATGATGAAGCCCTGGCGTCGGTGAAGTCGGGGCTGCGGTGCGAGTCGGGACGGTGCGTCGTGAGCGTCACGAGCGGTGTCCTCGGCTCCGGTGCAGGCAGCGGCCTCGATGGACGGCTTCAGAGTCGATGTCGCACGGCGTCGGCAGGCGTCGGGCCTACGGTGCAAGTCGGGGCGGTGCGTCGTGCTCTTCACGAGCGGTGCCCACGGCTTCGGTGCAGGTTACGGCGTCGCTCGCCGGCGTCGGTGTTGCAATTTCCCTCTGTTAGCAGCTAAAACAGCAGTTCCAGATGCAGGCAAACAGAAGGGGTGAAGTCTTTGTGTCCCTGTGACTTCAGGCAGGAGGCAAGCTCAGTTCAAGCCCTTGGAGATTCCCTTCTTCAAGATGACAAAGCACAGCAAAGTCTTTTCTCCTGTCCTTGGCAGAAAGCAACCACTGCAGGCCAACCCCAATCAGCAAAACAGCACAGGGGCAGTACTCCTCCTTCAGCTTCTCCGGTTCTTCTCCTTGGCAACAGGTTTCTTGATTTCCCAGAAGTGATCTAATTTCCTAGGGGTCTGGGTCCCCTTTTTATACACCTTTTCCCTTTGTTCTCTGAAGGCAGAGAGGCCTTTGCCTAGTCCAAACCAGTTCTGGTCAGTCCTGGAGCACTTTGTTTTTCTGACTCCTTCTTTCCTTTGAGAGTGAGGGGCAGAGCCATCAGACGCCCGGCAGGAGGTGGAGCCAGCATTGTGGAAGGCAGGCACAGCCCTATTCAGACCCAGGTGCAACTCCTCCCACCCATCCTCCTTCAGGCAGACCTATTCAGCCTAGTGCTGACTCACCCTGCCTCCTGGAATCCCCCAGCCCCTGTCACTCACAAACCCAGACACACAATACACAACCTGAGCAGAGGCAGCTGGATGGTTTAGGCAAGAAAATACCTACTTTCTAAAAGAGGTATTTTCAAACAAAGAATGTTAAAACCAACTTCACTAAAAGATGTATTTTATCATTCTGAGTTCAGGCATACTAAATTCGTTTTTCTACCATGTTCTCTGGGTCAGTTAGGATTATAAGGTGTAATAATCAAAACTGCCCATTCTGGCCTATGGAGGACAGGTAGCCTTGCAATAGTGAAAAACGAAAATGGCTGTAATTCACTATTAGGACATGCCACACACACCAGGGCATGTCCTACCTTATACTTACAATGCACCCTGCCCTTGGGCCTACCTTAGGGGTGTCTGATATGAAGATAAGGGAAGGTTTAGGGACTGGCAAGTGGGTGCACTTGCCAAGTCGACATGGCAGTCACAGACTGCACACAGGCTCTGCAATGGCAGGCCTGAGACACATTTTACAAGCCGCTTCTGTGGGTGGCACAACCAGTGCTGCAAGCCCACCAGCGGCATTGGATTTACAAGCCCTGGGCACACTCCGTGCACTGTACTAGGGACTGACAAGTAAACCAATCATCCAATCATGGAGTCACTAATCCATACATCAATTTACAGTAGGGAGCACTTGCACTGTGGCACTGAACAGCAGTGGCACAGTGCCCAAAAGCATCTAAAACCAGCAAAACATAAGAGGCAACAGCCAAAAAAATGGAAGGGAGACCCACGCCAATGGTGCCAAGTCTAACAGTACTCTTAGCCCCGTTTCTACCCTCTTACTGGCGCCGCTCCGAGCATACTGGGACTCTGAGCTGGCAGTTATTATAACTGATAAACAGTGGCAACAGTGTGTAGGGTATCCCAACATAGTATCTACAAATGCCAGACTCAAATATACACAGTTCGATTATTTGCATCATACATATTTAACACCGCACAGGCTGGCTCGTATATATCCCACATCGGTCGATATATGCCCTCGCTGTTTAGAGTCGGATGCTACATTTCTTCACATGGTATAGACCTGAGGGTATACTGGACTGAAGTGGCGGGGGTACTG
Organism: Calotriton arnoldi; assembly: GCA_963921515.1. Taxonomy (NCBI): domain Eukaryota; kingdom Metazoa; phylum Chordata; class Amphibia; order Caudata; family Salamandridae; genus Calotriton; species Calotriton arnoldi. Next base: position 1,595,864 of record CAWUFW010003696.1, read on the forward strand.
GGGGGGGCAACGGACATACTGGTACCTGCGAAGGGCCTACACTTTCTACTTGGCATCACTAAGAGCAACGCGAAGTGAAAAAACCTGAATAAGTTCCTTGATCTAGCATTGGCACAAGCTAAGCGGAGAATAGCTATGTCTTGGAAGTCGCGAGCAGCGCCTGATATGCATGTATGGCTGCTTGACCTCTGCAGGGCACTAGTGGCGGAATATACGACACAAGCTTTGTCGGTACCTCGCGACCCTCCTTGGGCCCGTTCTATGCCATGGCAAGAATATTTATCCTTTGTGGAAGGCAGACTGAGTGCGTCTACCCCCTAGTAGGGCTGAAGGAGTCCTTATGCATTTGGACTCGATAACAATGCAATGGTACGCTGACATGAGCACTCTGGACGTTACATATTGTCGCTGTAATTTCTCCTTTATCGCCCACCTCCTCTCCCCTTCCCCCCCCCCTCCGTTGTTTCCCTCCTCCTCCGGCTCTCCTGGACCACAAGGAGCGCACGCATGTACATAGGTTGTGGCTCATGCACGATTAGCATCACTGCCCAGGTGTGGGCCATTGAGATTGTACAGATAACTTTTTATTTGTGTGTTTTGTTTCTTATTCCTTTAATGCGATTATACTGTTTTGATCATTGTGTAAATAAGGTGACAGAGATGGTCAGTTGTATTGTTCACTGATTATAAAGTGGATAACATATAAAGACATATATATCAAGATTGCATTCTCCTCTTGTCACCAGTATACAGGGCAGCCTGGCTCCTCACCAAGTGTCAAGTTGGTAAATGTTACTGTATGATATTGTATGATGACGGTGGCAACTTGCACAATGCTTAAAACTGTGTAAAAACCAATAAACACGAGTTAAAAAAAAAAACTATCCAGCAGACTACTTGTCAGGAATTCGGAACAATGAAGGAATTAAAGAAACCTTTTATTCTATAAGTGAATTTGACAACGTTCAGTAATTGGCATTTTCAAATTAATATGTCTGAATCAGACATAAATGATATGATACAGAACGGAACCTATAATTCAACCCAATTTTTGAAGGTTTGAAATTAAGGCCTTATAATTCTGATACCTGCATGCAGCGTTTCCTTTCCAACACTCCTGGGCCTAAAATTAATCATCCAGACCCACGTTATAAAACACAAACACCTGTAGTAGTTACCACATATAGTGCAGGTAAGCTATGCCAGCGATGGTTGGAACACCCTAATCTTTCAGCTGTGAAAGAACACTTTTTTTCAATTAATGAGGACATGGATTTTCTGACTTTCTTCTGGGACCGCGTCCTAAAAGAAATGTAAAATTCCTTGCTACAGGACAATATGCAACTTACAATGAATTGTACAAATATTCAGAAAAAGAAGCTGCAGGAAGGATTAGGCAAATTGATCAAGCGCCTGGATTAGTGCGCTATACAAATCAACATCACGTAACATCAAAAAAACATGCAAACAGATTTTAAAGTTATAGACAATGTAATGCACACACTTTCTAAAAGAGTACACTTATTAAATAACATTTTGTCTTCAGCCGTAGATCTTCTGAAAGGAGACCTGGATTTATTACAGCACGGGCAAGCTCAGTTAAGAGAAATTATACAACTAAGGGCCATATGTATCAAACAAAATTGCGATCGCAAACGCTGAAATTCGCAGAATTTCAGCGTTTGCGATCGCAATTTGGCTTAGTGGTATGTATGAAGGAAAAACTGCCTTGCAAAATAAGGAATCGCAAAATTTGCGATTCCCTATTTTGCGAATGCATTTAAGGAATTGCGATTCCTTAAATGCAATGTAGAAGACCAAAAAGTGCAATTTGGCCTTAAGGAATCGCAAATTACCACCAACTTCAAGTTGGTGGTAATATGCGATTTCTTAGAAAAATTCACTTTTTGCATTTTTCAAAGTGCATGTATGTGCGCCACATGTGCACCCATGCTTATTTCAGGGGTGCAACAGGGTGTCCTTTTGACACCCTTGCAACCTTGAAATTGCATTCTCAATTTGCGATTCTCTAATTGCTAATCGCAAATTGAGAATGTCTTCCCATTCATTCCTATGGGCCTCTAGGCCCATAGGAATGAATGGGGAGGGTTTCCTTAATTGCGAATCGCAATTTGCGATTCACAATTAAGGAATATGTAGTATTCGCAAATTATTTTGAAAATCCTACATACATCTCGTTTTACGATTCTCAAATAGCAATTCTCAAAAATTCGCTATTTGAGAATCGCAAAACCTAACTTTGATACATATGGCCCCATATTGGGTACTGCAAACATTTAGATCAACTTCTCAACGAAACAGTCCTGTTTGAAACATATAATTTGCTGCTCACGCAAAAACCAATGGCTAAAAAAGAGTCTACATACACCCTATTAAGTAAAGAACAAGTTGAAGATGCACAAATTACAGTCAGTATCACTCCACCTATTACCTGGCTAATACACAGTATTATTTCATTACGCATTACATTTAATTTTCACTACTGTCAAAAATATAAATCTCTCAGCTGCTATGAAACTATGCACAATTCACAATTGTTCCATTCATGAAAATTTCTACTTTTCTACACATCTGTTTAAATGAAAATGAAGATGACCCTGTATACATTAGTACAGCAAGATGCAGAAATACTCTTGAGCACTCCCTTCTTTTTGACACCATATCATTGCAAGGAATGTGTAGTTGTGTTTTATCTGTTTCTCCCATTGAATCCATTTCCACACATCATGAACTTCTGAATAACGTTTCTCATTTATTTCTAACAAATGTTACTTGCGGTGGGTTTGAATTTGGCCAGCCTTACCTGTTACTAGTTTCAGAAACGAAACAGTGTTGTGAGAGGACCTTGTACCCTCCATCTCGAAACATCCATTGGCCTAGTATTTGTATCACATCCATGCCTTTTGATGATTTAAACAAATTATTGCCTGTTCTGTTACATAAAGAAGTCCCTTTGACTTCAGCGGTTGAAGTTTATAATTTGCAGACAGCCAGGACTGCTTCAGAAATTCAGAGGCTGCTATTCATGCAATAACCAACACATTTTGCAGATACTGCACAAACAATATTTAATTTGTCTTTGAAAACTGGTGTTGTGCATCTTTTTTAAGAACATTGGATCTCATCTAATGACTGGATTTAAAACAGTATTTGGACTGATTCTTTCATTTTTGTATTCTCTGTTACCCAGCCTTTTTGGAGGATTTCCAATCATCATACTGCTAAATGGCTGTGGATCATCACATTTCTCCTTTTCTGACAAGGAAGGCAGCAACATGGAGTACATATATCCGGATGAACAGCATTGCAGAGAGACTTGGGACATGGTTGGCTATCTGAACTCAGTGAGCATTGGATGCTCACATTTTGTAAAATGGGCGTTACACAAGTAAAACGTGTGTTCTGGTTCATTAACTGTTCGATTAAAGTCATCTTGGATTTACATCTGGAACAGGGTGGCTTATCTTGATATGGAAAGAATTATTCAACTTCTACATGAGCACCAAAAATAATGCCGAGCAAAACATCTTTCCCTTCTACAAGATGCTACCTATGACAGAGTAGTAGCATCTGTGGCATACTTTTCGACACACCTCTTGATGAGTGACTTGACTCGCTGTTATCTTTCGAACCCCCTGAGAAAGAGCTGCAATTACATTGAGCGCCTCAGACGAGCAACCTATTGCTGGTCCATAAAATACACAGATTGTCAACTATAATATGCTCTCTATGGTTTTCATAAACATCACATGTATGCTTTGACCCGACGAGAAATTAACTCTACACGGAATCCGACCAAAGGACAAACAATATCTTTTCGCCATATATACCAAAAAAGCCTAGATGAAGTATACCTTTTTTAAAAACTCTTCTTAATTTTTGCTTTTTTATGTTTAAAGCATATTTTTTATTTGGCCTATTCCATATCATCACTGATATGTTAAAATACCAACATGCATAAACCGTTTTAGATAGACTGCAATATATATGTATATATGTATGTGTATATATAATTTTCATTCTTGAACATTGAGTCTCCTGTGCTCCCGGTCTTATATTTCCTGCCCAAGGTACATAAAAGTCTATCACCAATCCCAGGCTGTCCCATTATTTTGGCCCGTAAAAGTATGTGCGAAAACATATCTAAATATGTAGACTTCTTCTTACAAGAGTTGGTAACCAGTTTGCCCACATACCTTAAAGACACTAGTGACTTTCTCCTCAAGATCAGGGGCATTCCATGGTGTGACGATTACATTCTGATGTCCCTAGACATCACCTCACTGTATACCAGTATTCGCCACTGTGATGGTCTATCAGCCTGCAAACATTTCCTCAGCAAAAGGCTGATCCATTGTTATAAGCACAATGATTTTATCCTGTTCCTCATTGAGTGGTGCTTATGTCACAACTTTTTCATGTTTGATAAAACTGTTTACCAGCAGCTCAGGGGCGTTGCCATGGGAGCCTGCTTTTCGCCCAGCTACGCATGTCTTCATGTGGGTTGGTGGGAGGAGCGGGCTCTCATGGCAAGACACTCTGATGCGAGGAATAACCACATTATCACATGGCTCAGATACATCGATGATGTTTTTGTAATCTGGAGAGGGGATACTGACAGTGCTAGGTCTTTTGTAACTGAGATCAATGATAATAATCTAAATCTTGAGTTCAATGCCAATATAAGCAACACCTCTGTTGAGTTCCTTGACGTCATGTTGTATGTCTCCAATGGCACACTACACTCCAAGTTGCACAGGAAACCTACCGCAGGCAATTCTACCTTACATGCCTCTAGCTTTCACCCTAGACATCTGATTGCAAGCATTCTATATGGTGAAATGCTCCGCTTACGTAGAATTTGCAGTTCCACTGACGACCTGGGAGCTTGTCAGAGTGAGGCACAACATAGATTTAGGGCCTGTGGTTACTCTAAACACAGCATTATTACAGCTACCAACAGGGCCAACTCCATACCTAGAGAGGAACTCCTTTTAGGGAGGCCCACGACCAACATCCACACTGACACAATGGATGAGACGGACAGTCCAGGTACTGTCAACACCCGGCTCATCATCACATACAATACAGAGGAACGAGCCATCAGATCGATTATCAACAAGCATTGGAGGATCATTAAATCCGACCCAACTTTGGGCCCTCTTGTTGCTCAGCGGCCAGACATCACGTACATGCGTGCATTCTCCATGCACGACGCCTTGGTGAGGAGTAGTCCTGAGGTTATCACAAAATCTAATTGGCTGGCTGACGTCAAGGGTTTCTTTAAATGTAACAGCTGCAGAGCGTGTAAATTTGGGAGAAATATCACTCAGTTAGATTCCAACTTCAGGAGTGCGCCGCTTACCATTAAACACAGACTCACCTGCAGAACTGAGTACGCGATCTATGTACTAGAATGCAAATGTTGCTTAAGATACATTGGCAGCACTAAGCTGCAAGTATACCTCCGCATCCTCCAACATCTCAGGGCAATTGTGAACAGTGATCCTACCTACCCAGTAGCCAGGCATTTTAAGGAGGTGCATAATAACAACCTCAACCACTTACAATACGTTGTTATTGATTGCATACCCCCGCTAAGACGGGGAGGTAACCGGGAGAAACAACTCTGCCAGCTTGAAACCCGATATATCCTCGAATTCAACACGAAGGCACCTGCAGGCCTTAACACTAGTGAGGACTTACACAATTTCCTCTAGTATCCATCGACTAGCAACCACTCACCAGTTGACTGTGGGTCCATGCACTGTCTGATGAGCACTTGCAATGGAGAACTTCTATGCATGATCTAACTGTGCTGATATGATTACTCTTGATTTTCCAGGTGTTTGCAAGGGTCTGTTGAATTTTTGGATTGCTGAATTTTGAATGTCCTGTCCTGCTTATTATGTCATACCTAAGTGTGTCTGCATCAGCATATTGCCCTGCTATGTCCAGATTAGCTCTGATACTTCATGTTGCATTCGTGCAGTTCACTGTCTTTATCTTTTTGCTTGCCATGTGCCCACGGTGTGGCCCGGTTGCGCAATGTGGCTTCTGTTAAACTACAGGTGATTCAATACGCGTTTATGCAGTTTACTCAGTTGATCATTTGGCATGCCTTGTGGCTACGGTGAGGCCCTGCTGCACCAGGTTATTTTAAGAGACAACGGTCCCTGTGTAGACAATTGATTGAAATCAAATAAATATAGACCCAATCGGTACTATATTGTAGCCATTGTTCCATCCGGAACAAGGCAGTTTTAATATGCAATTATGAATATACAAAACATCAAATTTAATAACAGTAGGACACAAGCCTGTATCCCAAAAACTCACATCACAGAACAAAGACAAGAGAAGGCTCAGGCAGCATGCAGTTGTCTGCGTCTAATCAATACAATGAAGCAAACAGCGATAACAGGAGGTCACCTTTACACATAATGTAGTTACTAAATAACAGTGTATAAGGTTGACAATTTTGTCGACGGCGTTTCGATCCTTAACACAATTAACGGATCATCATCAGGACTTGCAAAATAGTGCCTGAAAACATTTTGCCTGCAATTAACTAAATTAAAAACAATTTGAAAATAAAGGTATGGAAATAAAGGGGGGAAAAATAAGGTAGAAAACAAGAGTTAGTGAGGGCTATATTAGAGGAAAACGCGCGTCAGCGACAACTGGCTGTAGGCCACTTATAGAATAGGCCGGAGTGCGGGTTCCATAGGTAAAGAACGAGCGGTAAGCAGCACGGATATCATGCAATTAACGGTGATGTGCTACTAAACGGTGTGTAGCATACTCATTCAAGTGCGACATAATTTCACAATGAGTGCCGATGAATTGTACTGACCAAGTGACAAGGAATGGCTAAAAGATCAATAGGCAGAGAGCAAGCTGTGATCAGCGCGACAAACAGGCAATTAACGGCGAGGTGTAGCATTAGAGCACATTCATGTGAGTGTGACACAGTTTAGATCAAAGTAAATGCCGATGTAGTGTGCTAAGCAAGTATGAAGAAAGGGGTTGAAGGCTGTGAAAGTGCCTTAAGTGGATGCTAGGTGAAGAGCAGGACAAAATTAGGGGGTTACCTGGGGGCGAGAACAGGGAGCAGAGCGATGCGGATTGCGTAATGAGCTTCCAAGGGTGACAGGAGCGATTTCCAACCTAGCAAGGAGGGGGGGGAAAAAGGAAATCAGCGCCTAGAAGGGTGGGGGAACGGGTGAAGAGGAAGGCATGTGCATGAGCTTACCTCATGGGTGGGGTGATTGAACGCGTTAATAATCACAATGGATTAGGAGTCTGTATGGAAAGGAGCCGCAGGCATCTAAATGGGCGGCAATCAAACCTGGGGATATGAAGAAGGAATAGCAGGGTTAAGATGGGGTGTCGCGCTAATGCTGAGGCGGAAAGGAAGGGGGAAGGTGGGAGCGATCCCAGGGAGCTTACCGATCACGGGGGGGAAGGCAGCATAGTGGCATCTGCTGTCCAATAGGTTGTGGAAAACCAACTTGGGAAGGTGTTTAAGGGCTGTGCAGCGTGGTCAGGTGACCGCAATTGCATGGCGGCCATCATGGACTGGGAAAGCCTACCAGGGGTGCTGAGATCATGTGACCGCAGTTTTTGTGGCGGCCATCTTGATGAGGGAAAGCCTCCCAGGGGTAGTGAAGGAGGACTCAGAGCCTAGGTCATGTGATACAGGTGACGTGATGGCAATAAGAGAAAAGGGAAAGGATAGCAAAAACGGAGTTTTTTAACCTAGAGGTTAACCATTAGACCGAAAATACAATTAATGACAATTAAATTACAGAAATACACTAAGAGTTATAGTGAGATAATTCAAAAGGAAAGCCATGTGCTGCATGTTGTATCATACAACCTAAAACCAGATATTAGGGGTAAGCATTTGACCATACGTGTTGTTAAGGGTCAGGAATAAACACATTACAGAATTACATTGGAAATAATGCGTGACAGTTCAGAAAGAGGTGCAGTCCAGTGTGGCTATGTTTGTCTTAACAACTGAAGGCAGAAGTTGGTTATATATCTCGATTACAGTAAAGTTGTCCAGTCCTCCATGCGGTTCAGGCCAGTGTGGATACTGCCAGTACGCAGGATCCATTTTAATTCTTCTTTGTTCATTAGTTGTGCGAGATTAGCTCCTCGTGGAGGCAATTTGACAATGCTTACTACTGTCCAGCGTATGTCATCCTCGGTGTGACCCATGCTTTGAAAATGTTCAACTAAGGGTGCATTGGGCGTGTTACACCGCAACCGGCTTCTGTGTTGGCAAATCCTTATCCGGACCTTTTGTGTCGTCTGTCCGATATAGATCAGATTGCAGGGGCATAGGATGGCATAGATCACGTTACAAGTGTTGCAGTTTGAAAAGTCTTTCATTACACATTTGATGGTGCCAAACACAAATTCTTTACATTCAATGGTAAATCTGCAAACTGTACAATTTCCACATTTAGCATGCCCTGTTAGTGGAGGGAGTCACATGATCTCACCACCCCTGGTAGGCTTTCCCAGTCCATGATGGCCGCCATGCAATTGCGGTCACCTGACCACGCTGCACAGCCCTTAAACACCTTCCCAAGTTGGTTTTCCACGACCTATTGGACAGCAGATGCCACTATGCTGCCTTCCCCCCCGTGATCGGTAAGCTCCCTGGGATCGCTCCCACCTTCCCCCCTTCCTTTCCGCCTCAGCATTAGCGCGACACCCCATCTTAACCCTGCTATTCCTTCTTCATATCCCCAGGTTTGATTGCCGCCCATTTAGATGCCTGCGGCTCCTTTCCATACGGACTCCTAATCCATTGTGATTATTAACGCGTTCAATCACCCCACCCATGAGGTAAGCTCATGCACATGCCTTCCTCTTCACCCGTTCCCCCACCCTTCTAGGCGCTGATTTCCTTTTTCCCCCCCCTCCTTGCTAGGTTGGAAATCGCTCCGGTCACCCTTGGAAGCTCATTACGCATTCCGCATCGCTCTGCTCCCTGTTCTCGTCCCCAGGTAACCCCCTAATTTTGTCCTGCTCTTCACCTAGCATCCACTTAAGGCACTTTCACAGCCTTCAACCCCTTTCTTCATACTTGGTTAGCACACTACATCGGCATTTACTTTGATCTAAACTGTGTCACACTCACATGAATGTGCACTAATGCTACACCTCGCCGTTAATTGCCTGTTTGTCGCGCTGATCACAGCTTGCTCTCTGCCTATTGATCTTTTAGCCATTCCTTGTCACTTGGTCAGTACAATTCATCGGCACTCATTGTGAAATTATGTCGCACTTGGATGAGTATGCTACACACCGTTTAGTAGCACATCACCGTTAATTGCATGTTATCCGTGCTGCTTACCGCTCGTTCTTTACCTATGGAACCCGCACTCCGGCCTATTCTATAAGTGGCCTACAGCCAGTTGTCGCTGATGCGCGTTTTCCTCTAATATAGCCCTCACTAACTCTTGTTTTCTACCTTATTTTTCCCCCCTTTATTTCCATACCTTTATTTTCAAATTGTTTTTAATTTAGTTAATTGCAGGCAAAATGTTTTCAGGCACTATTTTGCAAGTCCTGATGATGATCCGTTAATTGTGTTAAGGATCGAAACGCTCGTCGACAAAATTGTCAACCTTATACACTGTTATTTAGTAACTACATTATGTGTAAAGGTGACCTCCTGTTATACGCTGTTTGCTTCATTGTATTGATTAGACGCAGACAACTGCATGCTGCCTGAGCCTTCTCTTGTCTTTGTTCTGTGATGTGAGTTTTTGGATACAGGCTTGTGTCCTACTGTTATTAAATTTGATGTTTTGTATATTCATAATTGCATATTAAAACTGCCTTGTTCCGGATGGAACAATGGCTACAATATAGTACCGATTGGGTCTATATTTATTTGATTTCAATCAATTGTCTACACAGGGACCGTTGTCTCTTAAAATAAGTTAGTCCCAAGGTCCCTGACCGATCAAATTGGGTTCCCTTGTTCTTTACATATTACCTGCTGCACCAGGTGGCATCTGATATACCACATGTGATTTTTGCAAGAGAGTCCCTCTCTTGTGCCTTTCACCTTCCGGCTGGAAGTGTGATACAGTTTTGCTCTTGTTTTTATCTGTCTTATTTGGCCGTAGCTCGCCAAGCTGTTTTGGTAGTTTTAATTACACTTTATTCATTTTTCCTCACCAGCACATTGTAGCACCTTAGTGGAGGCATCATTCCAGTGACAGTCTGCACACCAATAACTATCTATGCAGTGTATTTTGCACTGTATCACTTTCCCCGTGTCACTACCCTCAATATTTACACACTGCACACTGACACATTAGTATTGTTAACCATGGTCCCTTCTCTGACTGTCTATACCCAGGCTTCATCTATATGAATGAGTATAGTCTCTTTCCCTGCTAACGGATATATAACCCCACGCATTTGTGCACCATAATGAATGTATTCACTTTTTTGACGTTTGTCGACTCCATACTCCGTGAGTTCATGTTCTTCTCACGTTGAGCGGGCACACCGGCGCCCGTCCGATGAGCCCGAGACATAGCAGCCACCTGTGACATCCGCCTCCTCTCCCCACGGAGTCACGACCGTAGTCTTTCAACTTTTTCGGTCAGGTGGGGTTACGATTATACTTAGTGCGGTTTTCCATCATTCGCCACATTGCCTTAGTATTTGTTTATTCAGACGGAACCAGTCACTAATGTACATTTGCGCATACATGCATCTTATACCTGTCGGGAGGTAATATTGTCACTATTGGTATTTTATTTTATTTTATTTTGTCTTCTAATATCGATTGCAATCAGTTATATGGAGTCTGTCTATCATGTCTTTACAAGTGTGTTCTGCTGAGTCATTTGCATATGACTTACCGCTAGTAGTAAAGCAGCGTAGACTATTCATGTCGGCAAAGTGCTGCGAAATGCTATTTCATGGTTCTCTATGTGTGGACATAGTAAAAATACTACTGTGCCATTATATGTCACCCAGTTGTTAAAAGCGCGCCATGTGATCAAGGCCGCAGTCCGGCGGCCGAAACGCGTCATTTGGACCTTGATGTTGCATTAAAGAACTTGCATATACCTTCGCTACTGGAGTCTGTGCCCTTGTGTTGCGCCGCTGAGGCTTTAATACTTTGGGACTTTGTTCGTGTATATATATATATATATATATATATATATATATATATATATATATATATATATAGTACCTGAAACAACGCAAGGATTAAAAAGTATTCGTACTTCACTATACTTATTATATGTATCATTTCTACCATTTACATCTATGATGTATTGATTGCCTTTATCTTATGCTTCGTCTAGATGTTTGATATTGAATGTTTGCTATTATATTTTACACACATAGGGGCCGATTCTGATCTCGGCCGGTAGGGCTCCGAATCGGATTCGGCATAACCGGATCCGATTCGGAGCCCTATTTCCCGACCGATTCGTACGCGTGTCCGGACGAGCGAGTACGATGCGAAATCGCCGACCGACTCGTTCGGGCGTCCCAACCGCTCCGACCGACTCGTTCCCGGGTCGAACCGCACCGACCGACTCGCTCGGACACGACTCGCACCGCGCAATGGAGACGTTCCCCGGCCGGGTAAGTACGATGCGCGCCGCGAGCAGTCCTGACCGACACGCGCCGCCCGGCTCGAAAGAGCAGTCGGAGACGTACTTCGGGGGTCCGAGTCGGACCCCCCTGTACGCGTAGCCGCGCGAGTCGCACACAGGGGAGACCCATGGGTCCCCCCTACCTGTGCGTGTACGGCGCGAGTCGCTTCGCCGCGTACCCGCTGTAGGGGGCGCCCTTGTTCACCTCGCACCCATTGAGTCAATGGGAGCCCGCGTACGCGTTGTACGACCGGCTCCCATTGACTTCAATGGGAGTCCGACCGACTCGAGTCCGATAGCATACAGACGCATCGTACTCGTTCGGTCGGGCTGCACGGGTCCGATTCGGTCGGAAATCTCTCCGGGTCCGGCTCGGTCGGAGAGATTTCCGGCCCGAATCGGAATCGGCCCCATAGTTTGGTTAAGTGTATATTTTATGTTAGGGTCTTTGGACCTCAGTAACTTGAGAGCATGAATTTCCTTATACATCCATCCTATGTAGGCCCTGACTCTATCTAATGGAGTTTGCCTTCTTCTCACCGTCAAACAATGGAAGTTGCCACCTTTTCTGATTTATGCAGAATCATTGTCATGTCTGCCATTATACGCAGATGTCATCTGACCTTATCTTTTGAAGAAATGTGAAAGCGTCAAGACATTCGATTGACGACATAGATACAACAATCAATGCAACATTCATCTGGGTCAAATGTCTACTTTTCACTATGTCAAGGTTAAATAAGAACACATACAGATATATAACCAAAATAATGTAGTCTCTATTGACTTCCTTTTACCTTATATGTCCATAAGGAAACTTCTCGGACACACACCTTTATGCACATAATCTATGTCAGGAATTTACATTTTTGATAAGATTTAGTATATTAGGACTACCACTTGACCACCTGTCAGGTGAGGTCCTTTGCCCAGAATATCGCCCAAGGTTCTGCCAGAGACAGTCTCACCTGCTACCATCACACTTTGCACTTTGCAGATGTTACATCTTGCCTGAAGTTGATAAAGCAGAGTCCCGGAGGAAAACAGACTGACCGACTGCTACTGCAGCTTGTGTTTCCCCTTTGCAGGGAAGACTATCTTCATGCCTCCGCTGATAAGGACAGACTTGGCTGTCAACAAGGTATGCCGTGCATCTGTTCTCCCTAAGAAACTCTAGACAGCAAGTTGCTCTGCCTTCCATGCTCTCGTAGTGTAGCTCACAGAAGTAGATGTTAGTGTGATAGGTTCTAGTTGACATTTTAAATGACATTTTAACAAGGTTAGAAATGTTCATTTTAGTCTTGCTATTTAAATGTGCCTAATTGCTGTTTTTATAAATTTCTGTGTAGATGTTTTAGACATACTGAGAACCAGGCTATACCTGTAGTAATAAATACTTTTTGTTTAAAAATGTTCATTCTTTTATTACAGTGTGTGTGTGTGTGATACTGTGATTAACAAAATAAGGTTTGTTACTGTTACCACAGTGCCCCTGATCCCGTTATGCAATTGTTAGTAACCCAAAAGTAATGCCTCTATCTCAATTACAGATTTAAATTGCCGGGCTACAATAACCTGCCTTTCACATTCATCGCTGGTGCACTGAACTAAGTTCACTCGTATCACTCGTGAGTGAGAAAGCACAACTTGTAGAATTACGCCAAAGTCGTAACGTATGCAACACAGCTTTTAAATAATGTGATGTCTCTCACAGCAGGTGGCAATGTGGCTGGCTCCAATCAAAAATTCTCAAAACATGGGCACTTTGAAGTGCATATTATTTGCACCTGGCTGCCATCACCTTTCTAAAGCTGTAATCGGAGACAGACAAAAAGGCAGACCCTGCCTCAAAACGTCCTCAATCTAAAAATAGAAACAGCTGTCCCACCCCTCATCCCTACCATTCACCAAATGGTAGTGCTCAGAAAGAACTAATCAACATACTTTTATTAACAAGGCCCTCATGGAATTTCTAAAGAGAGCCCAGTCTCAATCTTCTTCACTTAAGTGTCTGGGTCTCCACCCTACAATCAGAGGAGTACAGGCAACATGCTTCCTACTCCGTGCTAAAACCAGGAGCATCTAAAATGGATCTCACTGGCCCTAGTACTTGTCCTAGTACCAGACATGTGCTACATATGTACTACATGTACACACACACTCTTGACATGCACACTGAGGCCCAGATTTATCAAGGGATTGCATTGCCCTTTCATCACGCAGTGTCGCAAGTGCAACACAATCCCTACATCAGATTTACCAAGCAACACAAGGCCACCGTGCATGGCCCTGCAGTGCTTGGTAAATTTGGAGTAACGCAAGGCAGCGCAAATCACTGCCTTGCGTTACTCTGGCCTGGGAACACGCTCCATAGGTGGAAAGTGGTTATTCCCACACATTCACCCATAGTTTTTGGCACAATCCCAGATTTACCCAGACAGATAAACCTGGGAATGCGCCAAAATGCTACGCCTTCACAGGAGAAGCATAACAAGGAGAAATAAGCACACTTAGAAAGAGGGGAATACCTCTGAGAATTGTTTTTGAAACACTCCTGCCTACAACACAGGCACCCTTGCACCATGGCGCAAGGGGGCCTGCGTTGGCGATAGGCAGCCAAAACTGCACCAGCACAAGTAGAGAGAAAGAATGAGCCATAGAATATTAAATATGGAATATCCTAGCCCTTTCACGCAGCGCAGTGCAGCAAGGTGACTGGCTGCATTGCGTGAAAGTATGATAAATCTGGGCCTAAGGGCCAGATTTATCAAGGGATTGCATTGCCCTTGCATCGCGCAGGTGTAGCAAGGGCAGCGCAATCCCCAAGTCAGATTTACCAAGCAATGCAAGGCCACTGTGCGTGGCGCTGTGGTGCTTGGTAAACCTGGTGTAACGCAAGGTAGCGCAAGTCTTTGCCTTGCTTTACTCTGCCCTGGGAAGGCGTTCTATGGTGTTTGGCGCATTCACAGATTTACCAAGACAAGTAAACCTAGGAATGCGTCAAAAGGCTATGCCTTCCTAGGCATTTTGAGGAGAAATATGTTTATTTCCCCTTGTTATTTCTTTTTTGTGTGTATGCTGCAGTCTGCAGCACACTTAGAAAGGGGAAAATGCCTCTGAGGATTGAGGATTGTTTCTGTGCAGGAAGGTGACCCATCCTGCACGAAAACAATTCTTCCTATAATGCAGGAACTCTTGTACCAGGGCGCAAGGGTGCCTTCATTGGCAATAGGAAGCCAAAAGTGCACCAGCGCAGGGAGAGAGCAGGAATGCACAATATAATGTTAAATATGGCACATTCCTGCCCAAAGCCATTCACGCAGGGTAGCGCAGCACAGCAAGCTGTCTTGCTACGTTGCATTGCATGAAAGTGATTCTGGACAAATCACTTAATCTCCCTGTGCCTAACAAAAATGAATGTATCCATCTGTAACGAAACTGGTGCTCATGTAAAGCGCTATGATACCCGATGTCTCGGGTCTAGTTCGCGCTATATAAAACTCAAAAAAAAAGTATGATAATGTCAGCACATGTTTCTGGATCTCGCATAATAGCGGAACTTTACAAAGGAGGGGTCAGTAGACCATGAAGTCACCGACACAGAGAAAAAGGTCTAGTGAAAACATAAATCCACAAAAGACGGTATGCTGACACTACCACTTTATATGATATACCCAGGCCAAGGCCAGTCATCCAATCCCTTTTACGAGGACACACCCAGGTGACATGGCATGTCCTGCACTTTGCAATGCCAGACACACCTATGGCTCTTCACAAACGCCATAGTATAATGATGCCAGGCCCAAATTAAAAGTCAGGAAAACAGTTTCACATACAGCTGGGAACTTGGGGAAGAGTCAAATGCCTGTTCACAATGCAGAAGACCTTGCAAAGGTCTTTTTTGCATCAAAGTTAATTAAGATTCCCATCTCGCTTGACTCCACGTCCAGTAGAATCTCTAGTCTGCTGGGTATCCTGCTTCCGGTGGCAGGAAGTGCCTGAGAGCTGAAGGAGTTCTGGAACAGAAGGAGTCAGCTCTTCAGTAGAAGGAGACTTCAATAATGATAGTTTACAGAGGACTTGAAATGGACTGGTTTGAAATGGACGCGTCCAATCAAAAAAGCTTTAAGGAAAAAGTCAATGCTGTGCAACTACACTTAACTGCAAATACCACAGGTGGCTGCACACTTTCATCTTAAAAAATAAAGGGATCTTGCAACAAGGGATTATCTATGGGACGCCGTAACATTATACAGTTATGTACTTCCATATATAACTGTTATGGCACATAATTATACTAAAACCATAATATGCAGAGGTCAGCAACAAATTATAACTTATACCTATTAAATTCACATAATACATATCTCCTAAGAAGGTTGTCCATCACCAGCACTATTTTTATTTTATTTTTTAAACAAATTTTATTGGCTTTTCTATTACATAAGATCGTTACATTTCTACAGTTCAGGTTCCATTGTTGACCTGAACCTTCTGGTTGTTAATTTGTTTATTACATTTCAGATCCACTTGAAAAGTCGAATATAATTAAAAACTGTGACAATAATTGCCCCCCCCCCCCTCCCTCCCCACGAGTCACTCGGAAAGTGGATCATGTGTGGTGCACTGGACCAGAGCTTGCAGTAATCAGTCAGAGTGTATATGTAGGGTAGTGCAATGTAAACTCAATGAGTTCATTTTCAGAGTCTTGTCTAGGTAGGAGTTATTTGGACATGCCGGTTATTGTAAGCATATCTGTGTTGGGCGCCCTCCTTACATACCTTCCCTCTCTCCATCTGGGTTCTCTGGTTCTGGGTGCATCAGGTCAGGTACAAGGGTTTCCCAGGCTCTGGCTACCTCAATCTTTCGCACCCCCCTCTTAGCTTCCCGCATCAGTATTCTCCCCTCACAGCCCACCCACTTCAGGAGTTCCTTCTTCCAGATGCTTAGTCTGGGGCCTCTCCTTGCTTTCCAGTTTCTGGTTATTTCGCGCTTCGCTAGTACAAATGCCAGGTCTTGGAACCTACTAGTGACTTCTGTTTTCGCTATGTGGGGGAACCATCCCAGCAGGCAGTGGACGGGAGAGAAGGGGAGCTCCTTATCAACAACCTCGCCTGTTGTTTGTAATACCCGTTCCCAAAACTCATGCAAGTGGGGGCAGTCCCAGAACATGTGCAGAATGTGTGCTTGTACTTCCCTGCAGCGTGGACAAGCTGCCTCTTCTATCTGGAAATATCTGCTTATGCGTTCGGGGCTCAGGTTCACCCTATGTAGGACAGAGTAATTTATCAGCTTGAAGCGCGCATTTCTGGATACTTTTGGTGTCCTAGCTAGTATATTATCCCAGTCCTTCCCTTGGATTGGTGTGCCCAAGTCCCCTTCCCATTGGAGTCACATCGTCTCCAGTGGGCGCAGTCCGTCTTCGTGAAGCGCTCTGTACAAGCAGGACACCGCTTTAATGGTGCCCGCCGACAAGGCCATATAATAGCAGCTCTGTTGTGTCGGGGGTTCTGTGGTTCCTGTCTGCCAATGCTTGCAGATTGCTGCTGTGAGTGTTCTGTGTAATAGAAAATGTCCCTGGGGTAGGACGAACTCTGCTGAAAACTCCTCGAACGGTAATGGCTCTGCATCCCTATATAGGTCACCCTTTTTTGTCGCCCCGGCTTCTATCCAAGCCTCCAAGCCTCGCCAGTTACTCTCACATGCGTAAGTGCTCTCAACATATCCAGGAGGATGTCTGGTGAATATGGAACCCGAACTCCCATTTTCTGAAGCCCTCCGCACCAGCATTTGGTCTGTACTTTAAGTTCTTGGAGGTCCTTCCCTGCTGGTCTGCCCATCCTGAGAAATACCTTCAGCAGATCACATAATGGTGATTTGGCTTGTTCAAGTGCTTCCGTCTGTCGTCGCTCTATCACTATCTTTTGTACTAGCCATTGCAGCTGGGGTGTTATATAATAAGTCTCAAATTCCACCCACCGCTGCAGGCCATTGCAGTGTTGTGAGGGCTACCCTGCGTTGCCCTGAGCCCCAAATGAAGGTCCGAATCTGGGAGTCCAAGTCCCTAAAGAAGGCCAACGGGATACATAGTGGGAGCGTGTTAAAATAGTACAGCAGGCGGGGGAGCGCCACCATTTTAAGGAGCGTAATCCTGCCAGCCAGAGAGAGCGGGAGGGTCTGCCAGAAGTCCATAGCTACCGCAGTCCTTGCAAGGCTCTCCCTATATTGCCCTCATATAAATCTGGCCAGTCTGGTAAATGTGGACTCCCAGATATGGCAGACAGTTAGGCTCCAATTGCAGTCGTGCCAAGTCTCCTGGGGGCGACCTGTCCTCATCACCGGGAAAAGTCTAGATTTCTGCCAGCTTACCTTGAGCCCTGATATACAGTCGAACCTCTCCAGAAGAGCGCAGGCCCCCATCAAGTCCCCGTCTCCTCCACTCATAAACAGTAGTAGATCATCAGAGTAAAGCGCTATGTGATGATAAACCTGGCCCACTCGTAATCCCTCATGTGGGTGCCCCATTCTGGCTGCAATTGCAGGAGGCTCCATAGCAAGGGCAAACAGCAGGAGGGAGAGTGAGCACCCCTGCCTGGTGCCGCGCTCCACCGGCAAGCTCCGTGATATAGTTCTCCCTTTGCGCACCCTGGCCGTAGGTCTGGTATATAGAAGTCTGGTCTAGTTGATAAACCTTTCCCCTAAGCCCATATTCGTCAATACTTCGTACAAGTAGGACCATTCTAGGCTGTCAAAAGCCTTCTCTATATCCACCGCAAAAATCGCTGCGTTTTCCTGGTCCCTCTCGTTCGCTTCTAGTATGGTTAGTAATCGTCTAATATTCCCTGCTGTATTGCGCGATGGGATGAACCCTGCTTAGTCCTTGTGTACTAGTGTAGTCATGTGGGGTAAAAGACGGGTGGCTAAAATCTGGCTTAGGATTTTATAATCAATGTTGAGCATTGATAATGGACGATAAGCCGATTTGTCATGGGCGGCTTTATTTGGCTTGAGGATAGGGACTATGATAGCCTCTCTCGTGGTGTCTGGGAGGGCGCGTGTCTCGTTAGCCACCTCGTAGGGCGTCAGGAGATGAGGGATTAATTCAGCTGAATGTGTGGAGTAAAATTCTACTGGGAACCCGTCTGTGCCCGGGGTTTTATTACGTGCCATGTGTTTGATGGTGGCGGCTATTTACTGGGTACTTATGTTCTCCCCCAAGGCATCTGCCTGTTCCTCTGTGATCCGTGGGATCTTGAGGTCGGCCAGAAATGTCCTTATTTGAGGTCGCACTCAGCCGAACTAGCGTATAAGGCAGTGTACTAATCTACAAATGCGTCATTAATCTCCGTTGGCGTATATACCCTGGTTCCCTCCTCAGTCTCTAATTCTGTGATAGGTGAGCCCCATTTGCTTGGATTGGCAAGCCATGCAAGCAAGGAGACCGATCTGTCCCTTTCGGCGTGCGTCCTGTCCATATAGTTCCTATAGTCAAAACATCGCAGTCTCTCTACCTGCGTCGCTACCTCTTCTTTAGCTGCCAGGAGTTCAAGCTGTAGCTCCGGGCTACCCGGTTGTCTAGTTTCAATGTCTTTTAAACAGTCTTCTGCCTTTTTTATATCTGTCAGTAGAGTCTGCCTAATCCCCTTGGATTTGGCAATGCAGTATCTTCGCGCTACCGCATTGAAGGCATCCCATTCTATTTGGGGAGTGGACACCGTTCCAGTATTTTCAGCAAAATACTGGGTGATTTTGGTCCTAATCGTTTTGCGGAAGACCCGGTCTTCCAGTAGTTCGGGTTTAAGCTTCCAGGAAGGGCAAACGGCCTTAACAATTAATTCTTTACTACGAGTAACCTGAACAACGACTCCTAAACAACGACCTGGACCTGAATCACGAGCTCCTTAACCACTAATGCATTTATAACGACCAAGACTTTAAAACGACCTGAATGAACTACGATTTTTTTGGTAAGGTAAATTTACATATTATATAATTTTGTTTTTTTAAATTATGTTTTGTTTAATATAATTATTATAATTTAGCTATTAATTATATATTTTGTATTCAATTAATGATTTAGAAATGTATTTTAGAAATGTATTTTTTAACATAAATACTTGCCCATAGGGACGGGATGTAGGGAATATAGGGGTAATGGGTGGGGAAGTAACTTAATACCCAGGTATCAATTTTTATGCCTGTGTATGCAAAATTTATTTTAGTGATTAATTATATATTTTGTATTCATTTAATGATACATTTAAAGTGATTTTAGAAATGTTTTTTATAACATAAATACTTACCTCTAGGGACGGGATGTAGGGAATATAGGGGTAATGGGAGGGGAAGTAATTTAATACCCAGGTAAACATTTTCATGCCTGTGTATTAAATTTTTCATTTAGTGATTAATTATATATTTTGTATTCCTTTTATGATACATTTAAAGTAATTTTAGAAATGTTTTTTATAACATAAATGCTTACCTCTAGGGGCGGGATTTAGGGAATATAGGGGTAATGGGTGGGGAAGTAATTTAATACTCAGGTATCATTTTTTATGCCTGTGTATTACATTTTTGTAAATTTTTAAATAAATTTTTAAAATAATTCTTGCACATATGTAGTAATAAAATGTAAATTAATTTTACAAATTAATTTAAAAAAAAGTATACATACCTTTGGTGATCTCAAAATAACAGAGTATTTTTGTCTATGAATATTCACTATTTCTTTTTGTATTTATTGAGAAACATTTAAAGTAATTAAAATTATGTATTTTATTTAATTAGTAATTACCTCTAGGGACGGGATGTTTGGAATATAGGGGTTATGGGTGGGTAAGTAATTTAATACACAGGTATAATTTTTGTTTTTTATATGTACTTTTTCTGTTGATTTTGTGAAATTCGTGGCATGTCGGTTTTTTTTTATGGAGAAACTATCATCGGGGTTTATGACTTTTTTAAATAAAGTTTCAATTGGTAAAGAAGGCATTTAGAGACGCAGTTCTGGATTATGGTGATGTGAATTCAAAGTTTAGACCAAAAGTCTAAGTTTAGACCAAAAGTCTAACTTTAGCAGTAGTAAAGTTAGAATTTTGGTCTAAGTTAGACTTTTGGTCTAAACTTAGACGAAAAGTCTAACTTTAGTAGTAGTAAAGTTAGACTTTAGCTCTAAACTTAGGCTTTTGGTCTAAGTTTACCTTTGTGAATCAAGCCCTTTGTTCCTTCTTCAAAATTTCCAGAAAATGATAAAGATTAGGATGATGTTTGGCTACTGATTTGTTGAAGGAATTGTGCCATCCCTCAATGGCATTGTTAGTTTTCGTACCACCCTCTAAGCAGGTTGAACAGCAGTTCCATCATTCGATAGGATACTTGGGTTTCCTCCTGCGACCCGACCTGCCTAGACGGCCAATCCACGTATCCTCAAAGTAATTTAGTAAAGGGGCCAATTTTTCTTCATTTTGTGTAAAATAGTCTGATTCGGTAATTGAAGTGTAGTATTCATCTACACTTTCAGGTGGTACGAAACATAACACTTAGGGGCCGATTCCGATTCGGGCCGGAAATCTCTCCGACCGAGCCGGACCCGGAGAGATTTCCGACCGAATCGGACCCGTGCAGCCCGACCGAACGAGTACGTTGCGCACGTATGCCATCGGACTCGAGTCGGTCGGACTCCCATTGAAGTCAATGGGAGCCTGTCGCACAACGCGTACGCGGGCTCCCATTGACTCAATGGGTGCGTGGCAGACAAGGGCGCCCCCTACAGCGTGTACGCGGCGAAGCGACTCGCGCCGTACACGCACAGGTAGGGGGGACCATGGGTCCCCCCTGTGTGCGACTCGCGCGGCTACGCGTACAGGGGGGTCCGACACGGACCCCCAAAGTACAGCTCCGACTGCTCTTTCGAGCCGGAGTGCGCGGCTCGGTCGGACTGCTCGCGGCGCGCATCGTACTTACCCGGCCGGGGAACGTCTCCATTGCGCGGTGCGAGTCGAGTCCGAGCGAGTCGGTCGGTGCGGTTAGACCCGGGAACGAGTCGGTCGGAGCGGTCGGGACGTCCGGGCGAGTCGGTCGGCGATTTCGCATCGTACTCGCTCGCCCGGACGCGCGTACGAATCGGTCGGGCAATAGGGCTCCGAATCGGATCCGGTTAAGCCGAATCCGATTCGGAGCCCTACCGGCCGAGATCGGAATCGGCCCCTTAGTTTTCTTAATTCAAATTGTAGTTTGCTGCTTGTCAAATAGTCTTCAACCAATGGATGATTTCTGAATCTTACGATAATATGCCTGCGAAAAGTGAAAGAAACATCTTTGGATTTGGGTTTCAGGGTATAATTTTGTAACACTGCTAAACATTGCTAATTCAAAATCAATTATTACTTTTCCAGGACTTTTATTCATCGTTTTGCTTTTTATCATTGTTAAAAATGCAGTATATGTTGAGGATTGTTTGTCAGGCAGCAAAGCATACACTAAAGGAACTGTTGTGTTATTTTTATAAGCATGAACAGTGTAAATTTGTGAAAATGGATAGGGTGTTGATTTAAAAGTACCATCCATCATCCAAATTAGACTATTCTCTAGGGTTATAAGGTTATGGTTAGTGCTAAAAATTAAAATTATTTTAAGAGGGTCTTCATTATCATACAGGAGAAAAGATTCATTAGAGAAAGGTAGAGTTAACTGATGAAGGATGTTAATGTCTTCGAAGCTGCGGGGTGTTATGTGGTGGGGATTACTTGCCAGTTTTTCTCTTTGCACCATCCGTCTCAGGTTGGGGATGGAGGGCATGCTACCTGCAACATGAGATGGTAAGTTTTGAGCTACATCCCTTAAAATTGTTCCACAGCTTTCATTGGAGGTGTGTGCCAGAAGTTTACTTTGTTGGACATTTTCACGTACTTCTATTTCCATTGCAGAGGCAGAGTGGTTATGGTCTGTTGTCCTAACAACGGTTTCTTCCAGAGTAACCGCTCTGCCTGTGCAATGGGAAGAGAAATATTGCACACACCTCCAATGACTTCTGGGTTCTACAGATCTATCTTTACAATAGAGGTATCCACCCTATTTTAGAAGATTTTTCCCAGTCCGCAATTTCAGATATGTTGCTTGTCTGTTGGTTGCCATTGTTGTTTAATCTGTTGAAAAAAGAAAAAAATTAGATGTTGCATGTTTGTTTTTGAATACTTTGTCAATGAAATGGTTATAGTCTGGCATACAGTTTTTGTGTGGAAATTGTTCACTTAGTCATTGTCCAGCATCTGCTTTCTGGTATGTACCCTATGACGTTGGAATATAAAATTGGAGCCTACTCACTGTCCAGCACCTGCTCTCTGGTAAGTATCCTGTAGCGTTGGAATATAAAATTGGACCCTACTCACTGTCCAGCACCTGCTGTCTGGTAAGTACCCTGTGGCGTTGGATAATAAAATTGGACCCTACTCACTGTCCAGCACCTGCTCAGAGGTAAGTACCTGGTGGAGTTAGAATATAAAATTGGACCCTATTCACTGTCCAGCACCTGCTCTCTGGTAAGTACCCTGTGGCGTTGGAATATAAAATTGGACGATACTCATGTCCAGCATCTGTTCAGAGGTAAGTACCCGGTGGAGTTGGAATATAAAATTATACTGTATTCACTGTCCAGCACCTGCTCTCTGGTAAGCACCCTGTAGTGTTAGAATATAAAATTGTGCCCTAGTCACTGTCCAGCAATTGCTCAGAGGTAAGTATCCTGTAGCGTTGGAATATAAAATTGGACCCTACTCACTGTCCAGCACCTGCTGTCTGGTAAGTACCCTGTGGCGTTGGATAATAAAATTGGACCCTACTCACTGTCCAGCACCTGCTCAGAGGTAAGTACCTGGTGGAGTTAGAATATAAAATTGGACCCTATTCACTGTCCAGCACCTGCTCTCTGGTAAGTACCCTGTGGCGTTGGAATATAAAATTGGACCATACTCACTGTCCAGCATCTGTTCAGAGGTAAGTACCCGGTGGAGTTGGAATATAAAATTATACTGTATTCACTGTCCAGCACCTGCTCTCTGGTAAGCACCCTGTGGTGTTAGAATATAAAATTGTGCCCTAGTCACTGTCCAGCAATTGCTCAGAGGTAAGTACCCAATGGAGTTGGAATATAAAATTGGATCCTAGTCATTGTCCCGCACCTGCTTTCTGGTAAGTACCCTGTGGTTTTGGAATATAAAATTAGGCCCTTCACACTGGCCAGTACCTGCTCAGAGGTAAGTACCCGGTGGAGTTAGAATATAAAATTGCTCCCAAGTCACTGTCCTGTTTCAGCTCTGAGATAAGTATCTGCTGGAATTGGATATTAAAAATGGGTTCAAACTAACTGTTCTGTGTGTATCTTTTTGTAAGTAGCAGGTGGTTTTGGAATATTACTTTGAACCCTGTCTCTCTAAGCTTAAGTATTTTACAGGAACTTGCTGTGTACAGTTGTAGTTCTTTTTATGGATTCGTGCAGGATCCTTGATTTTTGATAACCCAAACTTCTTATGGAGTGAATTCTGAAATTAGAATAGAAATTGTATAATACGTCATTGTCCATCAGCAGCCCTGTGGTAATTTCCTGGGGGAGTTGGAATATAAAATTGGACCCTACTCACTGTCCAGCAACTGTGCTCTGGTAAGTACCCACTGGAGTTGGAATATAAATTTGGACGCTACTCACTGTCCAGCAACTGCTCAGAGGTAAGTACCTGGTGGAGTTGGAATATAAAATTGGACCCTACTCACTGTCCAGCACCTGCTCATAGGTAAGTACCCGGTGGAGTTGGAATATAAAATTAGATCCTACTCACTGTCCAGCACCTGCTCAGAGGTAATTACCCAGTGGAGTTGGAATATAAAATTGGGCCTTAGTCACTGTCCAGCACCTGCGCTCTGGTAAGTACCCACTGGAGTTGCAATATAAAATTGGACCCTACTCACTGTCCAGCACCTGCTCAGAGGTAAGTACCCATTGAAGTTGGAATATAAAATTGGACCTTACTCACTATCCAGCACCTGCTCGGAGGTATGTACCCGGTGGAGTTGGAATATAAAATTGGACCCTACTTACTGCCCAGCACCTGTGCTCTGGTAAGTACCCACTGGAGTTGGAATATAAAATTGGACCTTACTCACTGTCCAGCACCTGCTCAAAGGTAAGTACCCGGTGGAGTTGGAATATAAAAATGGACCCTAGACTCTGTCCAGCACCTGCTCTGAGGTAAGTTCAATGGTGGAGTTGGAATATAAATATGGACCCTACTCACTGTCTATTACCTGCTCAGAGGTAAGTACCCGGTGGTGGTAGAATAAAAAATTGCTCCCAAGTCACTGTCCTGTTCCAGCTCTGAGGTAAGTATCTGCTGGAATTGGATTTTAAAAATGGGTTCAACCACACTGTTCTCAAAGTATCTTTTTGTAAATATCAGGTGGTTTTGGAATATTACTTTGAACCCTGTCTCTGCAAGCATAAGTATTTTACAGGAACTTACTGTGTACAGTTGTCGTTCTTTTTATGGATTCGTGCAGGCTCCTTGATTTTTGATATCTCAAACTTCTTATGGAGTGAATTCTGAAATTAGAAAAGAAATTGTATAATAAGTGATTGTCCATCAGCAGCCCTGTGGTAATTTCCTGGGGGTTTTGGAATATTATATTGGAACTTAGTCACTGTCCAACTCCTACTTTGAGGGAAGTTCACAGAGGAGATGGAATATAGAAATTCACCCTAGTCACTGTCTAGCACCTGCATTGAGGTTTGTACCCACTGGAGTTGGAATATAAAATTGGACCTTACTCACTGTCCAGCACCTGTTCAGAGGTAAGTAACCCGTGCAGTTGGAATATAAAATTGGACCCTACTCACTATCCAGCACTTGATCACAGGTAAGTACCCAGCGGAGTTGGAATATAAAATTGGACCCTACTCACTGTCCAGCACCTGTTCTGGTAAGTACCGACTGGAGTTGGAATATAAAATTGGAACTTACTCACTGTCCAGCACCTGCTCAGAGATAAGTACCCCATGGAGTTGGAATATAAAATTGGACCCTACTCACTGTCCAGCACTAGCTCAGAGGCAAGTACCCGGTGGAGTTGGAATATAAAATTGGACCCTACTCACTGTCCAGCACCTGCGCTCTGGTAAATTCTCACTGGAGTTGGAATATAAAATTAGACCCGACTCACTGTCCAGCACCTGCTCAGAGGTAAGTAACCAGTGGAGTTGGAATATAAAATTTGACCCTAGTCACTGTCCAGCACCTGCACTCTGCTAAGTACCCACTGGAGTTGGAATATAAAATTGGACATTACTCACTGTCCAGCACCTGCTCAGAGGTAAGTACCCGGAGGAGGTGGAATATAAAAATGGACCCTAGACTCTGTTCAGCACCTGCTCAGAGGTAAGTTCCTTTGTGGAGTTGGAATATAAAATTGGACCCCAATCACTGTCCAGTACCTGCTCAGAGGTAAGTACACGGTGGAGTCAGAATATAAAATTGCTCCCAAGTCACTGTCCTGTTCCAGCACTGAGGTAAGTATCTGCTGGATTTAGATTTTAAAAATGGGTTCAAACTCACTGTTCTGCATGTGCCTTTTTGTAAGTAACAGGTGGTTTTGGAATATTACTTTGAACTCTGTCTCTGCAAACTTAAGTATTTTACAGGAACTTACTGTGCACATTTGTCGTTCTTTTTATGGATTCGCGCAGGCTCCTTGATTTTTGATATCCCAAGCTACTGTTGGAGAGAATTCTGAAATTAGAAAAGAAATTGTACAATAAGTGACTGCCCACCATCAGCCTTTTGGTTATTTTCCTGAGAGTGTTGGAATATTAAATTGCACTCTAGTCACTGTCCGGCACTTGGTCTCAGTGAAGTACACAGTGCAGTTGGTATATTAAATTTGTTCCTAATTCACTGTTTAGCACCAGCTCTTTGGTTAGTAGGTTTTGGAGTTGTTTTTGAAAATTGTACCCTAGTCACTAGCTATTACTTACTATAAGGAAAGTATCCATTGTAGTTTGATTTTTAATTTGTTTCCTAAGTCACTGTTTGGTGATTGTCCTGAGCTGATTACTTACTGGCTTTTGTTTATTTTATGTTACACCTACTCACTGTGCACTACCTGTCCTGATGTAAGAACCCAGTTGTTTTGGAAGATAAATTTTGTTCCCTTTTTATTAATATTTTTTTTAAGAAGAAAACTTACTTTGATTTGTTGTTTGTAGTTGATGGATGTCTGTATGCTCCTCGATGTGTTCAATGAATTTCTTTTCCTAGCTGTTTTTCTGAAATTTAAAAAGAAAATGTATATATATATACATATATATATATATATATATATATATATATATATATATATATATATGGATTTTTTTCTGTGGGGGTGTGGGGGCTGGTGCTCTTCTACCTTCGAAAAATTCTGATAAGTTTACATGTTTTATTTAATTTATAAAAATTATAAAAAAATTGATTAATACACATAAACGTTATACTTTTTATGTTATGTTAGAGCTAGCTAAGCCTGTTTGAATTAGTAAGTCTGTCTGTCTTGAAATTTAAAAAAGTTTAAAAATTACTATTTAATCTTGATTTGTACATTTTCTTTTTTTAAAATATGCAGTCGTAATAATGTACTTCGTTGAAATTTACCTTGTGAGGCCAGTAGATGGCACTGTTGGATTGTTTTTGACTGATGAGATGCTGACCTGTGCTCGATGCCACTATTCAGTGTGGTATTCAGTTGAACTGGTCACAAAATGGTGGTTGGCCGTTTTTTATGTTTTAGTTGGGCTTATTGTTTTTTAAAAAGAAAATATGTTTTGGGATCCAATTTTTTTTTAAATGTTATTTACTGTGAGAACGTGTTTTTTTTATAAATGCTTTAAATAGTGCACTTTGTTTTAATTTTCCGTTTCATATTCCACCATCTTAGTTAGCATTGTAGTGTGTCATTATTGTCAAAATAGATGATGGACTTTTATTTCAGTGTTTTTCTACCGTCGTTTACTGTCTCTCTGTAAGTTCTTCGGTATTTCTTTTAAATGTTCATTAGATGCCGAATTTCAAGATTGTAGAATAAAAATACTTTTCATTTGAATTGTTCTTTAAATTAATGAATTTTTTTGTGGCTACATCATGCTGTGATTGAAATGTAGTGGTTGATTCATTTCATATGTTAATTGAGTATTTTTCGTTGTTCAGTAAGTCGTGGTAAAATACTTAGTGGTTAGGCTTTGGTCGTTGTTTAGCCTGCGTGATTCAGACACTTGTGATTTTGGAGGTAGTTGTTTAATCCTACATTCTCCAGGAAGGTATGGAGAGTCGGGGATATGCCTACCGCAGGTGTAATAACACTGGGTTATGGTCCGATATAGTACAGGGCAGATATTCAATCGTGCTAATCAGACTGTGTACATCAGGGGTGGTAAGAAACCGATCTAGACTGACATGAACTTCATGAAGGCCCGAGAAAAAGGAATAGTCCCAGCCTGGTGGATTCTGGCGTCTCCAGGAGTCTATCAGGCCCCATTGCTGCAGCCAGTTCGATATCATTTTAGCCGTGCGGGTCATTAGAGAGTCTCGCAGATGTGGGTGCGAACGATCTAGCAGGATATTAGATATGCAGTTAAAATCGCCACCAATGAGTGTCGTTGTCGTCAGCCATGGAGCGAGGCGTCGTGATAGGGTCGCAAAGAATGCGCTCTGACCAGTGTTTGGAGCATATATATTTATCAAAGTTAGTTCCTTCCCCTCTAGCTGACCTCTTATTGCTACATATCTACCCTCAGTATCAATTACGGTGTCTGGAAGTTGGAATGGGATCCCCGCCCGTATCCAAATAAGGGCCCCTCTGGCATATGCCGAGTATGTGGTGAAATATGCCTGGCCCCGCCATCGCCTTCTCAGTTGTTGACCCTCTTTGTCAGTGAGATGCATTTCTTAAAAGAGCGCAACATGTGCCCCTCATATGCAGGTAAGAAAAAACTTTATCTTTTCACCATGGTATGCATGCCCCTAACATTCCACGTCAGACACTTATAAACCGGGTTGTTGGTCATGTGTATTCTCTGTGTGGGGGATAAAACTCTCCTATTCTCATCCAGTGTTCTTGCTCGCTTCCCCTCTTCCTCACCTTCAGCGGGGCCGGGGCAGGCCCACCGGGCCGGGTGTCTCAGCTTCACCTCAGTTCTCACTATCAGCAGCAGGCCACCATAGGGCGAGGGCTCTGTTTCGCTCCGGGCAGCTGCTCCGAGTCGCGATCTCCGCCGAGCCTCAGCTGCTCTCCGCCATCTTGATTCTAGAGGCCGTAGTCAGAGTCAGGTTTCAACTGTAATTCCGGGTCGCCTGGCTATGGCAGCTCTATGGAATAGAGTGCACCTCTCCGTAGCAGCATTCGTCTAAAAATCTGGACCCTCACAGGTATGTAAGGGACAGGATGGTGCCAGATCGGGCCCGGCCGCAAAGAGCTTCGGATCGAGCTGCTCACATCATCGGTGTCGAGCCACGCCCCCTGTCCATCACCATCACTGTACAGCCAAAAACCAAACATCACCCAGCAAATGAACAGGCAGGTGATGGCTGAAGAGCTCTGTCACACATTGCTGGTGATGGAGCAGGGTAAATGTGAAAAATGTTAACCTCCTAATATTTACATAAAATAATTAACAAACGAGTTTGTCTTAAGTAAATAACCAACCATGTATGTTATATGTGAAGGGTTAAAGGTAACACGCTATTTATGTACAAACTAATTTACTTACAATTGTTGACGTGGATAATATAAGTTAAAATGTTTGCGTACTAATAGAATAATAAAATGCATGATTTGTGCTTTAAAAATAAAACGTGTAGTGGCAAAGTAAAGCGATGGTAAGTAAGGGATGGCTTTATATGTCGCTTTTGCTAGGTAATACATAATTGGTGTACGTAGAATGACGGGAGGGAAACGAAAGGGTTTATATTCTTTATTCTTAACTATGTTTTGTTTATCTTTATAATAGTGCGCTTAGGCCTGTTGAGCAGTGATATAAAATGGCCGCCATGAGCTAGAATACGCAGGCGCGAGTGAAGTTATGAAAAGAGAGAAAGGCCGTGAACAAGAGAGATCATGTGATCATTCCAACGCCTAGGATGGAAGTATGGTCAAGGCTATAATGACCTTATTGAATAAACGAGTGCCAAGAAAGATCAGCAAGAAGCGTGAGAAGCTGCAGTGAATAAATGATTGAGACAAAGAACTATTGAACCTAAAAGTATCGGAAAATGATACAATTTGGACTACCAAGCGGATGGGTAATGTCGTGAACCCGTGTGAAACGATGAAAGCATGAACATTCCACAAAGAACTGGTTGGAACAAGGATATTGATAATAAGATGTATACTGACCCGAATGGACCAATCAGAGAGAATCTCGCCATAAAGATGTAACATTTTCACTTAGTAAGCTAGTATTAGGGTATAAGAAGACCTACTCTTAGAGGGGAGGGGGTTAGTTGCTCTTTTAGGAGTTGCTCTTTTAGGAGTTGCTCTTTTGATTGCTTTTGAAGTTGCTGCTGCTGATAGCTGACGAGCTGATGCTGCTGCTGCTATTTTATATTTTTGATTGAGCAAGAGATGCTGCTTTTTGAGAACCTTTTTAATAGATTTTTCATTTAGAACTATTAGATATTATGCTTAAAATACCGATGAGGAAAGGAATGAGAAGGCCTGTTTTCCAGGACAGATAGATAGATCCTTTGGGAGTTCTTGCTGTGACGAACTTTATTTTCCATCTAATAGGTATGCATTGCAATTTCAATGTATTCTTATAATGATGCTAAATGTAATAACCTGAATAATAAATCTAAAACTTATTCATGCTTCTAAACTTTATATAAAACTTTATTATCTTTAAACAATGACTCAGTGGTTCTTTAGCTCAATGATAAATGTTAAATGTTAAAAGGTTTATTGTGATTGAGCTGGTCTTAATCGCCATCAACTGATTCCTACTAGTTGGTCCATCGACCAATGAGCGGAATACCTTAAAATGCAATGAGAAATATTATGTTGTGTTAAAATTAGGTATCCCGTCTCCTTCCAGCGAATCGTTCTACTGTTTTCCTCCTAGGTAAGGACGGATGAGATCCGGGAAATATATGAGAGAGTGAATGTATATGCGGTGTTAGGGGCCCCACCGTCATATGGATATAGTTGGGTGTTTGGGAGGGATATTTGTACCCGGACATCCAAAAGCATCTAGGAGAAAACATTTTTATTGTTAGCGCTGGATCAGATTTCTTGGTAGCAGAGTTATGGTTACTATAGATTAGTTTGGTGATTGATTATTGATTATTGATTATTTCATGTCTAACATTTTATGTTGAGTCACGTTATGTTATATGTAAGTCGAAGTTTTAACGCTTCCGGGAAGTAGGAAGTGGAACACGTGTGGCAAGAGAAGTCACATGGAATAGTGCATTGTCTGAGTTCATATTGGTGATAACACAGGTTGTGTTATGATAGGGACATTTTCCGTGTAAAATGTGTGTGAGTGAAATAGCAACCGGTTTTCTTGTGAAACTCTGGCCTTAATTCTCAGGAGCAGTGTAGTCTCCACATGTGTTTTATCCCCAGAGAAACGGGTTTACTCCTTGCTTGAAAGAAGGGTAAGGTAGAGGGAAGTGCTACACTTATCGAATGAAACTGAATTCTTGTAAGCTAGAATAAAACTGTCACTTTTGTTTAGCGAAATCAGACAATGGAAATGTGTTTTTAATGTTGTAACTAACTGAGAACTGTTGAAAAAGAAATTGCCGATAAATTTTGTAAAGGAGGGGTCAGGAGCAGAAATGACGTAGACAAAAGCCGCGCTGGGATTGGACAGTGCGCTAGTCATACAGAAACAGGAGCAGAACTGACGTAGACAAAAGCCGCGCTGGGATTGGACAGTGCGCTGTTAAGCAGAAACCGCTCTGATTGGAGCGTTGGTGTGAGTCGCGCTAGGATTGGTCAGATAGACTAGTGACGTGGAAGTTTAGGATTGGAGTGTTGGTGTGAGTCGCGCTAGGATTGGTTGGAATAACGCATAGAGAATAGGGTTGAATTGCGGACTTTTGAGGAGAGAAAAGAAATTGTGAATCATGTCTTATTATGAGTATGGTAGGGAGAAAACGTCGTGGATGTCGAAAGTTAAGAACTTCTTTAAGAAAGACAAAAAGGTAGTGACTAGAGAGGGACAAGTAATTCCTCCGCCGAAATCACCAGCTTCGCATATGATGTTGAAGTATGGATATCATACATGCATATGGTTAGAAAATTGGACAAAATATACTAAGAATGATGGAGCATTGGCTTTTCCCGAGAATGGTTCATTTAGTGTAGCTGTACTTCGGAATTTGAGGGAGAAAATGGCAAAGCTAGAACCTAGACCTAGACCGACACAGTTTGAAGCTTTGAGCGAATGGGAAGATGAGATGTATGAATGAGAGAGATTTAGAGGATTAAAGAATCATGAGTTTGTGCCTGGAAGGTTATGGGGAGTAAATCATGAGGACAGAATAAAGCGTTGGAGGTATGCTAATATGACAGGAGGTTTATTTCCAGCTTTTACAGTTGAGGAAGAAGCAAAGAGAAAGTGTACCAAGAAAAAGAAACATGTGGTTACTGAAAAGTATGGGCATGGTGGTAGTGAGACAGAAGACACCTAATGCACCGCCAATGGAAACTGGGAGGAACAAAAAACATGAACGAGGAGATGAGATAAATAGGTCACAAGATCAATTGAAAACTTCGCAAAATGAGAAGATGGAAAGTGACAATACAACAGAATTAGCGAAAACGACAAGAGAATTAACTGAAAAGATAAGAGAATTAACAATGAATATGGAAGCTGTAACTGTACCAGTAACAATAGGTCCAGTAATGCCAATTTTTGAGAATCAGAAAATTGATGAACGTTCTTTAGTGATTCCTATGAATTCACATTTGCAAAGAAGAAGAGAAGGAATGGAACTTGACAATGGAGGTGCAAGCAATTTGGTTAGTACCTATAGACCAAGCCCACCTACTAATTTGACGATAAATGAGAATGAGTTCAGGAGAATACCTATGGTGACTGAGTCTGCAACAGAGACACTGAAAAGAAGTAAAAATTGGATAGAATTAAATAGTACGCCTGTAGGTCCAACTCCCGATGAATTAAATGAATGGATGAAAACTTTAAAAACGAAAGAGACGGAAACAAAACCCTTAGATGTAATTAGGTTGAAAATAGACATGGAAGAATTAATTTTAGGAACAATTGGCACGGAAAAACTGAAAAGTTATCAGGATGATGAGATTATGTTCTTGTGTAAGAGCATTACATGGAGAGCTAAAAATTTACATGACAAATTAGAAGAGACAGCGAATGAGCTAGGAGTAGAATTTGTAAAGGTGAGAACGTTGCAGAAACCATATAGAGTAGATTTTTGTGAAAAAGATATAGAAAATTTGAACACATCAGGACGATTGACCCAGATAAAAGAATTAATTGTTTTGCTGAGAAAATGGGGTGATGTGGATAGATGGAGAAGTAGATGGACAAAAAGGAATGAGAAAGTAGCAGATAAAGCGTCTTTGGCTTTTGCGGTGACAGACAAGGAACCAATTGTAGGGGAGTACCCGATGAGAGAAACTCCAGGAGGTAGTTATGTGCATGTTCCATGGTCTAGACAGGATATACTGTCATTTACAAATGACTTCCCAAAGTTGAGAGAGAAGCCAGTAGAATGGTACAGACAAGTGGAGAGATTTGTTAAAGTTTCAAAGGTGTTGTGGATAGACTTGGATGGATTATTTGATATAGTAGTACCCGCTGATTTGTGGACAGAATGTAAGATTACTATTGATTGGCCAACTGTAGAATATCCAAGGGATGCTAAAACAGGAGCGCCAGGACCAGAAGTGATGAGGAAATATGATCAAGTGATTACCTTTTTGAAGAATAAGATTCCACCCAAAGAAACGGATTGGGTAAAGATAGACAGGACCACACAGGAAAGTAAAGAATCAGTGCATGCTTATTTCGAGAGGCTATTGCTAGTTTTTAAACAGTATAGTGGCTATGAGACACTAAATGAGAAGGATATGAGTCATTTTGTATATAGATTCGTGTATGGGTTGAAACCAGAGATAAGTGAAATGATTAAACAGCATATGATTTGTTGGCAGAATAGCACTGTCGACGAAGTTTTGAGATATGCTAAGTATTGCAGTGATGATATTGAGAGTAGACAGCGTAAATTGAAGGAGAAAGCCATGTGGGCCCAGGTGAAAGTTGCAGAGAAGCAAGAAGCTCAATTGAGTAATTCAGTTAGTGAAGCAGGACAGACTAGATTTAGACCAAATATAGGTAAGGGAAAAGGACAAATGAGCATAGAAGAGGCAAAGAAGAAGTGGCCATGCCATAACTGCGGAAAGATAGGGCATTGGAGAAACGAGTGTAAATTTCCTCCAAAACTTAATACGGAAAATCAATCATTAAATCCACAGGTGCAGAGTGAGGTAGTTACCCAACAAAGTCAGGTGCCACAACCACCACTTCCCAAGAGTGCTAATCAACAGAAATTCAGTGCAGAAACAGGATTCTACGGAGGAGAGCAGGTAACACAATTGCCGCGCGCAGCTACCATTTCACAGTATTGGTTACGACAGGATGGTGATGAGTCGGATGAAAGTTCATGACGGTGCCTAGGAGAGGAGGAAGAGTGCGTGCTTGGCGCAACTCTAGAGGTAGATCAAGCAGGTCCATTTGTGGATGGAGAAGTGAATGGTGCAAATGTAACATTCCTTGTGGACACTGGTGCTACCCGTTCTACTGTCAGGTCAGTGGAAATTCCAAACCTTCCTCTCTCTGGTGAAAATATCCAAGTAGTTGGAGTATCGAATCAGCAAATTAGAGCGCCTCTTACTAAATTAGTGGAGGTAAAGATTGGTCCATTTAGTGAAATGCACCGATTTGTGGTGTGTGATTGCAGTCCTGTGAACCTATTAGGACGCGATCTACTTTGCAAAATGAATTGCACGATCTATTGTACTCCAGATGGAATTGCATTTCAGACCCCAGATGAAGATGAATTGTATAAAATGACAATGGTAAATTTAGAACCAGAAGTGAATGATTTGTTTCCTGTATTTGATGCAGAGAAAATCCCAATTGAACTGAAAGAGTCAGTGAAACAGGAAGTGTGGGACTTTACGGGAGAAGATATAGGGTTAATGAAAGGAATAGACCCTGTTAAAATCTCTGTAAAAGAGGGAACGAGTTACCCAAATACGCCCCAGTATAAATTGACACCAGAAATAATTGAAGGAATAACACCAGTAATAAATAAAATAATTGAACAAGGGATTCTAAAAGAAATAATGAGCAGTCCATGTAATTCGCCGATAATGGGACTGAAAAAGCCGAACGGAACATATAGAATTCTACAGGATTTGAGGAAGGTAAACAAAATTGTTGTGCCTTGTTGCCCAATAGTACCGAACCCTGCTGTGATTCTATATCAGATTCCACATGAAGCAGAATGGTACACAGTGATTGATTTATGTCATGCATTTTTCTCTATTCCATTGCATCCAGATAGCCAGCCATTATTTGCGTTCAGGTTCGGAGAGCGTATTTTGGCATGGTGCCGAATTCCTCAGGGGTACACAGAAAGCCCCTCGATCTTTAATCAGATTCTAAAGAAATCCTTGGAAGATTTAAGAATGCCAGAAAAGTCAGTAATGGTTCAGTATATTGATGACCTACTGGTGGCATCAAAAACGAAGGAAGCATGTGTCAATGATACAATTGCTTTGCTGAATCATTTAGCGAAAAGAGGACATAAAGTGTCGCCATCAAAATTGCAGTTTTGTCAGCAAGAGGTCCAATATTTAGGGCATAAAATTGAAAAAGGAGTGCGAAAGGTGACGACTGAGAGAATAAAAATAATTCAAGGAATGAGAACTCCAATGACACAAAGAGAGGTAAGAATGTTACAGGGAATGGTTGGATATTGTCGACAATGGATAAGTGGATTTTCATTAATTGCAAAACCATTACAGGAATTGACAAAGAAGGATGTTAAAGATCCTTTTGAAATGAATGATGAGGAAATGAAAGCATTCAAAGAACTGAAAAAGAAATTGTGTGAAGCTCCGGCATTGGGAATGCCTGACTATGAAAAAGACTTTGAGTTGTATTGCAGCGAAAGAGATGGGTCCGCATTTTCAGTCTTGGTATAGAGACATGGAAC
Source organism: Calotriton arnoldi (assembly GCA_963921515.1). Taxonomy (NCBI): domain Eukaryota; kingdom Metazoa; phylum Chordata; class Amphibia; order Caudata; family Salamandridae; genus Calotriton; species Calotriton arnoldi. The sequence continues at coordinate 1,631,829 of CAWUFW010003696.1, forward strand.
TATGAAAAGACCCATTGCATATTTTTCAGCTGTTTTAGACCCTGTAGCGAAAGCGTTGCCTGGATGTTTGGAAGCAGTTGCTGCTACTTGTGTGAGTCTGGAACAGAGTGAAGGCATAGTGATGGGATATCCACTGAGAGTATATGTCCATCATTCTGTAGAAATTCTCTTGACAAGAACGAAAACCCAATACATGACACATAGTCGGCTGACTAGGTATGAAAAAGTGATTTTGAGTGCAGATAATGTAACCATTGACAGATGTATGAATGTGAATCCTTCGACATCATTGCCAGATGAAGAGAGTGTAATTGAAATGGATGAAGTAGATCACGATTGTCTGAATGTGCTTGAATATTGTACAAAACCGAGATCAGACATACGAGATGAGCCCTTAAAGGAATCAGATTATATTCTGTTCGTGGATGGCTCATGTTTGAGAACAGATGATGGAGTTCTAAGTGCAGCGTATGCAGTTTGTACAGTAGCTGCTGTAATGGAAGCATCTTGTCTGAAAGGGATACGTTCTGCCCAAGTAGCAGAATTGATTGCTCTAATTCAAGCATGCAAGTTGGGAAAGAATGCACGAATCACAGTTGTGACGGATAGCCAATACGGTTTTGGGGTCGTGCATGACTTTGGTCAGATTTGGTCACAGAGAGGTTTCTTGACGTCTGCAGGAACGCCGATTAGAAATGGAGATTTTGTGAAAAAGTTGCTTGAGGCGATACAGCTGCCTAAACAGATCGCAGTAGTGAAGTGCAATGCACATAAAAATGGGGAAGACTACATAACTGTCGGCAATAAGTATGCTGATGAGATTGCACAGTACTGTGCAAAGAATGTAGTCTCTTTGAACAGAAATCGAGAAAGAGAGCATATTTCATGTCCTTTGCTTTTACTAACCCTGTTGAGACATGGGATGAGGTGAGACAATTACAGGAAGCAGCAGATGATGAGGAAAAAGATACCTGGATAAAAGCAGGATGTAGAAAAATGAGGAAAACGATGTTTGGGTTTATAGAGATGAAAGACCAGTTATGCCTGATAGTATGATTTCTGACATGGCACGGATGTACCATGGACAAGCTCATATTGGGAGAGATTCAATGATCAGACTTTTTAGACAAACCTGGTATAATCCAAAATTCAGAGCCATAGCTGAGAGTCTTTGTCAAAGATGTCTTGTTTGTCAGCAGTTAAATCCAGGAAGAAAGACAGTAGTGAGTCTAGGAACAATAGGACGAGAAGGAGGTCCGTTCACGAGAATGCAAATGGATTTCATAGAAATGCCCCCGAGCAATAGACTAAGGTATGTCCTGGTAGTCGTCTGTTTGTTTTCCCGTTGGGTAGAAGCATACCCGACCAGAAGGAATGATGGAATCACGGTAGCAAAACTTATGCTGCGAGAATTCATTCCAAGGTATGGTTTTCCAGTCACGATTGAAACGGATAGAGGAACACATTTTCAAAACGAATTGATTCAACTGATTTGTGAAGCACTTAGTATTAAACAAAAACTGCATTGTGCATATAGACCAGAGGCTTCTGGAATAGTAATGTAATGTAATGTAAGGGCTACTTATAGAGCGCACTGTAACCCGCCGGGTATCCTGGCGCTGAGAGACGGAAGAAAGCCTGTGACAAAGAGCAGGAGGCATCATACTCTGGGAAAGAGCCAAGTCTTCAATTTCTTTCTGAACGGCATGAAATCCGTCATCTGTCGCAGCTCCCTGGGTAGGCTATTCCAGAGCCTTGCAGCAGCAACGCTGAAAGCTTGCCCCCACAGTTTAGCTCTTCTGACCCTAGGCACTTTCACCCAGTTGGCAGAAGAAGACCTGAGGCAACGGGTGGGAACATACCAACTAAATTTCCTCTGCAAAGGTATTGGCCCACGACCGTGCAATGCCTTGAACACAACACAAAGGGATTTAAAATGAACCCTCTGCAAGATTGGGAGCCAATGAAGGTCCACCAGAGCCTGGGAGGAAGAGGACTGACGAGGTCTCGTCAAGGCCAGCTTAGCCGCTACATTCTGGATTCTCTGCAGTCTCCCCATTAAATATTTAGGGGACTCCAGTAGCAGGGCATTACAATAATCTAACCTACTCAGGATGATGCTCCTTACTACCAGAGCACGAGTATGTGCCGGGAGCATGGGGAGAACTTTTTTAAGAACTCTAATAAGGGAATAGCAGCTCCCAACAGTCTTGTTGACTTGATTTTCCAGAGTCAACTCATCATTGAAGCAGATTCCCAAGTTACGAACAGATTTAGAGGGTACCAGCGGGGCATCAGCAGTAGTCGGCCACATATTGGCTGGGAGAGGATGTGGTACTCTCCCACCTGCAATATAAAGAAACTCTGTTTTATCTGCATTAAATTGCAGGGAGTTATTTCTCAGCCAATGTGCCACACTCTGCATACATGCATGAAAGTTTTCCACAGAGAATGACTGTTCTCCCTCCCAAGAGAGAATAAGCTGGGTGTCGTCCGCATAATTTACAAGACCTATACCGTAAGATTTAATGACATCCACCAAGGGACGCATATAGGCGTTAAAAAGAATAGGGCTGATAGCAGAGCCTTGCGGTACACCATGATGTATCTTAATGAACTTAGATTGAAAAGGGGGGAGGGCCACAGCCTGACATCTGTCAGACAGATATGAGTGCAGCCATTTCTGGGCCAGGCCCACTACCCCCACTCCTTCCAATCGTTCCAGGAGAACCTTGTGATTGACTGTGTCGAATGCGGCGGACAGATCCAACAGGATCAGTATAGTAGATTGACCCATGTCCGCACGCAGACGAAGATCATCCAACACAGTCAGCAAGGCAGTCTCAGTCCCATGTCCTGGGCGGAAGCCGAATTGTCCGGCATCCAGTAAATTATTTACCTCCAGAAACTGGGAGAGTGCCCTGCTTACAAGGCGCTCCATGATCTTAACCGGATATGGGAGGAGTGAGATAGGCCTGTAGTTTTTAGGCAGGCTGGGTCAAGCGACGTTTTTTTAGTAAAGGGGTTACAACTGCTTGCTTCCAGCAGGGGGACCACTCCACTACCCAGGGACTGATCACATAGCTGCTTTAGCATAGGGAACAGCTCAGAGCCTAATGCCTTCCAAATCCTATGGGGAAGAGGGTCCAGTGATGAACCAGAGGAAATTCCTAAGGCTAACCGAGTGAAATCCTCCAGCGTGGGAATTTCAAAGTGATCTAAAAGAGGCCTCTGATCTGAAACTTCATTCGTTCCCTTCCAGTCCTCCTTCCTGTCAGGTAGTAGACCACTAGCCCCATCAACTGTACTATCCCCTTCCATCCCTAGTAGAGCAACTGAATGGAACAATTAAGAACAGGCTAGGTAAAATGTGTCAAGCCACAGGACTCAAATGGCCAGATGCCTTGCCTTTAGTTTTAATGACAATCAGAAGTATACCGGAAAGAAAAACAGGACTCAGTCCCCACGAGATAATTATGGGACGAGCAATGAGACAAGCACATGTACCTGTCAACAACCTACTAACTATAACTGATGATCTGGTGCTGGATTATTGCAAAGGATTGTCTGATGTGGTACGTTCTGTGTTTCATCAGGTTGGACCGGATGCGACCACTCTTGAAAGAAAACCAGCCCACGATTTGAATCCAGGAGATTGGGTCCGCATAAAAGTCCACAGAAGAAGAAACTGTTTGGTTCCTCGCTGGGACAAACCACGACAGGTGATCCTGGTGACAACAACTGCAGTCAAATGTGCAGGGGTGAAGCACTGGGTACATGCCAGTCACACCATCAGAGTTCCAGAACCTGAAGATCGACATGTGAGTCGACATCTGGAAGTATTGGATACCAGTTCAGCATCTGACGCAGAAGAAGAAACGAACAGGGTTCCAGAATCTGAAGATCGACCTGTAAGTCGACATCTGGAAGACCCAACTACAAGTGTAACAACAGAAGGAGTGGAAGAAATAGCTGAAGTTCCAGAATCTGAAGATCGACCTGTAAGTCGACATCTGGAAATATCAGACACCAGTTCAGAATCTGATACAGATCATTCGGATTGTGAGGAAAACCTAAAAGGAAATTGGAAATATGAAAGCATAAGAGAAGAAACTGAGCAAAGAGACAGTAACAGTGAGCAACCAAGTACAAGTTATGGTAAAAATCGTTCGGAGATAATATTAATAGACGAAGAAGGGAGAGTTTCAAACAGAAAGACAGAAAATTCGGAAAATCCCCGAGGAGCAATAGGGACAGATCGACGAACAAAAGAACAGGGAAATTTAGAAGCAGATAGAGAGATTGACACAAATTCGGGAAGAACCTCGAGGAGGGACAGAAGTAGGTGAACGAAGGAAAACAAGAGAGAAACCACAAATAGATGAAAGAAGTGAAATTATAAAATTCAAGATAAGAGACAGTAAAGAAAGAACTGAAACAGAGTCAGAAGAAAGTGGAGAAGAAAGAAACCAGAAAACAGAGTCAAGAAAGAGAACTTGGAAAACAGAAAGAGAGGAAAAAGAAAGTGAACCAAAAGGGCCAAGAAAAGGAGACAATTGGCCCAACGAAGTTAGAAAATTGAGATACAGGATCATAAGGCTAGATGGAAAAAGTGCTGAACAAGTAAATGAGATAACAAGTCAGAAAGAGCAAGAAAAACAAGGTGGAAAACACTTGCAGAAAACGAAAAGAGTAAAGAAAGTAAATCTGAAGTATAAATCGCCTGAATGGCTGTATATTGCTTTGACTGACATCAAAGAAGAAGAGAACACTCACGAGAACCCAGAACAAAGCTGTAACCTTATGGGTCCAAGTGTGGGTAACCTGGCTAGGAGATGGTTAAGTCTAAATTCATGAATCAATAGTGAAGCAGAAGGGCAAATGGTGGGCCAGTGTCCTGGTAAGGACAGGCAGGCCCAGAGACGTTTAAGGTGGATAATAAGAAAATGTTAGGGCAATACTAAAGCGTAGGGGGCTTAAAAGCCAACGAGGTGGCTTGTTTAACTTAATCCTGTCTATGCACTGAAGCAACCTTGTTCACAAAATATGCTTTTAATGCCTCTTCAAAAGAAAAGGAAAATCTGAAATGAATCAAATGAAATGAATCAAATTGTGTTTTAGTGTAAAAGCAATTGTCAAAAAATAACATCAATAAATATTTCTCAAAATTATAAACAATAACAGCATTTTCCAAATATTACAATTTACAGTATGTTTTTCATGGGCCTGCAGACAATTCTCCACCAGAACTTTAACGGTTGATAAATATAAGACTTGTATGCATACAGTTGCTTGCAATTTTCTATTGGAAAACATTCAAAACAATTGTAAAACATTACTGCAATCTTTGCTTTATAAAGAATCAACATTGTAGATAGATAGATAAATATTTATGGTACGATTAATTAATATCATTCAATTTCTCATTTATCCTTGTGCATTAAAAAGAGAACATTGCCTATTGCACATCAGTCAATAAAAATAAAACAGTAAAAGGGCGGAGTAAAGTGCTTGTGCTTTAGTGGTAAGGAGGACTAAAAGTATCTGTGCCTGCCGCCCAACTTGCACATAATATTAGTAGTGGACCATGCAAAAAGTGCTTGAGGTTTGGTGGGCAGAAAACCTTGGAGCCTGTCCTCAGATGACACCTGCAGACACGATATTTAATGGTATTGTAGTCGCTCCTGACTAAGTTCTACAATGGCCTCTTTGATGAATTTTAGAAATCATCCAACCAGCTGGCTAGAGGACCCACTGAGACAGCATATGACCGCCTCATTGCAAGATCTTATATATTTCCTGAGTGGAAGCAATTTTCTTGCAGATGCGCGTGACATGTCATAATGTTTCGGGAGCAGGGTGGCATAGCCTACATTGCTTGTGCGAGTTACTGTGCAGCCGCCCTTACCAGTGCCCCCTTAGCAGTACTACACCTAGCCGTAGCCTTATCAGCTGACATTTTGATTCTAGTGGGAGGTGCAACTTTAAATATGCTGGCCATTATGAGGGTCATAAAGTTTAGCCAAGAGAGCTGCATTTGCTTTCTTACTCAGTTATTTTTAGTTTAATGCAGTAGATAGCAATGTTGTTTGCTAAGCTAGCACTTTTGCTAGGAGGACTGGTTTCCCAAAAGCCTTTTGCTTCAAGAATTTGAAGCAACAGCTTGAGGTGGTTCTTATGTTTTTTTATTACCTTTACAGGGGGGATTTCAGAGACTTCCTGTAATTTTCCACAATGGAAGATGAACTTGGTATGCAGAGCTGGCTCTTATCTTGTTAGGCTAAAACTCCAAGCGGATTCGCGATTGGTCCATGGAATCTGGCAGATTAAAATGAAACTGGTCGGAACTGCACTCTGACCTTTACAGCCCGCTGCTAAACCGGTTCCTGGATGGGATCATTCCATAAGTCAGAGTCAGCATTAGTTTGCTCCCTATAACTGTAGACAGTATTGTTGTGTCCAAGCCCATCATATTTTTTCAGTAGTTTTTGGAAAGCAGAGTTCAGTGCCTGAGCGGAGTTCTTCAATGCTTTCAGATGTTCGTCTTTACACACTATTTATTCAATCCATAGTCCTAGGTTTTTATAGGAAGTTACCCTTTCCAGCCTAGCTTCTTGCAAAAACCAAACACCCTTTTTGTTCAGCCTCGGATCAAAGATTAAAACCATATTTTTGGAGCTGTTGATTTCAATGCTGTAGGTATTGCTATAGCAGGGAAGCTTTGGAATCCTATGAGTGTTTAGTGTGATATTATGCGGTTATCAGCATATTGCAGAGCGTGGATCTTGGTGGCGTCTAGCTTTGGAGGGGAAGGCTCTTGCTTTTGCCAGGGCTTGATTTAAGTCTGATAAATATAGATTGTATAATAAAAGTGGTAGGACACAGCCTTGTTTTAAGCCGCGGTTGGCACTAATTCTGTTCGAAGTGACCCATTTCGAGGGGTTTTCATTTGGACACAGGTGTCTGTGTAAAGGATTACAATTGCCGATAACAGAGGAGGCTTGGATACCACAGCTGGCCAACTTTACTCCGAGCCTGTCTTTGTCCACATTGTCAAATGCTGATGCAAAGTCAATGAAAGCGGCATAAGAATGAATGAATGAATGAACTATTTATATAGGTGCGTACAAATCCCCTAAGGCGTCTAGGCGCTAATGCAGTTACAGCTAACTGGTGGAGCAGAGTATGGAAGATCAAATTTCCAAGGCAAAAAGCCAGGTCCTCAAAGCCTTATGAAAAGGAAGGTGTAACTCTAAGCCGGATATGGATAAAGGAAGAGTATTCCAGAGCTTAGCTGCCGCGACAGAGAAAGCTCTTCCTCCCCATCGTGCTTTTCTGTATCTCGGAACAATCAGCAGATTTTTATTGGTTGATCACAAATTGTCTGTTAGGGACATACCGGTGGAAGATGTTCCTGATTCCCTCTGGTCCTATATTGTGTAGTGCCTTATGCACAATACACAAGGAATTAAATAAAATTATTTTTCGTGCTGATTGAGTGGTATTTAGAAATATCTAGTACTAGTCTTGCTGTAGCATTCTGTACCAGCTGGAGTTTATTGATGTTAGACCTGTTGGATTCCAGAAGGAGGGCATTACAATAAACCAACCTAGATAGAATTAGTGATACAGCAGCTTGTTTCCGTGCACCAAGGGAAAGAAATGGAAATATCTTTCTAATGGTCCTTATGATCCAAAAGCAGGAGGATACCATCCTATTAACCTGGTGGTTGAAAGATAAACTGGTGTCAACTATGACACCTAGGTTTCTTGCAGATTCAACCGGCGAGGGGCATGACCCCAATGTTTCTGCCCACCATGAGTGGGTCCATTCCGGGTGATGATTACCGAACATCAGAACCTCTGTTTTGTCGCTATTTAATTGAAAATAGTTGTCTCTCATCCAGAGAGCCACCGACTTCATACAGTTATTAAAATTGGCGGCTGAGGCTTCTACATCTTGAGTGATTGACACTATTAGCTGTGTGTCATCTGCATAAGATATTACCTCCAGCCCGAAAGATCTAACCAATTGTGCAAGTGGGGAAACATATATATTAAACAGTGTGGGGCTCAAGGAGGACCCCTGAGGAACTCTACAACAGTTTAGAAAAGGGTCAGAAATGAATTGACCCATCTTAACCTTTTGTGATCTGTCAGTCAAGAAGGAGGACAGCAGCCTCAGTGCACATCCAGAGATACCTATTTGTTGAAGCCGATTGATCAACTTATTGGGGGCGATGGTATCAAAAGCTGAGGACAAATCCAATAGGATCAGCATCGCGGATTGCCCAGCATCGACAAGAATGCGTATGTTATTAACTGCAGTTATTAAAGCAGTTTCCGCTCCATGGCAAGATCTGAATCCATACTGGGAAGGATCAAGAAGATGATGTTGCTCCAAGTATGCACTCAGTTGGGAGTTAAGATGTTTCTCCAAAATCTTAGCTGGTACCGGGAGCAAGGAGATTGGTCGATAGTTTTTAAAGTCTGTGGGATCAAGATTGTCTTTTTTTAATAAAGGCTTAATGACCGCTGTTTTCCAGACAAGTGGATAGCATCCTGAATTAATGGCTAGGTTCAAAGTCTCTGTTAGATGGGGAACAAAAATCTCCCTACCTATCCTCATCAACTTGGGGGAGCACGACTCTAGTGGAGAGCCAGATTTCATCCCTTCCAGAAGATGGTCGGTCTGGTCATTAGAGAGGGGAAGAAAGGCCTTAAGGGAGTGGTCGCTTCCCAGAAGTTGGGGAAGGCTAGTAGCTGAAGGGTTAATATTTTGGTCTTCGATGGGGGCCATGGCATTACTCTTCTCCAACGAGGAGTACATTTTAGCAATTGTAGTGTGAAAATAGTCAGCCATACCATCACAGGAAGCCTGTGTGCTCTCGTGATGGCCCGAAGAGGAGGGGATTGATAAATTATCGATCAGCCTGAAGAGGTCTCTAGTGGACTTGAGAGTTGATGTCATCTCAGTATAGAAGGCTGTTTTTTCTGCTCTGATGGCTATTTTATATTCTGCCATCTTAGCTTTATACTTTGCTTTTTCCGCTGTCATACTGTTTACGCCAGATGCGTTCTTGGCGACGACAAGATTGCTTAAGTAGCTTGAGTCTTTCCGAGAACCAGGGGGACAAGGAGATTGACATTGTTTTCTCCACTAAGGTGGTGATGCATTGCAGGTTATCTTCAATGCTACTTCCTGTCCTAAACCCAGGGGCATATTTACAAGTCCTCTGCGCCACTGGATCGCCACTTTTTTTATGCTCCAGTTGCGCACAATGCTGAGCCATATTTACAAGCCCACGCAAAGCCACCCTGCATGGCCTTGTAAATATGGCCCCCTTTCATGCATTACTCTGCTTGAAAGGGGCGTTCCATGGGTGTTTCTGTGGGTGGTCCCACGCAACACCCATGGATTCTGACACATTCCCATATTTACAAGGTTTTGTATACCGGGGAATGCGTCAGATTAAAACCCGCCTCCCATTCTGCAGCACACATAGAAGGAGGAAAACGCCATCATTTATTGTTTTGTGCAGGAAGGTATCCCTTCCTGCAAAAAAACAATCATCCCTGCAACGCGGGCACCCTTGCACCATGGTGCAAAAGTGCCGTTGTTGGTGCTAGGCAGCCAATTGTGCGCCAGCGCAGAGGAAAGCACAGGGATGCGTCGTATTGCTGTAACTACGACGTATCCTTGCACTTTCCTAATGACGCAGGTCGGCGCAGCAAGATGGCTTGCAGCGCCCTTGGACCTCATTTTCTAGTAAATATGCCCCCATGTTTGGTAACGTGGAATCAGTTTCCTCTTAAAAGTCCAGTTTTCCAGCTCTTGATTTAGTATTTTGACATAGCACTTTCCTTCCACATCGAGGAGTATAATTAATAGAAAGTTCTCTGGGGAGCGCAAAGACGCTCTTGTGTATTGGGACCAACAAAGAGCCCCTACAGTTGTCAGGGATGGAGTTCCTAGCCAAACAATTCCTAAAAAGAGGGAGCATCCACATGGCCCAGTTGGCCTGGGCTTGCTTAAACAGGGCTGCAGGTGCAGTGGGATGCAGTTGAAGCCTGGGGTACCAGGAGGAGTGCATGATCTCCAAAGCGCCCTCCACCCCTTTGGCTGAGATTAGGTCTTCTATCTCTATTCAATGGATGTTAGTCGAGTGGGATTCACTTGCCATAGGTTCCGGTGGTCCAAATGCATTTTTACATACTGTTGTTAAATTTGCTTTTGCCAGGTTGCTGGAGTTATGTATGCAGTAGCTAAGTGATGTTTCTCTGGTCCATAACCTCTCCTCAGCAGCTTTCATCTGGGCCCATAGAAATTATCTATATTTCTTTCTTATTGTTCCGATTTCTTCTTTTAACTTCATGCTTGTTTTAATGTCACTTTCGCTTCTGAGTGCCTTATTCAATGCATTTTTCAAGGACCAGATGTCTTTTCCGGGAACATCTTTTATATGGGCTGCTCCCATTGCTGGTTTAGGGTCATCTTCATGGTTGAAAGATTCCAAAGTAAGACCAAAAATTGTGTCCGTCTGTTGGCTGTACACATCTTCATGTTCCTGTTATGAGCAATCACGGCTGAGGTATCTTTAATTAAATTGGTACAGAAATCAGGGCCTATAGGATGCCAGCTTACATTCTTGATGGGATCGAGACAAGTTTGAGTGCTGAGTAGTTTATGCTGTTCAGGGAGGGATGTGTTCAAGCTTACCGAACTAGTGATCATGGCATGATTCTTGGCTAAATTTTGTGTGACTACCAAATCTCTAACAAGATGGGAGCATTCAACTGAAATTCACACATAGTCTACGGCTGCATTTTTTATACAAAATGTGGGTATTGACTGCAGGCTGGACCCTTCATATTAAAATGTTTAACAGGCTGAGGCCCAAGTTATTTAATTCATCCGCTGCCAATTTACCTTTTCTGTCCATTTTCTGGGGCTGTGTTTCCACTGGAGGGATATTCCAGAAAGAGTCATGATTTTGTTGCCATCGTCTTCTGTAGAAGGTTCGCATCAAAATGGAGATTTTCTTAGCTTTAGTGAAAAAAGTCTTGATTTTATTAAAGACACAGAGGCGAGTATTATGCTATCTTTTCTTGCCTTAATTTAAACAGCAGCCAAGAAAAACTATAACTCCATAACTCCCAGCATGCTTAAAGTAAAAATTACAGAATGCTGTCATAAAGACGAAATAACCAATCAACAACAGGTAGACCTATAAGTATCATGACTGGGAGCAACAAGTCCTCTTTTCTTGCTAAAGCAGTTAAATGAGTTGAAACAAAGGAACTGTAAAACATATAATAAACACAGTCAAATGCAGAGCAAAAAAGTTATTGAATTAGTCCAAAACAAGTTGAAAACCCGAAAACTGAATATTAAAGTCAGTTTGAAAATCCATATGTCTTTGCTTGTCAAGAAGATTGGACATAGACGAAACAGGATGAGATCCAAAAGTAAAGGTTGTGATTGCTTCTCAAGACGTCTGGTTCGAAGTTGCAGTAGATGCTACAGAAAAATCAAAGGGAGGGTTAGAAAAAACATAAGTGGAGGGATAATACTCGCCTACGTGTCTTTAATAAAATCAAGACTTTCTTTCACTAAAGCTAACAAAATGTCCATTTTATTACAAGACCCAGACGCTCCTATTATGCTAGTTCAAAGCAATGTGACAATAGTATTAGCAACATGAGAAACAGGTTTGCAATAAAACGTTCTAAAAGTAGAAACATTACTCCAATCAGCAGATTTGAAGATGTCATCCAAACCCGCTCCAGCCCAAAAGGCTTTAGGTGCCATCGCACCTCTGGTAGAATCAGCTCCAAAAACTGAACTATCAATACCAGCCATGCTCATAATCCATTTAACCCAACGGGCTAGCGTGGGAGAAGAAACCGGATTATAAGGTCCTCTAAAGGAAATAAGAAGCTGGGGAGCGGATGGCTTCCTCAAATCCTTGTTTTTTTAAATATATTCTCTCACACAACTTCCTACACATAATTTTGGATGATTAGGAAAATACGGATAATATACAGACATCAGGTTTGTCTTAGTTCTTCTACGAATCTGGAAGAATACACTTGAAGGGGTATATGCACAGAAAAGCATCTAGTGCTTTGACATCGGAAAGACGTTTTAAAGAAACCAGGCACAAAAGAACAGTTAACTTTGCAGATAAAATCTTGAGGGATAAAAAAGCATTTATAAGGTTGACTGAGAAAAAACTGTAAAATGACATTTATATCCCACAATGAATTGTATTTTGGTAAAGGAGGTTTAGAAAATCTTACTCCCTTCAACAGACGACATATTAACGGATGCTCTCCCAAAGGCCTTCCATCCACTCTAATGTGTTCAGACAATATAGCTGACCTATGAGTGTTACTCGTCCTATAAGCTTTCCTTTGGGAGGCTAGAGATGCTAGAAAATTTATAACCCATGTTACATCTGCTGAAAAGGGATCTGTATCCCTGTCCATGCACCAGCTATTCCATACGCCCCAGGCTGATTTGTATGCTTTGGTACTTCCTGGGGCCCAAGATTGTTGTATGAATTGAGCAGCTTCTGACGAAATTCCTGGACTTCTCCAGAAAGACCTGAAACCAGCCATCCCACTAGAGTGAGGGATCGGTTGAGGATTAGGTCAAGAGACAAACCTTGAGGATTCTGAAGTAACCTCGTAAATAGTGGGAGGAGAATTGGTAGATCCACCGATAACTCCAAGACAGTGGGGAACCAAGGCTGACCCTGCCAGAGTGGAATAGTGGGCAACACTTTTGCCCTTTGACGTCGAATCTGGGCTAGAACTCGAGATATTATAATAAAGGGAGGAAACGCATAATTTACTTGCCTGGACCAATCCTGCAGAAATGCATCTGTTGACCTCTCACTGTAATAAAAAGAGAGTTGGGTGTTCAGACGAGAAGAAAAAAGGTCTATTGACAAGGGACCGAATTTGGAAAAAAGGTCTCTGAATACTGACGGATGAAGATGCCAGATGCTTGAATGTCGAAGGTGTCTGGAGCACAAATCCGCTACAGTATTCAGATTCCCTGTGATATATTCTGCTTGGACAGAAATTTTTCTCTGCAGGCATGTTGCGCCATAGAGTGCTCAGGTGATGGGATCGCAGACGCAGTTAAAAGACTCCATATGCGCAGTGACCAAGCAGGACTATGCTCAGTGATGGTCTCAGTGTAATGTAGTTATGCATGGGGGTAGGAGGGAGAAGGTTAACAGGGGTTGGATTGTTAGTCTAACTGCATGTCCTAGCGATTTGGTCCCAGTTTTTTGCCCATTTCCAAGACTCTGTCGGCCCGACTCCCACCCGTGTGTGAGATGCACGCAGTGCTGAATGGTTGAGGAAGGAGTGACAGGAGTGCAGGCTCGCGCCTTAGGTGCAGGTGTTAGCTGTTGGCATCTATAAAAGTCCAACCCTGGCTGTCTCAGGTGTATTGGGCACTTCTGAGCAAGGGGGTTGGGATCCCTGCAGAGGTTTCTTAAGATCCATAAGCATGGCATCCAAGGTGGACGCATTGGGATTTTGCGTAATCCCAGAGCATCCTCTTGCCTCAGCGCCACACTTTCTGCCTGCGCCCATTTTGTGAAGGAGGGAAGACATGCTTCCCCTGATGGGGATTTAGGGTTTTTCCACCGCCTGGTGACCAGCCATTTGGCGGCAATCAGGCCCAAGTCTATGAAATGCGATGACGCCTTGCACTTTTTGGACCTGCGAAATAGGGCAAGAATGCATACCTCCCAAGTTTTTACCTCTGTACACTCGGTGCTGTCTGAGAGATGAGTGGTGATCGGTCTCCAGTAGGCAGCCAGAGCAGTGCAGCCACATAAAATATGGATGAGGTCAGCATTCACTAACTGGCAGCGGGGGCACTAAGCATCCATGCGGCTAATATATCTATTTATGTTTTCCGGTGTGAGATATGCCCTGTGTATTATATAAAGCTGTATGAGGTGAAAACTTGCATTTCTCGGTATATGGATCGGTCCCTGCAAGATGCTCTCCCAGTCCTTGCCAGTGCTAGGGTGCTGTAAGGCCTCGTCCCAGTGACCTCTAAGTGAAGTCAGTCGATGAGCTGCATGTGTGCACAGAGAATCGGCGAACCACTTAATAAGGCGTCTCCCTGTGCCCATAGTGTTGATGTATTGAACAGTGTGGTGCGTTGCAAGTTCGTGTGACATATATATCCCCATCGCACCCTCAGCTCCGTTAGCAGAGCGCCGTGGAGTAGAAACTGGCCCTATGGTAGTCCATCATCGGCCACAAGTTCTATAAATGGTGTCAATTGCCCATCTTTGTAAAGATCGCCTTGTGTTTGTGTTACAATCCAAAGGATGTCCAGCGGTAGCCATGAAGTAGGTTATAAGTAAGAGGATTATTAAGCTTAGTTACAGGATGGTAAGTAGGATAATAAGTTCAGCCCCACTAGGAGAAGCATCCTTGCTGCTCAGCCCACGCACTCCAACTGTCTCTCTGTTACTCACACCAGGCACTCCAGCATTCCACTACCTCATCAAGCATTCCAACATTCCACATACATCACATTCATACTGGCTGAGCAGCAGGGAATGGGTAACCAAGGGAAAGGATGCATTATGGGAATTCAAGTCACAACACATCTCCTTCCTTTGGGAAAACAATAATAATTTTACAACAGTGTAAAATATAGAAGTACGCACTACTTCAAAGATACATAGACAATTTAAATATGACTAGTAGGGAATTAGAAGGACTGAGGATAGGAGAATATGAACACAATATATTTTTTTGAAGTACACCGCTGTAATTTTGTGCAGGACTGGAAGAGAACACCGATGAGATGTAACTCCTTCCCTCATCCCCTTCTGCACACCACAACTAGCACACAACAGCACAGGGTACACGACCCTTCAACGCATACCTCAGGTGAAAGAACCGCACAGGGTACACGATCCTTCAACGCACACCTAAGGTAAAACAACAGCACAGGGTACATGACCCTTCAACGTTCACCTCAGGTTAAAGAACCGCACAGGGTACACAATCTCTCAACGCACACCTAAGGCAAAACAACAGCACAGGGTATACAACCTTTCAAAACACACCTCAGGTTAAAGAACCACACAGGGTACACAACATCTCAACGCACACCTAAGGTAAAGCAACTGCACAGGGTACACAACCCTTCAAAGTACACCTCAGGCTAAGCACTACAGGGTACACAACTCTTCAACACACACCTAAGGTTAAACAGAACAGGGTGCACAACCCTTCAGGGTACGCAACACCACACACAGCACTAGGGAATAGAACCCCCAACTCAACGATCAAACGTGGTACAATATACATAGGCCAAAGAACCACAATGTCTCACTAAATTTGCATAGTATAAACACCACCACCCTCAGTAGGAACATGGTAGCAAGTTCAACATGACAAGAAAGGACATGCACTTGAACAAAAAATCACATTATGACCAAAAGGAACACAATGGCAGAACCACCAATGCATCTCACGCATTATACCACTGCCACTGTGTTAATATCTCACTTCATCCACCATCAACAGGAAATCAGACCACATAAATCAACATACATAGAAATCACATTTGGCATTAACTGGCATAGCAATATAACCGTATGTAGTATGGACTGAGACATTAGACACAAACACAGTGAGCCAAGAAACCACAACACCGGTGAGCGGCCTCTCACTCGAATAAAATGTGTAAGATGAGCAAAAATTGTACAGTTCCTTTGTGTCAGGCTGGCTCAAGTTGAATCAAAATTATCATTACCGCGTTATCTTCAGGAGTTGCCCACACACCTCCTTTGTTGCTGAAAGTCGCAGCAAAATCAAACGCATTCCAGTTCCCCCCCTTATTTTTTATAGTGCACATCGCTGTGGACAGGCGATATGATGCCAGTACATAGCACCGAATGCCAAAGGAAGAAGGTAGTTACGTAATGATGCCAGCACGCCAACATTGATTATGAATGTGCGCTTGCATGCAAACCAATGAGCGAACCAACTACACTGGACTCAACACGCACCAACGGACTCCACGGACCAGCGACATGCTTAGAACAGCTAGCGCGCTCCGCGGCCTCTTCCACTCGCGGCTGCACTTACTACTTGGGTTTTACCAAATGTCAGATGTCAGTAACCCCACTCCAGCTCACAGCGGCCTGACCCCCAAACTTCAGCTGGCAGCGGCTTGAAGAGCAACCTCGGCCTTTGCGGAATACAAAGATGACGGCACGCAGGGGTGAATGGCATTGGGTGGCTCATGGCGAGTGCGTGCTCCTACAACGCCGTGGGACAGCTCGCGTTCCAGGAAGCAAGGGCTCCACGCAACACAAGTGAACACGGTGAGGGATGCGCGCACCAGTAATTGTGTTAGTCTTGCGGCCCATTCAAATGCCACATGTAATAACGGTAAACGGCCCACCATTACATGCCTAAGGATTTCCATAGAGCAACTCACCCATGTAAACAGTGGACGCACCGTTCACCTCATTACAACAAACAGTTACTGATACTAAAACAAAGTCAATGCTGCCACTGGACGCCGCTACTGGTTCCACCAAAGCGTCTCCTTTAACATCAATTTTGAAGTACTCGTAGCAAGGAACTGCTGGCTCCAAAGTCAATGCTGCCACTGGATGCCGCTACTGGCTCCTTCAAAGCGCTTCCTTAAGCATCAATTTTTAAGTACTCGCAGAAAGGAAAAGACACATTATTTCTGCAGCGCTCGTTCAAATGCTTTGCCAGTCTTTGTAGATGACAGATTCACACCCTGGCAGTAGGTTGTCCGGTGGGAAGGACACTGGTGGGGCTAACAGGCCGTTCTTCTTCCTTTAAGTTCCAAGTTTCTTCCCTTCAGGTTCCTCAGTAGTTTCAGGTACACTTAATCTTTCAGAACACATAGGTTTTTTTTCTCCAAATCATTGCCAATGTTACACTCCCAAAAGTCCAGAAGTAGCTGTGACGTAGGTTATACGCAAGAGGTTTATTAAGCTTAGTTACAGGATGATAAGTAGGATAATAAATTCAGCCCCACTAGGAGCAGCATCCTTGCTGCTCAGCCCACACACTCCAACTGTCTCTCTGTCACCCACACCAGGCACTCCACTACCTCATCAAGCATTCCAACATTCCACATACATCACATTCATACTGGCTGAGCAGCAGGGAATAGGTAACAAAGGGAAAGGTTGCATTATGGGAAGTCGAGTCACAACAGTTTGCAGTTCCGCTTCTTCCCAGGCGAGGAGGTCCGCACTCATGATACAGTTTTGGCCTCTCTGTGTACCTAGGATGGGCAGGGCAGGCGCATACGGGATACAGTCTCTGGTGAGGAATAAAGCACGTTTAAAGCACCTGTGGGCCACTGCTAGCATCAGCTGCTCTGGGGTCTTGTCCCGGGGTGAAATAGGCGCAGAATGGACAAGCTTGACCAGGCCTGGTGATGTGTGGCTGTATCTTCTGTGTGTTCTCCGCTCACTCATCTGGCCACCCACTGGAGTTGCACTGCCAGATAATAATGTTCTATGTGGGACATCGCAAGGCCTGCTTGATCCATCGGCAAGTACAGCTTGAACAGCGCAACCTGGTAGCAAGCGCCGTTCCAAATGAAATCTTGCATCATGCGCTCAAAACAGCGGAACACGGGGGGCGAATGTAAAGTGGCAGGTTCGCAAAGGAGTATAAAAGCCTGGGCAGCAGTACCATTTTCAGCAGGGCAATGCGGTCCATAACAGTCAGGGGAAGACTCCGCCAAAAGGACATCTGCGAACGTATAGCAGATACGGCGCACGTGACATTACCGTCCAGCAGGTCATCAGGCCAGTGGTAGATCCGGACACCGAGATAGCGAAAGATGGTGGGATGCCATCGAACATTCTGACCATTGATGGTTAGCTCAGGGTCAGTAGCGGATGGATCAAACGGGTACAAACATGACTTTGCCCAGTTGACTCGAAGGCCGGGTAGTGACGCGAATTTAGTGAGTATTTTGGCGATATCGTCTCAAGGCGCCCCAATGTCTCTAACGGTAAGTAGGAGGTCATCTGCATTAAGGTGACACCGAGTGCTTTCCGTCAGCAAGCGGTATCCCCCACACTGCACCGCATGGGGGGGCTGCTGCTAATGGTTCCATGGCCAAAGAGAACAGAAGCGGGGTGAACAGGAGATGGAAAAAGCTCTATACAATAACCTTGTACCGTCTGAAGAACCCATGGATCTGAGGTTAACCTGTTCCATTCAGGGAAAAACAAGCTTAAACGTCCTCCTACTGGAGGATGGCCAGAAACAAGGACGCTTACCTGAGCCTTGATATTCTCTGATTCTGAAACCACATTGTCTGAAACCCCGGTTCTTCTGTGAATAAAACTGAGGTTTGTAGTCCTGTTGCCATCCAAAGGAGCCTCTGGTTTGATTAAATGCACCCCTTGAGGTATTGCGGCCGGCAAAGTGGCTCCTGCCTTTGCCGGCCCTGCCAAAAACCCAATTACTAAAATATCTTTGCAAAGAAGATTGAGCTTTATCAATAGAATTAAAAGTTGCCACAAATTTACTGAGTTCCTTAATAAAGGAATCACCGAAAAGCAAGCCATTAGCGTCTTGGTCCGCTTCTTTGGATGCCAGATTACTTTGGGGTCAATTTTCACAAGCACACTCTTGCGTCTTTCCTGGGACATGGCTGAATTGACGTTACCTAATAAACAGATGGCTCTTTGGGCCTAATTGGTCAAAGTAACCGGATCCACTTTGGTGCCTTCAATCCTGGCTTCCTCCGCCCAGTCCAAAATCCTGGTAAGATAATGTAATCTAACAATCTGTCCTGACAATTGGTCCAGGCTCTGTCCACTCCCTTTTTAGGATCCTTTCCAAATTTAGTGAAGGATCAATGGTGGGAGTAGCTGCAATATTATTAGGCAGGGAAGGACGAAGGCATTCGTAACGAAGTCAGCTGCTGGAAAGTTTATCCAAGGGTTGTCGAAGTTTGTTGGAAACATAAAGAGATACATGCTCATAAGGAAACCACTCTGACATTAGGGTGACCGATAAGTGCAGGATCAAACATCGGTTGACCAGAAAAATCAAGTAAAGATTTAGCAGTATTGTTATCAGATTTTGATGACTCTCCCAGTTTGTTAAGAGAAGTTTTACGCCTCTTCTCCGCAGGCCCAGATCATTATGTCTGGATCATCCTTATCCATATCATCATCTGTGTCACCCATATCATCATCTGTATCTCGTAATTAGACAACCTTAATTGGCAACTTTGTCTTCATTGAAGTGCTAATTTCCTCAGACAGGGATATATTAAGAGGAGAGTCTTTACCTGAGGTTTTCATTTCAGACTAACGTTTTTTCACTTTTTTGGCATTACCCTCTTCAGAATTACTGGCCAAAATGTTTTGAGACTTCCAAAGATTTGGAAATATTAGACATAGAATCAGAAACAGCTTGGTTAACTGAGTCTTTAATAAATAAATTCAAATTATCTTTGAAATTCTGTGCCTCTTCATCTTCAGAATACATTTCCATTATAAAAATAGGCACTGAAAAAATATATAACAAAAATAGGGTACTGCCGCTTTAAATACCCAGGCCGATGGGAATGAAACCAGGAAATTGGCAGAAAAAGGCAACTTCAACCCCTAGGCGGCCAAGGAACAACTCCGGTCGTGACAGAGGCGGGCCCAGAAGGCGTGTCAACTGAGAGGGGTGGGCCGTTGACACAGAGAGGGAGGCAGAATGGCGGGCGGATGCGTAGTCCAAAAAAACTGCCTCAATCTGAAAGAACGAGGAATAAGGCACAGCCCCCGACCATCGGCACAATCGGCAAAGTCCAAAGGTGCGAGGCCCCGTCGCGAAGTGCTAAACCGCCACCGCCCTCAGCAACACAGAAGACCAACGTTCATCACAGAAAAAGAGAAACGTTGGGGCATAGAAAGATAATGGGCGAAACCAGGTGAACCTAAAACACTATTAAATAATACATTGAAAACCAATACTAAATACCTCCAAACAGTATAAAACATATATGAGGAGATTATTCGCAAAGATATTTATCTTGACTGCGAGCAGCAAGAAAAGAGGACTTGTTGCTACCAGTCAAGATACTTATAGGTCTACCTGTTGCTGAGTGTGTTATTTGTCTTTATGACAGCATTCTGTAGTTTTTACATGCTGGGAGTTGTAGTTTTTCTTGGCTGCTGTTTAAATAAAGGCAAGAAAAGATAGCATATTAGGAGCCTCCTAGTCTTGTAATAAAATTCCCTATTAAGAGCTAAATCATTCCTTGATGGTTCTTTATTAGATCACTTAAAATAGGTAGGACCCCATCAGTCATTTCTGTTTATCTTTAAGATTTATATATATTACCAATTACTAGAGAGAGAGTAGTCAACATTGAGATACAATTTGAGTTCTTGCTTTTAACCCCTTCGCTGCTAGGCCTTTTCCCCCTGTGCTAAGCCTTTTTTGGCTATTTGGGGTAGTTCGCGCTTAGGCCCCTGTAACTTTTTGACCACATAAGGTATCCACGCCAAATTTGCGTCCTTTTCTTCCAACATCATGGGGATTCTAAAGGTACCCAGGGTTTGTGGATTCCCCTGGAGGGGACCCAGAAATTAGCCAAAATACAGCTAAATTTAGTTTTTTTTGGGAAAATTGGGAAAAAAGGGCTGCAAGTGAAAGCGTCTGAGTTTTTCCCTGCAAATGGTATCAAAAAGGGTTTGTGGGGCTGAAATCACCATTTTCCCAGCTTTTAGGGAATGACAGACTTGTCAGAAAACCAAAATGTTTTACACAGTTTTGGCATTTTTCTGGGACATAGCCTATTTTTGCTATTTTTTGTGCTTTCAACCTCCTTCCCGTTAATGGTAGAAATGGGTATGAAAGCAATCATGGATCCTGGAAAGCTATACATTTTAGTAATGTAGACAAAATTCTGAATTCAGCAAGGGGTCATTTGTGTAGATCCTTCAAGGTTTCTTTATAGAAACTAACAGTTAAATATAGGAAAAATTGAAAATTAGTTGAAAAAAACAGCCTTTTGTGTCAACGTTTTCACCTGTAACTTCTTCTAATTACGACAGCTCTTTGAAAGCAATATACCGTTACATCCGCGGGACCTTACTGGTTGTGGGGATATATGGGACTTGTAGGTTCACCAAGAACCCGACGAACCCAGAGCCAAAATCTGAGCAGCTACTTGCAATGGTTTTTTATTATGTACCAGGTATATAGCAATTATTCTGTGAAAAAGTATACATGGAAAAATCGGTATGAAAGACATCTATGTATTTCTGAAATGGGAACAAAATATAGAATTTAGAAACAGTAGATATTTGCACATTTCCGAATTTGGAATACTCATACTAGCATGAGAATTATCGGTCATTTTTCAAAATGACTTCTTTTTTACACATTGTCTTTCATTTGGAAGGCAGAAATGCATTGAAAGTCCATAGATAATAACAGTTGCTTTACAAATCTGAATTACCCTAAGTCTCCCGATCAATCAATCAATCAA
Organism: Calotriton arnoldi; assembly: GCA_963921515.1. Lineage (NCBI taxonomy): Eukaryota > Metazoa > Chordata > Amphibia > Caudata > Salamandridae > Calotriton > Calotriton arnoldi. Next base: position 1,653,388 of record CAWUFW010003696.1, read on the forward strand.
TCACGGCATTTATAGAGCGCGCTACTCACCCGGGAGGGTCTCAAGGCGCTGGGGGAGGGGGTAAGTTACTGCTCGAACAGCCAGGTCTTGAGCTGCTTCCTGAAGGCGAGATGGTCCTGGGTTCGCCGAAGGTGAGTGGGGAGGGAGTTCCAGGTCTTGGCCGCCAGGTAGGAGAAGGATCTTCCTCCGGCGGTGGTTCTGCGGATGCGTGGTACGGTGGCGAGGGCGTGGCTGGTTGATCGTAGCTGGCGTGTGGGCGTGTAGAAGGACATGCGGTCGTTGAGGTACTTTGGGCCCAGGTCGTGGAGGGCCTTGTGTGCGTGGGTGAGGAGTCTGAACGTGATTCTCTTGCTGACGGGGAGCCAGTGCAGGTCTTTCAGGTGTACGGTGATGTGGCTGTGTCGGGGATGTCCAGGATGAGTCGTGCGGAGGCGTTCTGGATGCGCTGGAGTCTCTTTGAAGTTTGGCTGTGGTTCCGGCGTAGAGGGTGTTCCCATAGTCCAGTCGGCTGGTGACGAGTGCCTGGGTGACGGTCTTCCTGGTTTCAGTGGGGATCCATCTGAAGATCTTGCGGAGCATGCGCAGGGTGTTGAAGCATGAAGATGAGACGGCGTTGACTTGTTTGGTCATTGATAGGGAGGAGTCCAGGATGAAGCCCAGGTTGCGTGCGTGGTCCGTTGGCTTGGGTGCGGTGCCCAGGGCCGGGGGCCACCAGGAGTCGTCCCAGGCGGAGGGTGATGAGCCCAGGATGAGGATAAAAATTGTACCTCACTTGTGTGGGTAGGCATAGTGCCTACGACAGGAAACGGCTCAAAACGCAACGTGAACACACCACATTTTCACAATGAAAAATTACCCTTTTTTTGCAAAGTGCCTAGCTGTAGTTTTTGAACCCTAGCTCTGCCGGCACCTAGGGAAACCTAGCAAACCTATACATTTTTGAAGACTAGACACCCAGGGGAATCCAGGATGGGGTGACTTGACTGGCTCCTACCAAGTTCTGTTACCCAAAATCCCTTGCAAACCTAACAAATTGTTAAAAAAAACACATTTTCCTCACATTTCTGTGGTGGAAAGTTCTGGATTCTGTGTGGATCCACAAATTTCCACCCACCCCGCGTTCCCCAAAGTCTTCCGAGAAAAATGGTACCTCACTTGCGTGGGTAGGCCTAGTGCCCGCGACATGAAACAGCGCAAAACCCAACATGGACACACCACAATTTCACAGTGAAAAATGACCCTTTTTTGGCAAAGTGCCTAGCTGTAGTTTTTGAACCCTAGCTCTGCCGGCACCTAGGGAAACCTAGCAAACCTATACATTTTTGAAAACTAGACACCCAGGGGAATCCAGGATGGGGTGACTTGACTGTCTCCCACCAGGTTCTGTTACCCAGAATCCCTTGCAAACCTAAACAATTGTAAAAAAAACACATTTTCCTCACATTTCTGTGGTGGAAAGTTCTGGAATCTGCGTGGAGCCACAAATTTCCACCCACCCCGCGTTCCCCAAAGTCTTCCGAGAAAAATGGTACCTCACTTGCGTGGGTAGGCCTAGTGCCCGCGACAGGAAACGGCGCAAAACGCAACGTGGACACACCACAATTTCACAGGGAAAAATGACCCTTTTTTGGCAAAGTGCCTAGCTGTAGTTTTTGAACCCTAGCTCTGCCGGCACCTAGGGAAACCTAGCAAACCTATACATTTTTGAAAACTAGACACCCAGGGGAATCCAGGATGGGGTGACTTGACTGTCTCCCACCAGGTTTTGTTACCCAGAATCCCTTGCAAACCTAAACAATTGTCAAAAAAAACACATTTTCCTCACATTTCTGTGGTGGAAAGTTCTGGAATCTGCGTGGATCCACAAATTTCCACCCACCCCGCGTTCCCCAAAGTCTTCCGAGAAAAATGGTACCTCACTTGCGTGTGTAGGCGTAGTGCCCGCGACAGGAAACGGCGCAAAACGCAACGTGGACACACCACAATTTCACAGGGAAAAATGACCCTTTTTTGGCAAAGTGCCTAGCTGTAGTTTTTGAACCCTAGCTCTGCCGGCACCTAGGGAAACCTAGCAAACCTATACATTTTTGAAAACTAGACACCCAGGGGAATCCAGGATGGTGTGACTTGTCTGGCTCTCACCAGGTTCTGTTACCCAGAATCCCTTGCAAACCTAAATAATTGTCCACAAAAACACATTTTCCTCACATTTCTGTGGTGGAAAGTTCTGGAATCTGCGTGGATCCACAAATTTCCACCCACCCCGCGTTTCCCAAAGTCTTCCGAGAAAAATGGTTCCTCACTTGCGTGGGTAGGCCTAGTGCCCGCGACAGGAAACGGCGCAAAACGCAACGTGGAGACACCACAATTTCACAGTGAAAAATTACCCTTTTTTGGCAAAGTACCTAGCTGTAGTTTTTGAACCCTAGCTCTGCCGGCACCTAGGGAAACCTAGCAAACCTATACATTTTTTAAAACTAGACACCCAGGGAAATCCAGGATGGGGTGACTTGTCTGGCTCTCACCAGGTTCTGTTACCCAGATTCCTATGCAAACCTAAAAAATTGTCAAAAAAAACACATTTTCCTCACATTTCTGTGGTGGAAAGTTCTGTAATCTGCATGGATCCACAAATTTCCACCCACCCCGCGTTCCCCAAAGTCTTCCGAGAAAAATGGTACCTCACTTGCGTGGGTAGGCCTAGTGCCCGCAACAGGAAACAGCGCAAAACGCAATGTGGACACACCACAATTTCACAGTGAAAAATGACCCTTTTTTGGCAAAGTACCTAGCTGTAGTTTTTGAACCCTAGCTCTGCCGGCACCTAGGGAAACCTAGCATACCTATACATTTTTGAAAACTAGACACTCAGGGTAATCCAGGATGGGGTGACTTGTCTGGCTCTCACCAGGTTCTGTTACCCAGAATCCTTTGCAAACCTAAACAATTGTCAAAAAAAACACATTTTCCTCACATTTCTGTGGTGGAAAGTTCTGGAATCTGTGTGGATCCACAAATTTCCACCCACCCCGCGTTCCCCAAAGTCTTCCGAGAAAAATGGTACCTCACTTGCATGGGTAGGCCTAGTGCCCGCGACAGGAAACGGCGCAAAACGCAACGTGGAGACACCACAATTTCACAGTGAAAAATGACCCTTTTTTGGCAAAGTGCCTAGCTGTAGTTTTTGAACCCTAGCTCTGCCGGCACCTAGGGAAACCTAGCAAACCTATACATTTTTGAAAACTAGACACCCAGGGGAATCCAGGATGGGGTGACTTGACTGTCTCCCACCAGGTTCTGTTACCCAGAATCCCTTGCAAACCTAAACAATTGTCAAAAAAAACACATTTTCCTCACATTTCTGTGGTTGGAAGTTCTGGAATCTGCGTGGATCCACAAATTTCCACCCACCCCGCGTTCCCCAAAGTCTTCCGAGAAAAATGGTACCTCACTTGCGTGTGTAGGCGTAGTGCCCGCGACAGGAAACGGCGCAAAACGCAACGTGGACACACCACAATTTCACAGGGAAAAATGACCCTTTTTGGCAAAGTGCCTAGCTGTAGTTTTTGAACCCTAGCTCTGCCGGCACCTAGGGAAACCTAGCAAACCTATACATTTTTGAAAACTAGACACCCAGGGGAATCCAGGATGGTGTGACTTGTCTGGCTCTCACCAGGTTCTGTTACCCAGAATCCTTTGCAAACCTAAATAATTGTCAAATAAAACACATTTTCCTCACATTTCTGTGGTGGAAAGTTCTGGAATCTGCGTGGATCAACAAATTTCTTCCCTCCCAGCGTTCCCCCAGGTCTCCCGATAAAAATGGTACCTCACTTGCGTGGGTGGGTCAAGGACCCGCAACAGGCAAGGGCCCAAAACCTATTGAGGCTACATCAAAATTACCTATCACAAACCAACCTGGTTTTACAAGGGGGGTTCCATGAGTTTTTGGCCCTGGGCTCGGCGGCCATCAAGGGAAACCTACCAAACCCACACATTTCTGGAAACTAGACACCCGGGGGAGTCCAGCGAGGTATTGCTTGCGTGGGTCCCCCAACATTCTCCTACCCAGAATCCCCTGCAAACCTCAAATTTTGCTGAAAAAAAATCACTTTTTTCTCAAATTTCTGTGTGGGAAAGTTCTGGAATCTGCGTGGATCCACAAATGTCCTCCCACCCAGCGTTCCCCCAGGTCTCCCGATAAAAATGGTACCTCACTTGCGTGGGGGGGTCAAGGACCCGCAACAGTAAACAGCGCAAAACCTATTGAGGCGACATCAAAATTACCCATCACAAACCAACCTGGTTTTGCAAGGGGGGTCCCATGAGTTTTTGGCCCTGGGCTCGGCGGCCATCTAGGGAAACCTACCAAATCCACACATTTCTGGAAACTAGACACCCGGGGGAGTCCAGCGAGGTATGGCTTGCGTGGGTCCCCCAACATTCTCCTACCCAGAATCCCCTGCAAACCTCAAATGTTGCTGAAAAAAATCACTTTTTTCTCAAATTTCTGTGTGGGAAAGTTCTGGAATCTGCGTGGATCCACAAATGTCCTCCCACCCAGCGTTCCCCCAGGTCTCCCGATAAAAATGGTACCTCACTTACGTGGGTGGGTCAAGGACCCGCGACAGGCAAGGGCCCAAAACCTATTGAGGCGACATCAAAATTACCTATCACAAACCAACCTGGTTTTGCAAGGGGGGTCCCATGAGTTTTTGGCCCTGGGCTCGGCGGCCATCTAGAGAAACCTACCAAACCCACACATTTCTGGAAACTAGACACCCGGGGGAGTCCAGCGATCCACAAATTTCCTCCCAAATTTACCTCACTTGTGTGGGTGGGGCAAGGGCCTGTGACTGGGAAGAGCCCAAAACATAGGGAATAAGGGTATAGCACCGAGAATTCTAAGCGCTACATTTTGTTTAAAAATACGTTTTTAGCCAATTCTGCATTGGACAGCCACACAAGTGAGGTATCATTTTACTCGGGACACTAAGGAGAACGCTGTGGGGTAGGACATTTGTGCCGGCACGGTGATTCCACACAAACAAAATGTGGAAAATGTGGTTTTTTCAGCTAAATTTGAGGTTTGCCTGGCATTCTGGGTAGGAAAACGTTGGGGGATCCATGCAAGCCATACCTCATTGGACTCCCCCGGGTGTCTAGTTTTCAGAAATGTTTGGGTTTGGTACTTTCCCAAGATGGCCGCCGAGCCCGGGGCCAAAATCTCAGGTGTCCCCCCCCCCCAAAACCAGGTAGTTTTCTTATAGGTAATTTTGAAGTCTCCACAGTACGATTTGGGCCATTTCCTGTTGCAGCCACTATGCCTACCCACACAAGTGAGGTACCATTGGGAGGAAATTTGTGGATCCACGCAGATTCCAGAACTTTCCCACACAGAAATTTGAGAAAAAAGTGACGTTTTACAGCAAAATTTGAGGTTTGCAGGAGATTCTGGGTAGGAGAATGTTTGGGGACCCATGCAAGCCATACCTCGCTGGACTCCCCGGGTGTCTAGTTTCCAGAAATGTGTGGGTTTGGTAGGTTTCCTAGATGGCCGCCGAGCCCAGGGCCAAAAACTCATGGGACCCCCCTTACAAAACCAGGTTGGTTTGTGATAGGTAATTTTGATGTAGCCTCAATAGGTTTTGGGCCCTTGCCTGTCGCGGGTCCTTCACCCACCCACGCGAGTGAGGTACCATTTTTATCGGGAGACCTGGGGGAACGCTGGGTGGGAGGAAATTTGTGGATCCACGCAGATTCCAGAACTTTCCCACACAGAAATTTGAGAAAAAAGTGATTTTTTCAGTGAAATTTGAGGTTTGCAGGGGATTCTGGGTAGGAGAATGTTGGGGGACCCACGCAAGCCATACCTCGCTGGACTCCCCCGGGTGTCTAGTTTCCAGAAATGTGTGGGTTTGGTAGGTTTCCCTAGCTGGCCGCCGAGCCCAGGGCCAAAAACTCATGGAACCCCCTTACAAAACCAGGTTGGTTTGTGATAGGTAATTTTGATGTCGCCTCAATAGGTTTTGGGCCCTTGCCTGTCGCGGGTCCTTCACCCACCCACGCGAGTGAGGTACCATTTTTATCGGGAGACCTGGGGGAACGCTGGGTGGGAGGAAATTTGTGGATCCACGCAGATTCCAGAACTTTCCCACACAGAAATTTGAGAAAAAAGTGATTTTTTCAGTGAAATTTGAGGTTTGCAGGGGGATTCTGGGTTGGAGAATGTTGGGGGACCCACGCAAGCCATACCTCGCTGGACTCCCCCGGGTGTCTAGTTTCCAGAAATGTGTGGGTTTGGTAGGTTTCCCTAGCTGGCCGCCGAGCACGGGGCCAAAAACCCAGGTGACCCCCCTTGCAAAACCAGGTTGTTTTGTGATAGGCAAATTTATTGTCGCCTCACTACGTTTTGGGCCCTTACCTGTCGAGGGTACTTGGGCCTCCCACGCGAGTGAGGTACCATTTCTATTGGGATACTTGGAGAAAGGCGGGGGTAGGAAATTTGTTGTTTCTTTCTGCAGCGTGAAAATTTTGGCACACTAATGCAAGGAAAATGTGACAGACATTTTGAGGTTTGCAGGACATTGTGGGTAAGATAACGTGTTGGTATCCACAAAAGAGACATCACCATGTACTCCCATGGGTGTTTAGTTTACGACAATATCTACAGTTGCTAGGTTATTCTTAGATGGAATGTACACCTTGGCAGAGAGACTAAAAAGACAAAGATTACTGCACAGCCATCTATTCCTCAAGCACACACACATACTGGTTGGATTTTGCATGAGGGAGAGTGATGGTTCAGTATATAAATTTTTATTAACAAGAGATTTCACAAAAATGAAATTCACTGTCAATAATTAAAAGGACAAAAAACTGAACCAGTGACTCGCAGCTCGTGAGCTGTAAAGCCACGGCAAGGCACCAACCGCTTTACAGGCCATTCACACACCTTTCATACATGATACACACAAGACCATTCACACCACCAGGCACGAAACCAACACATTATAACACTCACAAAAAGGGACAAGGTACACCCTGCTTGAGAAAGACAGAAAAGACATATATTTATGCAAAACCACCTATTCTTCAAGCGCACAGACATACTGGTTGGATTTGGCACGAGGGTGAGTGATGGTTCAGTATATACAGTTGTATTAACCAGAGATTACACAAAAATGAAATGCACTGTTAATAATTGAAAGGACGAGAAACTGAACCATTGACTCACAGCTCGTGAGCTGTAAAGCCACGACAAGGCACCAACCGCTTTACAGGCCATTCATACACCTTTCATACGTGTGACACATACAAAACCATTTACACCTCCAGCCGCGGGCCCAGCACATTACAACGCTCACACCAGCAGACAGCGCCATTCAAGGGCCCATCACTTTCACACGCCCACATTCCTGACACAGCAACCACACCAGCTCACAGATTGCGTGGAGTGGCGTTTAGCTAGCAGTGTGTGTAGTGACCAGCAGCAAGTCACTACTCACACACCGCCAGCCAAGCGCCCGTCCACGCACACTGCCAGCCAAGCGCCAATCCACGCACGCCAGCCAAGCGCCAATCCACGCACACCGCCAGCCAAGCGCCAGTCCACGCACACCGCCAGCCAAGTGCCAATACACGCACGCCAGCCAAGCGCCAATCCACGCACACCGCCAGCCAAGCACCAGTCCACGCACACCGCCAGCCAAGCGCCAATCCACGCACACCGTCAGCCAAGCACCAATCCACACACACCGCCAGCCAAGCGCCAATCCACGTACACCGCCAGCCAAGCGCCAGTCCACTCACCGCCAGCCAAGCTCCAGTCCACTCACCGCCAGCCAAGCACCAGTCCACGCACACCGCCAGCCAAGCTCCAGTCCATGCACACCGCCAGCCAAGTGCCAGTCCATGCACACCGCCAGCCAAGCGCCAGTCCACGCACACCGTCATAAATTGTTTTTAAACAAGAAAGAAAACACAAACAAATTGCAACTAAATACAAAACTATAACTACAAAAACAACAGCAGTAACTAAAGACATCATTCTATTGCCAAACGTTAAACTGAACAACTATATAAAACCATACAGACCAGGCAGTACACTATTAGACTCATGGTTGCTCCCAAAAACTCTTTTGAGTGTGATACAATCTGAAACATGTGGGCACACACAGCCCAGGATTAGAAGGACAATCGGCACAGTGCATACGACTCTCCTTCCGCACACCTCTTCGCAAGCAGACTCTACATCTCTTACAGGGATTGGTTTTTTGGGCGTGGGAGGAATTAAATCAGGAAAGTGGCGATCTTTCAATCTAGCCACATCCTCCACCACTCCAACTCTAGGAACACTTGCCTGTTCCACAACAACAAGGCTGCCTATCACAGACTCCTGAAACTGAACAAAAGTCATCTTTGACGCAGGAGAGCACTCCTTGAACACAACAAAAGCATTGAAAGTTGCTAAATTGAAGAGATGGATGGCCAACTTCTTATACCAAATGTAAGCCTTACGAATAGCAGTGTAAGGTTCCAACCTCTGATCTACTCTATCAACACCACCCATGTGCTTATTGTAGTCTAAAATGCACACAGGTTTGCGCACTTCAGCAATCTGACCCCAAACAGCCACAGCTGAAGTACTCTCATCATGGATGGTAGTCAGCATGTACACATCCCTCCTGTCCACAAATTTCACAGCTTGTAGTTCATCACTACGCAAGGAACTGCACTGTCCCCTCTGAAGTTTTTTGCAAACAAGCTCTTTTGGATAACCTTTACGGTTAGAGCGGATTGTGCCACAAGCAAAAGTGTCCACTTTGAACAATTCCTTAAACAATTGCACAGCAGTGTAGAAGTTATCAAGGTACAAAAGGTGGCCTCTGTTAAACAGTCCTCTAGCAAGATCCCACACAATTTTCTCTGAAACTCCAAAAGTGGACGGACAACCAGGGGGGTCAATAGTGGAATCCCTACCAGTGTACACACGGAAATTAAAAACATATCCTGTCCTACTTTCAGACAACATATACAGCTTAATTCCATAACGTGCCCTCTTGCTTGGAATGTACTGCCTAAAAACCAAACGGCCCTTGAACAGGACCAAAGACTCATCAATAGATATTTCTTTCCCTGGAGTATAGATCTCTGAAAATCGAACTACAAAGTGATCAAGAACAGGAAGAATCTTAAAAAGACGGTCACAGTCAGGGTAATCTCGTGGCAACGCCAAAGCATTATCAACAAAATGCAGCATCCGAAGCAAAAGTAAATACCGATCACGAGTCATAATTGCAGGAAATATGGCCGTTGCCATCAAGGGACTGGTAGACCAATATGAAGCCATGGACGGCTTCCTTATCAAACCCATCAATAAAGTCAAACCCAAAAACTTCTTCATCTGTTCCAGATTTGTGGGAGTCCACCGGGTAGCTCTAGAGTGGGGCCTAAGTCTGGCACTGTTGTCCCTCAAAAACTGTTCAGCATACAAATTAGTCTGCTCAACAATCTCACCCAAAAATACATCATCCATAAACAACTGAAAAAACTGTATAGGCAAAAAAAAATCACAATCCACTCTCACCCTGCATCACCACTAAAGGCAGGCAACACCGGCTGCACCATGTTTGGATCAACCCAGAGTCCAGCACTTCCAGTAGGAAGCCTAGCAGCCTGAGGCTGCAATCCAGATGCCTCTTGCACCATTGGCACAGCAGTGTCCTCCTCTAAAACAGGCACTTCATCCGCACTGAGAGTAGCTTCATCCACACCGAGAGTAGCTTCATCCGCACTGAGAGTACCTTCATCATCCGATGATTCCATGTGGAGAGAAAACTCACTGCCTGAATCTTCCCTCCCTCCTCTCCCTCAGACACACTGTCAGTCTCATAATCCTGCTCAGAGGAAGATTCAAGAAGCATACCAACCACCTGCTGAGCAGTCATTCTACGGCTAGCCATAATGCTTACTAATAAAGGTAACTTGTCAAACAAGTCAACAACAACAAATCCTTTGTAAAAAAGAAATAAACAAAATGTAGCTTTATCACAAAGACCTATATACTCCAACACTATACCACTCACTTGACAGAAGCAGCTAGACTCACCACCACCTACTCTGCACAGACAGTAAGGATCAACAATATCCCACTAAATAAGAAAAAGAAAAAAATTACACATAAGACAATGCAAAACACATCGCAAAAAATGTCATGCTCAGAACACTAACAAATATGCTGCCATTATGACACCACTTACAAAAAATTCATTCATGCATGACAATAATACTCATTTGCAGTAAACACAACAAAAATGTTTTTCTTACCAAGTAAATGCAATTACGCAAAACTGCAGAACAACCACTGCCGAAACCGCAAACAGGAATCAAAAGCTTTACACTAGATTAAAAAAGGAGAAAAAATCCAGAAGCTAAGCTAAGGGGTAGGTGGGCCTAAGAGTATAAATAAAATATTCACCCCTCTAAAAGGGGAGCAACCCTTGCCCTTGAGGCCACTCACCAACACAAAAATTTAAAAACCCCTGTTGTCTAGTGGCTTCTGCCCCCCATGGGGGCAGATGGGCCTTAAAACATACTGCTGATCTGCCACCCAAAGAGGACAGAAATGGCCACAATCATCCTCCCATAAAGGGGAGCGACCCTTGCCCAAGGGGCCACTCCCCACAAACAAATCCCTTGTGGTCTAGTGGGCCCAAACATGACAAGCCCCAGCCCCCAAAGGAGAGCGACCCTTGCCCAAGGGGTCACTCTCCCCCCCAAAAATCTGTGGTGGCCTAGTGGGCCCTAGATTAAAAAAAAGGTGAGATTTCCCCACCCCAATGGGGGCAGACAGCCAAAAAGGAAGTGACCCTTGCCCAAGGGGCCACTCCCCACAAAGTATTCCCTGGTGGTACAGTGGGCCAAACATGGGGAGACACAGCCCCCAAAGGAGAGCGACCCTTGCCCAAGGGGTCACTCTCCCAAAAACAATTCCCTGGTGGCCTAGTGGGACCTAGATTAAAAAAAAAAGGCGAGATCTGCCCCCCCCCCATGGGGGCAGACAGCCAAAAACATAGCCCCCGAAGGGGAGTGACCCTTGCCCAAGGGGCTACTCCCCACAAAGTATTCCCTGGTGGTCCAGTGGGCCACTTTAAAAAAAAATGGCGAAATCTGCCCTCCAGAGGGGCAGACACAGCCAAAAAATATTACCCCATAGGGGAGTGACCCTTGCCCAAGGGGCCACTCCCCACACATTGCTTGCTGGTGGTCCAGTGGGCCAATTTATTTATAAATAATTATAAATATGCCCCCCCCCAGGGGGGCAGACAAAGCCAATAACTAATGCCCCCTAAGGGGAGCGACCCTTGCCTAAGGGGCCGCTCCCCACAAAAATCCCTGGTGGTCTAGTGGGCCAAATATGGGGAGAGACAGCCCCCAAAGGAGAGCGACCCTTGCCCAAGGGGTCACTCTCCCAAAAAAAAATCCCTGTTGGCCTAGTGGGCCCTAGATATAAAAAAAAAGGCTTGATCTGCCCCCCCATGGGGGCAGACAGCCAAAATCATACCGAAGGGGAGTGACCCTTGCCCAAAGGGCCACTCCCCACACATTTCTTGCTGGTGGTCCAGTGGGCCAATTATTTTATAAATAAATAAATATATGCCCCCCCCCAGGGGGCAGACAAAGCCAATAACGTATGCCCCCTAAGGGGAGCGACCCTTGCCTAAGGGGCCGCTCCCCCAAACAGTAAATTGATTCACAAGTTAAAAAAATCCCTGTGTCTAGTGGGCATTCCTGCTGCACGATCGCACGATCGTGCAGCAGGAATGCACAAAAGAAGCATCAGGGGAAAGAAAAACCCTTTCCTTTCCCCCCCGATGCCTCTATTGCTCAAATCCCCCCCTCCCCAGAGGAAAAACTTACCTCTTTGTTCCCCGACGCGCTGGAAGCAAATGGCTTCCTGCGCGTCGGGGAACAAAGGGAAACCTCCAAAGACGTCAGCGCGCAAGGCGCGCTGACGTCATTGATGACGTGGAAGGGGGGCGGGGGGAGGCAGGGGAAGGGCTTCCCCTGCCTTCCCCGGTGAAAACACTTAGATCGGCGTGCCAAGGGGGGAGCGCCAGCGCTTCCCCCGTGGGTGGGTGCCATGACGGCCGGGAGCAGTCATGAGCACACGCCCACTGTGTGTCATGACGGCTCCCGGCCGTCATGAGCACAGAAGGGGTTAAGCCCTACCAAAGCAGCCCCCTACCTGCTAATTTCATTTATGGCATGTCCAACCCCTCCATAAACTATAATTCGAGTAAGTATTAACAGAAAATTCCCAGTGAATCCAGGACAATTAGATTCTTTCTAATAAATTGCTTTTTTAGGATCTTTTCCTGGCTTTGCAGGACTCTAGTTTTTTCAACTCCAAGCGACTTTTCTATGCAGAATGCCAATGTTTAATTACTTCTTTTTTCTTCTTCTTTAAGCCACTAGAGAATCAAGAGTTAAACTTTGTTTGATGGTCATTCCCAGAACCCTTGGAAGATTTGCGGCTGTTTTGTACAATTATCCACTTCATGCCACCTCACTCCATGCTGACACATGATTGCTGTATTTTTCATTTTGTATTATCTTGTCCTTATCAAGTATTGAGTTCATAGTACTTAGACTTAGCCAATTCTTTGTCTGTATTTTGTTTCCCCATTCTTCTATTTTCTTTGGATGTGAGATTCCCCATTTGAGTCTCTTAAATTTTATCAGGCCAGTGAATTCCCCTAAGGTTGTATTACTATCATGTCATATTATATGAAAGGATAATTCCATACTCTGCACAAAATGGGCACTATAAACGTTTCCACTATTTTGAAATACTTTATATGTTAGAAAACGTGCAGGCCTGCAAAGGTGTAATCAATGGTTTTTGCACTATGTTCAGCGATTCTCATGCGAGCAGCAGGTATATTTGATGTCAATCTGCCATTTAAGCATCAAACGCCTATGTTATACAAAAAATTCAGAAAGATCCTGGTTTGTCTAGTGGATTTTTGATTTGGGAATACACACTGCCAATGATTGAATCTGGGGCATTGATTTCTTCATTACATATGCTACCATGTTGGAGTCACCGGTTATTATTAGTTTTCATGTCCTTCCGTGGTGAGGCATTGGATGGGTGACAGTTGCCTTAAACTGTATTCCGACACAACTGAAATCCACTTTTTTTGGCACTAGCAAGTTCCCCGATTCTCTCAGTTGGTGGCTGTCAGAGCTAGCGGCACCTCCTGCTCCCTCCTCATGTGTGAGAATCCTGGGAACCAAATTTGACTCCGCCTTGTCATTTGAACCGCAGGTCAAAGTGGTCTCGGCTAGCTGCTTAACTACCTTGAAGTTTCTGAGGAGACTCATATGCTGCGGGTGGCGGTGACGCTTACCCGGGCACTTGGAGGCAGACGATCTCATGCACGGATCAGAGGCATATCTGAGGGAGCTGCCTAAAGCCTGACGGAGCCAAGAGGGCAGCTGTACGCCGAGGCAGAGGAAAGACACACGCCCAAGGTGTGTGCAACGGAGAGCGGAGCCGGGGCTCCTGCTCGTGATTGTGGACTTGGCCAGACAAAGGGGAGTTGCTGCGGCCCCGGCCTGGACGTGCTTACCGAGTGGTGGACACTGGTAACAGACCCCGGGCCCAGGACGGAGCGCCCTGCTTTAAAGTGAGCGCCTATATGGTTCCATTTGCACGCTGGGCGTGCCACCTGCCAATGGAAATGTGAAGCAAGCAGCTGGGGCTCTGCCAGTTGAGAGCTGCTGGTCTTGGCTGTAGTCTGAGGATTTGGAGCACAACCAATGCTGGCACAAGAGGAGGAACTTCTTTGGCGATCCCCTGATCTATCGCATTCCCGCCGCTACCCCCGCAGTGAGACACCTGGGGGGGGAGGGGGCGCCGGGAGTACTCCATTGTGAAATCTGGACAGTAATATACTTATAACGGGACTTAGTCAAGGAGAAATGTGGGGCAGATATCCTGCTGAGCCAGTTGTTAATAAATACTGATTTTCCTCCTGTGAAGCACCACCTCCCTCACACTCGCTTAAGGAGCACCAGTTATAGGCAGAGCCGACAGCGGTGGCGGTCCCCATAGTTCTGGGTGTACATAACAGAAACACAGATTGCTACCACTGGAACTCTCACATGGGGCATACCAGGAGAGCGTGCTCCAGAACATCTTCCACGTCCTCCTCAGTCATGGAGGCGGACCAACAAGACTCTCAGACATCGCAGACCTCACTGCAGGGAGACAGATTCAATGCGATACTCCAAGCCATAGAAAGATCTCGAATCTCCCTGGAATCTAAAATCGACAACGTAGCAGCAGATCTTACACTCCTGCATGCCAATCATAAGAAATTGTCGGAACGCGTCACCACTGTTGAACAAACCCTATCGGAAGTACAACCAATTACAGACATACTGGAGAAGCAGATGAGGGAATATGAAAGTAGGCTCTGCCATCTAGAAGACAGGATGGAAGACGCAGAAGGACGGTCTAGGCGAAACAATGTCCGCCTTATTGGTTTACCGGAGGGCGTGGAGGGTCAGGATGCAGTGGGGTTCACTGAAAAATGGATATGGGAAATCCTACGGGCAACATCGCTGACGCCCTTCTTTACGGTTGAAAGGGCGCTTCGAGTTCCAACCAAGAAACCAGCCACGGGGTCCAACCCCCGCCTGTTTCTCTTCAAGATGCTCCACTACCGTGATAGAGACTCCATTCTGCGAGAGGCACGAAAGCTGCAAGAAATTAGCATAGAGAACGCCAAAGTGATGTTTTCCCTGATTACACTATCAGAGTGCAACGTCAGCGCAGTTCCTTTTTAGCAGTAAAAAAACAATTGCGGCAGCTGGACATTCAGTACTCCTTGCTTTTTCCCACATGGCTGCGTATAATGGCCGATGGCAAAACCAGATTTTTTGACACACCGCAAGACACCTGGGACTGGCTGGAGGCAGCAGGGAAATTCTCAGGCCCCCGACCGACTGGCAGAGGACACATTCACGGAGACTTGATCAAACCACTGACACGGAGTAGACAGCAAAAAAAGACACACACGCCAAAGCTGACTGCAGCACCGAACTTAGAGCAGATCATCGAGGAGTGCCGACAGGCTGTGCAGGAAGCAGAATGAATATCGGACTTGACTAAAGACTCGGACAGAGAAGGGCTATCTGTTCGGTCCTCCGATGATGAAGGCTCCTCGATTGTTTGCCCTTCTGACACTAACTCAACAACCCTACCAGATGTCACCCCGCAAACTGCGGAAGGACTCATATAAAGGGAATTGTATCCTTTGCACGGCAATATGTCGCTTGTTGATGTGATTTGCGTCTGCCCGTACAGTATATAAAAGCTTTGGACTGGTTTGGGGGTGTTGGGTGGAGGGGGGTTGTGGATGGGGAGGAATCAGTACAAACTACTCCTTTAGGAGGACGACACGCTAGATGGGTCACACATGCTCGCAGATAGATGAGACATCCTGTAGGGTACGGGTAACTCTAAACACCAGGTGATATTGTTGCATTTGAACGCTCTATAAGCCTCGTACTCCCGTTCCCATACACTTTAGAGTGAGTTATTGTTTCACTTAAGCTTCGCTCCGAGTTTGGGCAGCCCCACGCGGTTGCAAGGCCTGCTCTTTTGGTATTATAAGACTGCCAGGTTGGCGTTGAGTTCTGTATTTGGCCCTCCCTGGCCCTAACCCCGGACGCTACTCTCAGGCAGACTTACTGGTATTCACCCCACCACTCTCGACTTAAGAACCGGATTAAACTCACTGCATGGCAGCACAACGTATAATGAGGTGGAATGTCCGGGGCTTGCTCACTCCATCCCGCAGATATGCAGTGTATGCATACCTCAAAAGACACAACGTGCAGATAGCCCTCCCCCAAGAATCCCACTTAACACACACAGAGACAAGTAAGCTATAGCGTAGATGGCGAGGGCAAGTCTTCGCCACGAACTACTCAGCATTTGCCCGCAGTGTCTTGATTTGGGTCCGACCGAGTACCCCCCTCCTTGTAGAGGAAGTAGTCACGGATCCTGAGGGTAGATACATATTTCTTAGAGGCAAACTGGATGGGAGATGCCTTTTGATAGGCAATATCTATGCACCTAACACAGAACAAGGACCCTTCTGGACTTAACTTTCGGCGGTGCTTTCCAGATGGTGCGATCTGCCCTGGGTAATAGGGGGCGACTTTAATAGCGTACTGGACATAGCCATGGATCGTTCATTCCCACAATTACGCAGTACAGCAGCATCCACGGGGGCCCAGACACTAGAGACTTGGGCGAAAGGCTGGGGATTGATGGACATATGGAGACACCGTAATCCTGACACCAGGGTATACTCCTATTACTCGGCTCCACATACTTTACATGTTCTGCTGGATAGGTTCCTAAGCACACACAACCTATTACCATACATAATACAAGCGGAATATGTAGGACGTACGCATTCTGATCACAACCCACACTTTATGACGCTGGCGTGGAATGCACTGCGCCCTCCAATTCCAACATGGCGCCAGCAGCCTGCTTTGCTTGAAGACCCCCATTCCGTGAATCTATCCGCACAGCAATGGAGGACTATTTCACCCATAACACTGGCACATCAGCGCTGATAGAATGGGATGCTTTTAAGGTAATGATGCAGAGTGCTGTCTGGGTCTGGGTTGCGGGGTGCGGAGGCAGGTGGAGGTAGAGCTTCAAGAGGTGGAATGTGAGCTGCTGTCATTAGAGACGCAGGAATCCACTGCTTCACTTTGCTCCTCAGGGTTAACAAAGGCAGGGTCGAGACACACTGAGTTGCTTGAAAGACTGAGGTGCCTGAACTATGCAGCACACTCAGTCAAGACACATGCGAAAGCAGACCGCTCAGGCACCCTACTAGAGTGGATGATTCGGCAGGATCATTCCTGCATACCCATAACGGCAGTACGGTCACTGGCTGGGATAATGAGATACACTCAGCACGAAATACACAAAGAATTGGTAATTCATTTCACCTCTCTGTACCAAACAACCATGGAAGCCTCTGACTTGGAGCAGAATAGCTTTCTAGATGACCTCCCATTTAAGACACTAACCCCAGAGCAGCGCCTGGAACTAGGAACACCAATTACACCCAGCGAGATACAAGGAGCGATTAGATCTTTGGCCTCAGGAAAGGTGCCGAGTTCAGACTGGATTCCACCCGAGTTTTATAAGGCCTATCAGGACATTTTAGCTCCGACATTGCAGAAGGTATTCGAGGAGGCAGTGCAGCTGTTGCATCTACCGAACTCCATGAACAAAGCCACTCTGGTCACTTTACCAAAGCCGGACCCAGCTTGGAGCCTGCTGTCCATTGGCACTGCTGAATGTGGATTACAAAATACTAGCTAGCATACTCGCTGGGCGCCTTACTCCTCTGGTACCTGACCTCATACATGCTGATCAGAACGGTTTTGTCCCAAACCTCCTTCAATCTGCGCAGGCTATTCAGGGTCATACGATAGGCGCTCCAGATCTGGCCTGATTCCGGCTGCATGGTGGTTGATCTTGAGAAGGCATTTGACACGATAGAGTGCTCCTTTCTTTTTAATGTACTGCCCCGATACGGCCTAGGCCCTAGCTTCATCTAGCTGATCAAACTACTATACAATAGCCCAACGTAAGAGTCTGATCTGGACAATTAATCTCTCAACCAGTGGCGATAGGAAGAGGCACCAGACAGGGATGTCCCCTCTCCCCCCTTCTTTTCTCGCTAGCAATCGAGCCACTAGCTATAACCATGAGATCCTCAGCCATGACCTGGGGCATCCCAATGGGAGGGTATATGCATGCTATCTCCTTGTATGCGGATGAACTGCTCCTTTATATACGAGACGTTAAGCGCACACCGGAGGTCATATCCAGGATACTCACTCTGTTTGCACGCCTGTCAGGGCTGTGGGTTAACTGGGGGAAATCGTACCTCTTCCCATTCACTTCTCGCACCCAGAGCCAGGAGCAGAGGGTCACTGGTATCCGAGTCGAATGGCAGCCAACCATGTTTAGATACCTAGGCATTAGAATATATCATGAAGACAGGGACCTACTGGATGGTAACCTCACTAGGGCTATCGCCTCATTTGGAGGACGCTTGCCCTCTCTGTAGCAGGCAGGGTGTCACTCATCAAAATGGTGGTCCTCCCGAGACTCCTTTATTATTTTAACAATCTACCATTATATCTACCACCATCCTGCTTTCGGCCACTTGAACGCATGCTCCGTGAATTAATTTGGTCTAAATCAAGGCCCAGAGTGGCGCTCGCGAAACTATATTTACCCAATGATCAGGGTGGCCTGACAGTACCCAATTTAGAACAATACTATTTAGCAGCGCGACTACAATGGGTGGCCCGATGGATGGTGGGCTTAAACTTGTCGGACACAGCAGGGGCGGACACTCCATACACATTGCAAGTTTTGCTCTCAATGTTTCACCCTTGCAGCAGCAGACTTGGCCCCCTTCCACTACTACTGCAGGTGGCCATTCGCTGCTTTCGCAGATCTTTATCTCTCACTAAAACCATTACACCATATGCGCCAGCACTCCCGCTTATGGGAACGCCCAGAGGAAAAGAGACAACATCCACGGTAGACTTAGACACCTGGCACGCAGCTGGTATATATACGTTAGGCGACCTCTATCATGATGGCTCTCTTATTCCTTACACCGCTCTGACACAGGAGGAGGGCATACCTGCAGGGCAGTATCTCACATATGCATCCTGGATTAGCACACTGCGAGCTAAATGGGGGGACATAACACAAGAACCACAAACGAACCGAGTGCTTTAATACATCCATGTTATTCGTTGGTTTGCAGACGCACTCCGTCTACATACGGCGGTGGATCTAATACCTCTGCGTCTGATGTGGGAGATGGATCTCGGACGCCCATGCACAACCAAAGAATGGAATAACATACTGGCAGGCCCGATGCACGTTCCTCGCACTGTCAGATTTAGACTGATACAACGTTATATTATACATAGAGCATACCTGACTACAGAGAAACTTAATCTCTACTTTCACAGATTAGACGTATGCTGCCCCAGGTGCACTCTGCAAGATGTTGGTATAATACATATACTGTGGTCTTGCCCAAGACTGGGAAACTACTGGGAGGGAGTGGTGCGACAGCTCTCTGACTGCACGGACAGATCTATAACAAACACCTGGAAAACATATGTATCACGGATGTATGCCCGAGACCGGAAACACAGAGCCACAAACAGATACTTGGCTACTATAAGGCATAAATCCAAGAAACTCATAACGAGGCGCTGGAAATCTAAGGACCCTCCATTTCTGATGGCGTTGGCCCGCTCCCTACTCAATTGGGCCAAAGCTGAAGGTATCTCCCTCCGTAGAGAAGATACATTGGGACTGCGTAAATTCCCTATAGCAGACAGCTGGAATACGATTCTTATATCCTTCCAGGAAGTTGCTTACCCGAACCCACAATCAGACGCGCCCCCAGAGGAGGATCCGGCACAGGGCTAGGAACAAGGGATTACAACCTTTACTATCGGAATCTTACACGAACCATGCCTTATTTAAGTATCATGAGTGAGCTGGAGTGATGAACACAGACATGCCACACAAACAAAAATGCCACAAGTTAGTATTGACAATCCAGGGGGAATTACTTTGGGCCTTAATAAGTTGGGAGTAAGTTGTTGTTATTGTTTGACAAGTTCGGAAGGATACTAAAGGTGTGCACAGACAGTACTGTTGCACCTTGCAAGAGACAATGCATGATTTACTTGAATACAAGGCACAACGAAACGGATGCTTATGTAGTAGTCACTCAAAAGAGCATCGCCCGCTCACCTGCATAGTGATCCTAGTGTTCCCTCTTTGATCACATTGACGATGGGGGGGCCCTGGAGCAAGGGACTATCGGAAACAAACTGCACATAATAACTTAACTGGGTACTGAAATACTTAACCAATGTGTTAGAGATGAAAGTGGTTGACATACTTACATTGTAATCAGACTTGTTCAGGGGCTCTGTAACACCCCTGGGCCAGCACTGTGAATCCATATATAATGTAAACTAAAGCACCTGCTGATTTTATATTTCAAATATGTGAAAAATCAATAAACTAGTCTCTGCCTACAGAGCTTTGAAGTAGAAAGGTCCGCAGTATCTGAAAAGGAGACTTAAGGCCTATTGTCAGGGCAGATCCCCGAGATCCAATTCACTGAAGCTCTTGCACACCGAGAGGGTTCGTAGGGCCAGGAGGGGTGGGAGATCTTTTTCCTTTCTAACGGTGTAACTCTGGAGCCCAGGGATATTGTTTTTTACCTGAGGTTTTGTTTCCATTGTGTGCCCTTTTGGAGAGATCTTTTGTAGTTAAAGGAAACATTGGCAGAAAGTGGTCAGACCTAGTCACATTCTGGCAGCCCTCCTTGGTTCCTGTTTCTAGGGGTAATCAATAGTAAGATCTTGATAAGCCTGCCCTGCAAGGGGCTTACTTGTTTGCTGAATTGAGATGCCACAGTAATTTGTCACACCTATTGCCAAATTCAGTAGAGAGGCCTGACAACACCCTAAATTTGGCTGCACACGATTACTTGATGAAAGGGGGTAGAATATAATAGCTTTGGCGGCTTCTCTATCCGTATGCCCCAATTTGCAAAGTCATCTATATATGATTATATCAGGTTTGAAAGCACATGTTTGTACCATGTAACTGCTGTTGTTTCATAATTTCTAGCAGGTATAGAGGTTGTAGGCCAAATCTGTCAATGTCTTTTGAGGGAATAAAATTTAGCATTAGCAGACCTTTGAAATCAGATTCCCTCTATTGAAGATATCAAAGTAGCCTTTTGACCTGTATTGTCGAAAAAAGAAAAGCAACAGACTTGGTATAGCTCAGTTACAAACATGGGGGCATATTAGCAAGACCGGCGATAAAATTATCGCCGTTTTAGCGGCAGGAAACTGCCGCAAAAACGGCGATAATGGGCTTGCTAATATGCGTTATAGAATTCCAATAGAAGCCCAGGTTAGATGTCCTGCACATCTAACATGGGCTTCTATTGGAATTCTATAACGCATATTATCAAGCCCATTATCGCCGCTTTAGCGGCAGTTTCCTGCCGCTAAAACGGCGATAATTTTATCGCCGGTCTTGCTAATATGCCCCATTATCTTTTTGTGATTTTGAGATTTTATCGTTTCCTGTTTCTCTTTCATGCCCCCTTGTGGGGTTAAAAAAGATGCCTCTGGTTCCCCTATTGCAGATAACTGGAGACAACCTTACTGATCTTTCACTAGATATATTTCTTAAGTCCTGGGCACCTATGGTGCTCTGAGCTGAAGGATGGCTTTGGAGAGATGCATCCTCTGTATAGTTGCTAGAATTTGGTGTTCCAGTGTTGGAAATAGGCATTATGATAACCTCTTGCAGCTGTTTACTTATCTCTTGTTCTGTGTCTCACAAACTTGCGTGTTACTGGATCTTATGCCTAATGCCAATGGCTGGGGTGTGGCGTCATCTTAATGACTATTTTGTAAATTGATAAACTGTGCTTTGCAGATTTTTATAACAATAATTTCAGGAAGCGATTTTCCATTAAACTCATCTCCTTTCACGTTGTTTAAGGTTTCTTGGTCTTCTTGCATGTCATTACCTTCGACAGCATTTGTTAGTTCTCAATGTTCTCTTAAGTTTGGCTGATTGTTCGATGGTTGATATGAGCTATGGTAATAATGCCTCCTTTATGTTGGACATTTTTGCTTTTAATTACTTCTGCTTATAACCTATCTTGTTTTCTGGTCGAGCTGACCCTGGGAGGTGACTCCACAATTTGCTCGTTCCATTTGTGTTCGCAATTGGCGCCAATGTTATTGCCTTGTGACTCTGTAATATTTGGTGTTTGATTCGAGCTTTGAGAATGGTTTGTAAAATGATATGCCTCTTCAGTCCTGTGTGTCACTACGGCTTGATGATCTGATGTTCCCCCATTTGCATTCTGAGTAGAAAGTTTCTGAGTTGCTACCTGGCTTGTTGTTAGTTAATTTGGCATGGTCCTTGTTGTGGAAATCTTTGATAATTTTAGTTTGTTATGTTTTCTCAGTTTTGAACAATTTTTTTCTCAAAACAAAAGCTCAAATACGGTTTGATTTGTTGTCTTTAAAGTATCTTTTACCTTTTTGACTTGTTTATCTTGTGATATAGACTTAGGTTGAGAGACAACAGATGTCGTTATAGAATGGTCAGTCCAAAATGCAACATTAAGGGAGTCGTCTTATATGAGGGCACTGTTGATGTTCAAATTTAGGGTGTGTTCTTCCAGACCTCCCGTTGTTTCATCATTTCTGCATGCACTCATTTGTGGATTTAGGTTTGCCATTCTTTATATCTTAACAGTGCTTATTTCTTACATTCAAAACATGGATATATATAAATTGTTGCAATTGTAATCAACATGTACCCTGCATCTTATTTTCTATGCCTAATAAAAGAAGCATGTAGATATGGTTGGTCTTTTAAAATTGGCATTTATTTAAGATTTAATGTGTCTCTATGAAACTGGACGGGCCACTAGTTGAGTGACCTGATTTTTCCAATTTTAGAACTAGGGTGTGAATATCTGGAATCCATCGATGAGAGTAGGCTCTATGCACCAAGGGCCTCATTCACAAGCCCATTGCGCCACCAGTGCATCACTTTTTTTGACGCACCGGTGGCACAATGGGCTTGCCCATATTTACAAGGGTACGCAAAGTCACCCTGCATGACTTTTCATGGCCTTGTAAATATGGGCCCCTTTCACGCATCACTCTGCGTGAAAGGGGCATTCCATGTCTGTTGCTATGGGCGTTCCCATGCAACATCCATGGAACCTGACACATTCCCAGATTTGCAAAGTTTTGTAAACCTGGGAATGCGTCAGAATCCCCAGGGGAGGCGTAGCAGTGGCGCAAATACTTTTATTTCTCCTCGTTTTTCATCTTTATATGCGTGCT
This sequence comes from Calotriton arnoldi, assembly GCA_963921515.1. NCBI lineage: Eukaryota > Metazoa > Chordata > Amphibia > Caudata > Salamandridae > Calotriton > Calotriton arnoldi. Next base: position 1,676,446 of record CAWUFW010003696.1, read on the forward strand.
GCATTCTGCAGCACACATTGGAAGAGGAAAATGGCATCATTATTATTTAGGGATACCTTCCTGCACAAAAACAATCATCCCTGCAACGCAGGGACCCTTGCAAAATGACGCAAGGGTGCCTGCGCTTGCGCATGGCATCCAATTGTGCGCCAGCGTAGGGAAAGCACACGGATGCGTCGTATTGTTGTTAATATGTGTGCTTTGAAAATGACGTAGCTCGGCACAGCAAAATGGCTTGAGGAGAAGCGCTGCATCATTTTCTTGTAAATGAGGCCCCAAGTTTCTTAGATATCATGCATTTTAATTACATCAAAAAGTGTGTTGGTTGGTGTTCTTTACCCTCTAAAGACAAGCAGCATTCCAGGAGCCCAGTAGTATTGTTTTTATCTGATGTTTTGTTTCCGTTGTGCACCCTTTCAGTGGCATTTTGCTAGGAGCGATGTTGTGCAGATAAAGGTTACATTGGCTGGAAGTTGTTAGACCGGCTCGCATTCTAGCAGCTGGCCTTGGTTCCTAGATCTGTGCTCCAGTGGACTTGTATGCCAGATTAAACTAACCATATGCAATTTGTCATACCTTTTGCAGACTTCAGTAGAGAGGCCTGACAACATCCTAAATTTGGCTGCATCCGATTACTTGATGGAAAGGGGTAGAATATAATAGCTTTGCAGGCTATTTTACCGTTATGCCCCAATTTGCAAAGTCGTCTCTACATGAGTAAATCAGATTGGCATGCTTGTGTTTGTACCATGTAACCACTGTTGTTTCATAAGTTCTAGCAGACATTGAGGTTTTAAGCAAAATTTGTCAATGTCTACGGAGGTGATATAGTTCAGTGCTGGCAGAGCTTTGAAAAGTCGTAGCAGATTACCTCTATTGAAGATATCAAAATAGCGATTCCCTCTATTGAAGATATCAAAATATTGTCAAACAAAGTAAAGCAAAAGACTTGCTACAGGTCTGCTACAAACGCTATCTTTTTGTGATTTTGAGATTTCATAATATCCGGTTTCTCTTTCATGCCACCTTGTGGGGTTCAACATTTTTACTCTGGTTCCTCTATTGCAGATAACTAGAGACAACCTTACTGATCTTTCACTAGATATATTTCTTAAGTCCTGGGCAGGATTACAATAAGATGGCTGACAGGCGATGAGCTCCGGCCGGGAGCTCCCCGGCCAGGGATTGCCTTTTGGCTCTAATCCCTTGAATTCACCCCCTTTTTGCTCACCTGGGATTATATGGACTGCAGTCCTCGTCTCTCCAACTCCCGTGACTGAATTTCGAGTTCTTCTTGATGAACCGTGATTGAAGTCCTGACCGCTGAGTCCGATCAACATGGCCGATGCCCGGTGGAGCTGCTTGTTTAGCTATAGAGGAGACCGGCTCGGGTTCTTTCCCTTGGCCGTCACCTACCCAGCCGGACATGGGGCACAGCTGTCGTTGTCTCTCCGCTGTTGTCTCCTTCCTCCCCCTCCTCACCGAGGATCTGCTGTCGACGGAGCCAGTCACAGCGCGGCCGATGCCCGATCGAAATCTCCGGATGGCTGTCGGATGAGCTGGGCTGAGGTTCACCCCTCCTTCCATCCCCTTGCCTTCCAGGTTGACCGCTGCTGCTTGCCCTGCTGCTAGACCTCTTGCTTCGCCTCCTGTAATACCACTGGTTCATGCGAGGCTTGTTTTCCCATGATGGGGTTGCAGCGGCGATGAGTTCCATGACACCGCGGTATGGTGCCCCTGAGCTTGTTTTCACCTTCCGAGCCATGGGAGGCGTGCCCGCCTGGTCCCCGCTGCTGCCTCCATTTCCTCCTCGGCCTCACCTACCCTCTGGACTTGACACTGTTTCTTGTCTCCCCGCCTCGTCTTCTTTTTCCCCTCGCCGTCCGATCAACCTCCGAGGGTATACCGATGGCGGATCCTATTCGTTGCTGCTGATGCCCGGTTGAGCTGCCCTGGATGCTTCTGGGTTGATGACTGGGGAGCATCCCTCCAGACCTGAGCCGCGGCTGCCTGGCGTCCCCCTTCGCCTCTCCTGGACTGCGGTTGGGACGCACGATTCCTGTCCCCCCGACAAAGCAGCAACGAGAATGCCGCAATCGCTGCTTGCCATTTTCTCTGAGCCTGTATTCCCTTTCATCCTCCAATTTAGCGCGCCCTCCTGATCCAGCAGCTGCCTTCCTCTTCCGAGGTCGCTACCTGGGTGCCCGCGCTGACTTCCCCCTGACTACGACGACCCGAGTACGATCAGCGTCCCACAGCCTTCCCCCGCCAGATCTGGTGGCAGCCTTCCCCTTTCAGCCCTGCTCCTGGGGTAGGTTTCCTTGTTGGTTTTCGAACAGATTTTTGTTTTACCCGCTTTCCCGCCATTTTGTCGCAAAGTTATTGGGGTCCATGACCTGGATCCTCCATTTTGCGGTCTCTAAAGACTCTCAGATCGACTCCTGCCGCCGGTCAGCACCTTGCACTCTCCAGTCTCACCATCGCCTTAAATCAATCCCCTCTTGAAACTCTTACACCCCTTTCCTTGCTTATTCACTGTGATGCATCCCTTCGCCCCCTCCCTCTGACCCGTCCCTTTCTAATGCGACCCGACGCAGTGAGGGAGTCCGGCCCTGGATGTTGTTGATCTATCGGACCCTTACCGTTTTGTCGACTCGCTTACTCTAACTTTTTGGTGTTCTCTCTAAGTACTATCCTCCATAGCCATTTCAACCAGTCCTGATCTGCATCCCTACTCCCTTACTATTCCCCCACTACTCTCTGCGCACCATAGAACTTGTTTTCTACGTTTTTTAATCCTCTAATAACGGATTTCTCTATGCAATGATTTGTTCTTGTAACTGATGTAATGTTGTAACAATGCTAACCTCATGTAAAGCGCTCTGATACCTCCGGGTCTAGCAAGCTCTATATAAAACTCTTCAAATAAATAAATAAAATAAATTATGGTGCCCTGAGCTGATTGATTGCTTTGGAGGGATTCATCCTCCATATAGTTGCCAGAATTTGGTGTTCCAGTATTGGAAATTGGCACAATGGTAATCTCTTGGGCCATACACCTATCTCGTGTTGCGCATCTCAACACAAATTTGCATGTTACTGGATCTTATGCCCAATGCCAATAGCTGCTGTCTGGGCTCATCTTCATGACTATTTTGTAAATTGATAAATTGTGCTTGACAGATATTCCTAATAATAATTTCAGGAGGCGATTTGCCATTAAACTCTTCTCCTTCCACCTCGTTTACAGCTTCTTGGTGTTTTTGCGTGTCATTACCCTCAACAACCGTTTAGAGTTCTCATTGTTCTGTTAAGTTTGGCTGATTGCTCGATGGATGATCTGAACTACGGTGGTGATGCCTCCTTTATGTGGGATATTTTTGCTTTTACTTGTTTCTGCATATAATCTATGTTGTTTTCCGATCGAACTGACCCTGGGAATTGAATCTGCATTTTGCTTGTTTATCTCATGTTCAGAATTGGTGACAATGTTTTTGGTTTGGGACTCTGTAATATTGAATCTGAAAGAGACAATTAGTTATGGATTCCTCACCTTAGAATTACCCCCAGGCGTCAGACTGGATCCGGAGAATTTTTTACTCAGCAGTACCCCTGCGCGTCGATAGGTGGCGTCGGTCGACTCCGTGTTCGTTGTTGGTGTCGTGGTCGCCAGAATGACGTTGCGGTATCTACTTAGACGCCGCCCTCGTGCACTGACTCTATCTTTCTTTTTCCGCGCCAGCCAGCGCAGATCCGGAGAGAGTGGTACCTCAAGTCACTTTTTGACTCTACTTTTTGCGACTTTTGTCGACACTTTTTGTGAGTCGATCGACTCCTTTTGCACGGAGGGATGTCACATCGGACGGGCTTCAAGGCTTGCGACTCCTGTCGGTAATTGATGTCGGTCACGGACCCGCACCTCGTGTGCCTTTGGTGCCTGGAGCGCGACCACAACCCAAAGTGGTGCTCCGACTGCCGGGCCATGAACCCGAAGTCTTTGCGGGAGCGGTCCCGAAAACGTCTCGAGGCCCAGCAGTCCGCTCTGCGCCGTTCGGGGTCCCGGTCGAGAGGGAGGTCGCGGGACCGGTCGCCGAGCCACCACCACCACTCGTCATCGAAGTCTTCGTCTTCGGGTATTTATTTATTTTTATTTTATTTAAGAAGTTTTGTATAGCGCTGACCTGACCCAAGGGTATCGGAGCGCCTTACATCAGTTAAAACGCAAAAAATAACAAAATATAATAATGCGGAAAATCCCATAGTAAAAATAATAGTATAGGTCAATGGCGGAGAGTTCAGGATCGGAGCCTTGCTGGCGCAGCGTCGAAGCAGTGTGAGGTGTCTGTTTCAGTGCTCCGACTGCTCCTAACGGTTCACTAGGGAGCGGTCGAGGAACAGGACTTTGAGCTGACTTTTGAATTTTGCAAAAGAGGGAATAGTTCTGATGTGGGGGGGAATAGAGTTCCAGATTTTGGGCGCGTTCCCGGCGAAGGCCCTGTCCGCGGTTTTTTGTTTTCGTGATTTCAGCGGGATGAGTAGTAGGGTGTTAGAGCTTCTGAGGTTCCTGGTCTGACCGGCTTTTTTGAGTTTGGCAGCCAGGTATTCGGGTTTGCCGGTGTGCAAGGCTTTGTGTGTGAGGCAGGCTGTTTTGAAGTTCGCCCGCATTTCGACTGGGAGCCACTTGAGTTCTCTGAGTGCAGGTGAAATGTGATCAAATTTCTTGATTCCGGTGACCATTCTGGCTGCCGCGTTGAGAGTTGTTTTAAGGGGAGCAAGATGTGATTTAGCTATTCCTGAGAGGACTGCATTCCCATAGTCTAATCGTGATAGCACCAATGATTGGGTGGCTTGTTTGAGATCTTTGGGCGGGATGAAAGGTTTTATTTTGTTCAGTAGCTTCAGGTTAAGGAAGGCGCTCTTAGCTGAGTTCTTAATGTGTTTGGTCATGTCCAGTTTCGGGTCTAGCGTGATACCTAGTGATTTAACAGAGTCGGCCAGGGTGAGGTTCCCCTTGAGCGCATCAATAGCTTTTATCCATTCAACCATTTGGGGGTTCTCTTCTTTGTTCGATATGAGGAGTAATTCGGTTTTGTCAGGGTTCAGTTTTAAGTGGTTACTTGACAGCCAGTTTTGTACTTCCCTCAGTATGTCATTGAGTCTTTGAATGTCTTTGACGGAGGAGGTTTCCAAGTAAATCTGAGTATCGTCAGCATATAGGTGGAAGTGAATGTTAGCTTTTTTGAGAAGGGTGGTGAGGGGTTCCATGTAAATGTTGAAAAGTTGGGGGGAGAGCACTGACCCTTGAGGAACTCCCCTACTGACTGGGTGGAGGTCAGACTCAAAGTTTTTGATTTTGATTCTCTGGCTGCGGTTGTGTAGGAAGGAGGAGAACCATTGGAGGACTACCTCATCAATTCCAGCTCTTTCTTGGAGAACCTTTAAGAGAAGTTTGTGATCTACCGTGTCGAAAGCTGCCGATAGGTCTAGGAGAATGAGGAGACAGCATTGGTCTGAGTCAAGTGATTTCTGGATATCATCGATGATGTTGAGGATCGCGGTTTCAGTGCTGCAGCCTTTCCTGAAGCCAGACTGATGGGAATCAAGGAGGTTGATACTGTCCATGTGTTGGGTTAACTGTTGGAGTACACATCTTTCTAGGATTTTGGATAGAAGAGGAAGGTTAGAGAGAGGTCTAAAGTTATTCAAATCTTTTATATCCAGGCTGGGTTTTTTCAACAGTGGGGTGACTTGTCCCTCTTTGAGGCAGTCTGGAACGACTCCGCTTTTTAGGGAGCTGTTTATGATCTCGCACCAGAGTGGGGCTAAGGAGAGTTTCAGCTTTTTGGTCAGTTGGGCGGGTATAGGGTCTAGGACGTGAGATGAGGGCTTGGAGGTGGAGATCAGTTTGACTATCTCAGCTTCCTGAATGGGATGGAAGAGTAGCCAGGGTTTGGTGTGGGGTAAGGGAGCGATATCATGCGCCCAAGGCTGGCTGCTATTGGTGGGGGGGGCGCTATTGATGTCCAGTGAGAGCTCTATCTTGGAGATCTTGTCGTTGAAGAAGTTGGCGAAGTTGGCGCATAGTTCTTTGGATGCCTGCACTGAGGATGTAGCGGGCTTGGAGGTTTGTTGTCTGATGATGTTAAAGAGCTCCTTGGGTCTGTTTTTTGCGCTATCCAGTGCGGAGCAGAAAACGTGGATTTTTTGTTCTTGATGTGACTGTTGTACTTCTTCCGAACTGTTCTGAGTTGCTCGTGATGGATAGTAGTAGGATTGTTCCTCCAGCATCTTTCTGTGGCTCTTAGTTGTCTCCTTTCGGTGTTGATGTCGGAGTCGAACCATGATCTGGACGGAGTAGCTCGGCTTTTTTTTAATTTCAGGGGTGCTAGTTGATCAAGTATGGCCACCAATATTTGAGTTGTAGAGCAAGGTGAGTTCAGTTGTGGAGAGGTGATCATTGGCGCTGTGGAGGAGCGAACTTATCCTTTCTTCCAGGACACCAAGGGGAATCTGGGTGAGATTTCTAGTCCATTTGGGTGGGTCTTGTACGGGTGGCATGGATAGCACTTTTTGGTTGATGTGGAATAAGATAATGTGGTGGTCCGACCAGTCCACGGGGAGTATGTGGTCGATCGTAATTGCGTCTCGTTGAACGATGATGGCATCCAAGGTTGCTCCTTTATTGTGGGTTTCCTCTGAGCAGTGTTGGGATAGATTGTTGTCACAGAGAAGATTGTTTAGAGTTTGAATTAGCGGGTTGTTCACTTCGTTCCAGCGTAGGTTAAGGTCACCAAGGATTAGGTTGCTAGCGTCTCCGAGTGAGCAATGGGCAATCAGGTCGGAGAAGTGTTCCCCGAATGTGGGGGTGTTGCCTGGTGGGTGATAAAGGAGGTGACAGAGTATTGTACTATTATCCTTAGTCTTGATGTTGACGGTAAGACATTCAAAGGAGCTGTACTTGAAAGTGTCTATTTCTACGATGGCAATGTTGTCCTTGTGTATGATAGCTACACCTCCACCTCGTTGATCTTTTCTGTCTTTGTTGATAATAGTAAAACCTGGGGGCACAAGCATATCCAAGCATGGTGGGGAGATCTCATTTAGCCAAGTCTCCGTGATGAACGCAATGTCTATGTCATGCGAGAGGATGGCTTCTGCTAGTTCCGTTGCATGCTTAGAGGCTGATCTGCAGTTAATGAGCATGCAGTTAGTGGAAAGCCCTTTTTTGCTGTGATTCTTTCCAGATGGGGCCCTAGGTATGGTGGTGAGGAAGGGCGGGGGTATTGGGGGTTTAGTGAGGGGGTAGTCTCTTCTGAAGCCCGTGATCACTTGGATTTTGGATTTAGGGGAAGCTGTGGGGGGAGAATCGTACGTTGAGGCAAGATCAGCTGCTTCTTCAGCGGACATTGCTGCTTTGGTTCTTATAGGTCTGTGTGTCTGGGTCTTTGCATCAGTTCTTAAGAGTCTCTGTACCCGGGACACGGGGGCTTTGGATCTTATGGGACTCTGTGTCAGGATCTCTGTGTCAATTCTAGTGGGTCTCTGTGTCCGGGTCGTGTGTGTGATTAAGGACCCGACAGGGCGCTTTAGATGGTTGGAGCTGGATGGTGTGGGAGCCCTGGGAGGGAATTGCCGGGGCTTTCGGGCCTTGTCGAGGTTGGTTAAGATTTCGTTTAGGCCCAGGAATATCATTTCTAACTGACTTTCTAGTAGGGCAAGACGCTGCGCCATGTTTTCTGGGGCGGGGGTGAGGAAGTCTTGGCTAGGGCCTTCACGTGAGGTGGAGGGCGTGGCTGTGTTATGGTGTCTATTGCTGTTTGTGTAGACCACGCTGCCTCTGTTTGGGACCCTAGGTAGGGGGTGCATAGGGTCGTGTCGTGAATTCGACCTCGTGATTTCTGCGGGAGTGATAGAGAAGTTAGTGGACCGTGCCGGCATGGCAGGGTTCTGATGTTGTTGTAGGTGAGTCTGGGGGTGGCGGGGTTTGGGTTTGACGTTCATCGGGGATTTGGAGATCACGATTCGTGGGGGCGGAGGAGTGGGTGGTGACTCGAGAGGGGAGACTGGTGGTTCTGGTGAGGGGTGTGGGAGTGGTTGTTTGCTTCACCTGGTGGGACAGGTTATCCGGGGGCGAGTGCTGGGTCGGGGAAGGTCGAAGCGTGTGTAGGTGGACGGTTCGGAGTGCAGGGAAGAGGGAGTCGAAGGCCTCTAGGTTCTCATTGTTTGCCTGTATCAAAACTGTGCCATTCGAGTAGATGGTCACTGATGTGTTCCCGCTCCTTGTCGCGTGGTTAGGGTGAGAGGTCATCAGTTTGCAGATATGTGTGGTCGTCGTCGTTTTGGAGACGTGAAGTTGCATTCTGAATGTAGTGTTACAGTTATCTGGTCTATCAGTGTGGAAGATGAGATCCATCTTTATCTGTCCTTTGGAGGCGCAGTGATATGTGTCCGCGAATAGTGTTTCCGGATGCTGTCTAATCAGTCTATGTTTGAAGTTTCTTTTCGCTTTCAGGGAGAGGTTGGGGGGAAGCTAATTGCGAAGGAGTTCATGCCGTGGGGTTTCAAGTGGGTCGGTATGTGGGGATTGGTGGAAATTGGCGAGCCCGGTGACATTGTTGTGTTTCTTTGAAGGGGGGACCGTGCTTTTGATGGGATGGGGGATCTACATTGGTCAGGGACTGTCATCTAGGGGAAGCTGGTCACGCTGTGTGGCTGGAAGGCGCATGAGGGCCCTCACTAATATGGGAGCCGTGGGACTAGATTGGGAGATTAACCTCAGCGTATGGCTGGTGGAAATAGGTGTCTGTGATTTCTTGTTGCCCTGTTCTGAGGTGTAAGGATGACAGTGTGGTAGTGTGTGATGTGGGGGGCACTCATCCACTGCAGATTGAGTGTATAGTGTGGGGGCCCTTTCTCTGGCTGTCAGGTTCGGATGGAGAGCGGGCTTGCAAGGTTGCAAGTATTTTTCTGGGGAAGATGAGGTGCTGGGCGCTTCAGCGGGGGGTGGAGGTGGTTTGCCACCTTAAGTTGGGATAGGGAGGTAGGGCTTACCTGACCTGCTGTACGGCCCTATAGCTTCCTTTCACTCCCAAGGTTTCTGGTCTCAGTAGAAACTCGGGCAATTGATCGGGTCGTTTTTTGCCAAAATTACTGTACGCTGATCAATGAATACTGTACTCACAGAGCCGCCTTTTTGGGGTCAGGCATCCGAGTCAATTATCCGCTGGTCTAAGGGATTAAAGCGAGTTGCTGCATGGGGCACTCGCTTTAACTCTATTGTTTACAGTTTGCAGGGGCATATCGGGTCACCAGGTCTCATTTGCACCATTACGTGTTCTAGATGCGCTTGTTGGAAAAGCCGAGGGCGGCCATCTTGAGATCAGGCGTAACGTTGCAGCATTAGTACTGGAAGACCGGTCTAAGCCCTGATGGTACGTATTGCCCAGCGGGTCTAATGTAGGGGGTGTGAACGGCCTGCAACAAGGTCCGGTTCCTTTGGGCGGACCGGGGCTCACCAGCTCCGCTAATGCGGTCCGTGAGTTATACTTTTGGCAGCCATCACTGGGTCAGGCTGGGTCAGGCAAGTCCGGCTGTTTCGTGGAGGGGGGACTTGTACTTCTCTAAAGTCCCATTGCCGTCGTATTTATTGCCATTTGTTATTCAATTAGCGTCCTTGGGCGCATGAGTTTCGTGTGTTTAGTCTTAATCTTTAGCTGATACCGTTCTCCATTGTGCCGGGTGTGTTCTAGAGTCGGCCATCTTGGGGACAGGCAGTATTCGCTTTCGTCCTGAGCTCCGTGCCGGTCTGAGGAAGGTATAGTCACCGTCCTGGGCCTCCTCCGATCTATTCGAGGGAGGAGGGAGCCTCGGGTAAGTCGAAGGACAAGAAAAAGGACAAGAAAAAGGCGAAGAAGCATCGTCGCTCTTCTCGTTCTCCCCGTCCGTCGGCTGACGTGACACGGGAAGCGGAAGGTAGTCGTCTGGCTTTGCCCACGGAGCCTGTTGGGTCGACTCCGGCCTTCCCTCCCTTTCCGGGACCCAGAGGGACCCCTGCCCAGTTTCGAAGCTTTTACGAAGCCTTACACTCCCTCTACGGGCAGCCCGACTCCGCCGGCGCGCCTTCGGGCCCCGCAGACTTGGTTGGGGGCTCTAGGCCTTCGATGTCGGCGGCTTCGGCTCCGGCGCCGAAGGGCCACCAAGGATCCAGGCCTGGATCCGGATCGGCGCCGGTCGACCTCGTGACACCTCCTCCGGTGCTGAATCCAGTGACGATACCCCCGCCGCCCCTGATGCCGGTTGTGTCCCCAGTCAGCATCGCCCCCGGCCTCCCCCTCGATGAGGACATGGAGCCGGACAACGTCACCCGACGTCGGGACCGGCGCCAACAGGTACCTTTGTACCCCTGTTCTCCTGATGTTTCCTACCGTCCTGAATGGCTCACAGGAGAGGGTGAGGAGGACTGGGAAGGGTCTGTGGACCCTCTTGCAGACCAGTTGGAGGAACCGGACTGGAGAGAGAAGTTGGGTGAGGCCAGTGGTCTGGACATCTCCCCAGACCTTGGCATGCTATCTCCCCCTACCGTGGTTACGGAGGAGGGTGCATCTTACGCAGTGGTGTCGCGTAGGGCAGCCGAGACCCTAAACCTCAAGCTTCCTATGGTGGCGGTCAGGACTAACCTCCTTACAGAGGTGCTTCAACCGGCAGCGGCCTCTACGGAGCTCCTGCTGCCGTTAGATGAGGCCCTTACGGACATCCTTTTGGGCACTTGGTCCTAGCCCAACACAGGACAGGATGATTGCCCTACGCCACTGCCCAGCCCCGGGCGACCCCATTTTCCGATCTTCCCACCCTACCCCTGAGAGCTTGGTCGTCCAAGTCTCAACGTCCAAAGGCGCATTGCCTAACGCTCCACCTGATAGGGAATCCAAGAACCTGGAGCACCTTGGGAAGAAGATGTTTTCTTCCTCCAGCTTGGGACTGCGGTTGGTGAACACCGCATGTCTATTGGGCCGTTACTCCCACTCGATGTGGGACACGGTTGCGCAGGTGCTACCAGAGTGCCCGGAGGAGGCCCGGGCCGTGCTCTCCCGTGCTGTTGCCGAAGGGAGAGACGCAGCCGTCTCAATGGGCAAGACGATTGCCACGTCAGTAGAACTGCGACGCTACGCCTGATTGAGGTCCACTGGCTTTTGGGGTGATGTCCAAGCAACGCTTTTGGACATGCCCTTTGATGGCCGTCGCCTGTTTGGCGATAAGGCAGACAACGCGCTCGAGCGCTTTAAGGATTCTAGGGTTACGGCCAGATCCTTAGGCCTCGCTTCCACCTCCCGCTCAGCGCAGCCTGCTTTTCGGCCTTTTCGTGGCTACGGAAGGGGTGCCCTGCCACGTTCCACCCAGAGCCACAGGCTTGTGCAAGCTGTCCAGCCTCTGCGCGGCCGGGGATATGGTTCCCACTGCCGTGGGTCAGGGGGCCAGCGGGCAGGCCAGTCCACCAGCGCCCCCTCTGAAGCAGCCTCCAAACCCTCCTATTCCGGTCTTTCAGGCCCATCAATCGCCAGTGGGTGGCAGGATTCGCCATCACCTCCCCCACTGGCTCAACATCCCGTCGGACAGGTGCGTTTTGAAGATAGCCCGAAGGGGCTAATCCCTCCCCTTCGAGACTACCCCTCCATCCATGCCACCTCAGTACCATCGCATGTTGGAGGATCACCTGGCCCTTCTCCAGCAGGAAGTTACAGCTCTCTTGGCCAAGGGAGCCATCAAGCGAGTTCCTGTCCCAGAAGTAGGTCGTGGTTGCTATTCCCACTACTTTCTGGTGCCCAAGAAGGACAAGGGATTGCGTCCTATCTTGGATCTCAGGAACATCAACCGTATCCTCTGGAAGGAGAAGTTCAAGATGTTGACACTGGCTCAGGTTCTGTCTGCCCTCGACCCGGAGACTGGCTGGTAGCGTTGGACTTGCAGGACGCTTATTTTCACATCCCCGTCCTGCCGGCCCACCGGCGTTACCTGTGGTTCATGGTAGGCCACGAGCACTTTCAGTTTACCGTGCTCCCCTTTGGCCTTACTAGCGCCCCTCGGGTGTTCACAAAAGTGATGGCGGTGGTTGCAGCTCATCTGCGCAGATCAGGGGTTCCAGTCTTCCCCTATCTCGACGACTGGCTGTTGAAGGCGGTAAACAGCCATTACATCGAGTTTTTTACTTCGCGATACCATTACAACGCATGCATTACCACGCATGCGTTGTACATCGCGAAGTAAAAAACTACGCATTTTTTTAGAACGCATGGTCATTTACCACACATGCCTTTACAACGAATTTCGTTGTAAAGGTATGTATAGTAAATGACCATGTGTTCTAAAAAAATGTAGACGATCCACGTCGTTGTAAGGAAACAGAGGCTGTTTCCTCATAACGACGTGCACCGCCCCTCAGAGACGACGTGAAGCAGGAACCAGGAGGAGAGAGGAACCACGAGGAGAGAGAGGTAAGGGGGATTGGGCATGGGGTGGGAGTTACTTTTTTTGGGTTTCGGGGGGTCGGGGGTCGTGCTGGGGGTAGTGTTTTAGGGTTTAGGGTAGTGTTGTGGTGTTTGTGTAGTGTAGTGTAGGGTAGGGTAGGGTAGTGTTTTAGGGTTTAGGGTAGTGTTGGGGGGTCGTGCAGGGTAGTGTTTGAGTGTAGGGACCGGACTGGGGGTCAGGGGGGTCGTGCTGGGGGTAGTGTTTTAGGGTTTAGGCTAATGTTGTGGTGTTTGTGTAGTATAGGGGGTCGTGCTGGGGGTAGTGTTTTAGGGTTTAGGGTAGTGTTGTGGTGTTTGTGTAGTGTAGGGTAGGGTAGTGGTTTAGGGTAGTGTTGTGGTGTTTGTGTAGTGTAGGGGGTCGTGCTGGGGGTAGTGTTTTATGGTAGTGTTGTGGTGTATGTGTAGTGTAGGGTAGTGTTTTAGGGTTTAGGGTAGTGTTGTGGTGTTTGTGTAGTGTAGGGGATCGTGCTGGGGGTAGTGTTTTAGGGTTTAGGATAGTGTTGTGGTGTATGTGTAGTGTAGGGTAGTGTTTTAGGGTTAAGGGTAGTGTTGTGGTGTTTGTGTAGTGTAGGGGGTCGAGCTGGGGGTAGTGTTTTAGGGTTTAGGATAGTGTTGTGGTGTATATGTAGTGTAGGGTAGTGTTTTAGGGTTTAGGGTAGTGTTGGGGGGTCGTGCAGGGTAGTGTTTGAGTGTAGGGACCGGACTGGGGGTCGGGGGGTCGTGCTGGGGGTAGTGTTTTAGGGTTTAGGCTAGTGTTGTGGTGTTTGTGTAGTGTAGGGTAGTGTTTTAGGGTTAAGGGTAGTGTTGTGGTGTTTGTGTAGTGTAGGGGGTCGTGCTGGGGGTAGTGTTTTAGGGTTTAGGATAGTGTTGTGGTGTATGTGTAGTGTAGGGTAGTGTTTTAGGGTTTAGGGTAGTGTCGGGGGGTCATGCAGGGTAGTGTTTGAGTGTAGGGACCGGACTGGGGTCGGGGGGGTCGTGCTGGGGGTAGTGTTTTAGGGTTTAGGGTAGTGTTGTGGTGTTTGTGTAGTGTAGGGTAGTGTTTTAGGGTTTAGGGTAGTGTTGTGGTGTTTGTGTAGTGTAGGGGGGTCGAGCTGGGGGTAGTGTTTTAGGGTTTAGAGTAGTGTTGTGGAGTATGTGTAGTGTAGGGTAGTGTTTTAGGGTTTAGGGTAGTGTCAGGGGTCGTGCTGGGTAGTGTAAATGTAGTGAGAGGACTGTCACTTACCTTAGAAACTTTTACCACGACTATACCTTTACCACGCATGTTTTTGCGTTGTAATGGCATGCGTGGTAAAGGCATAGTCGTTGTAAAAGTTTGCGTTGTAATGGTATCTCGTTGTACTTGACAACGCGTACTAATACCCGCGTTGTAATGGTACGCGTTGTATTGGTACGCGTTGTAACGAGTGCTATTCGTTGAAGGCGGGCTTGCCCCAGGCAGTCGTCTCCCACCTCCAGACTATGGCGGACCTCCTGCATTCGCTGGGGTTCACTATCAATGTGCGGAAGTCACACCTGACTCCCTCTCAGAAGCTCCTTTTCATCGGAGCGGTTCTGGACACGATGCAGTTTCGGGTTTATCCTCCCGAGCAGCGAGTCCGGGATATTCAGGCTATGGTTCCGATCTTTCAGCCTCTATCCCGGGATTCGCTCAGACTGACCCCGAGGCTGCTGGGCCTCATGGCCTCTTGCATCCTGCTGGTGGATCATGCCAGATGGCTTATGCGGGCTCTGCAGTGAGACCTGAAGTTCCAGTGGGCACAGCATCAGGGGAATCTGTCCGATTGCGTCCAGATCTCGGAGGGCACTGCTCGACAATTGCAGTGGTGGCTCACGAACCAGGATTGGGTCAATGGCAGAACCCTCTCCCTTCCCCAAACAGAGTTCACAGTGGTGATGGATGCATCACTTCTGGGGTGGGGCGGCCACATGGGAGAGGGGGAGATCAGAGGCCTCTGGTCTCCAGTGGAGTCCGGGCTCCACATCAACCTTCTGGAGCTTCGGGCAATTCGTCTTGCACTAAAGGCATTCCTTCCCTCTGTCCGGAGAAGAGTAGTGCAGGTGTTCACGGACAACACCACCGCCATGTGGTACTGCAACAAACAGGGCGGGGTGGGGTCATGGACCCTATGTCAAGAGGCTCTCCGCCTTTGGACATGGCTGGAACATCAGGGCATATCCCTGGTGGCTAAACACCTGGCAGGTTCTCTGAACACCAGAGCGGACGAACTCAGCCGCAGGTGCACGATGTATCACGAATAGCATCTTCACTCGGAGGTGGTGCAACGTCTCTTTCAGCAGTGGGGCGAGCCTTTGTTAGATCTATTCACCACTGAAGAGAACGCGCAATGTCAGCAGTTCTGCGCGTTGGAATTTCCAAGGCGGCACTCATTAGGCGATGCTCTTCGTCGCGAGTGGAGTTGCGGTCTTCTATACGCCTTTCGGCCTATACCACTTCTGCCCAGAGTGCTGAAGAAGATCAAGCGCGACCGGGCCCAAGTCATTCTTGTGGCTCCGGATTGAGCACGAAGAGTCTGGTATCCCGAGCTGTTACACATGGTCATCGATCCTCCGATCAGACTGCCTCTTCGTGAAGATCTTCTGTCGCAGCAGCAGGGGACGATCCTCCATCTGACCCTGTCCAGCCTCCACCTCCTTGCGTGGAGATTGAGCGGCGGCAGTTGGCGGCTTTCGACCTTCCTCCCGAAGTCTGTAACGTTATCTTGGCAGCCAGGCGTCCCTCCACTAAAACGGTATACGCCTGCTGATGGAACAAATTTGTGGCATGGTGCACAGCAAAGGCTGTGGATCCCCTTTCTGCCCCTCTTTCTGAGGTTCTCTTGTTCCTCCTTTCTTTGGCCCAGCAGGACTCTGCTCTGGGCACTCTTAAGGGTTATATCTCAGCCATTTCAGCCTTTCTTAGGCTTCCTGATCAACCTTCTCTTTTCAAGTCCCCTATTGTAACTAGATTCCTTAAGGCCATTACTCATCTCTTCCCTCCTATTCCTTTAGTAATGCCTCAGTGGGACTTGAACTTGGTTCTGACTTATATTATGTGCGCTCCCTTTGAGCCGCTACATAATTGTCCTCTCAGACTTTTAACTTTGAAAACTGCCTTCTTGGTTGCCATCACCTCTGCTCGCAGGGTGAGTGAGCTTCATGCCCTTTCTTCTAAACCTCCTTTCCTGGCTGTTTATCCGGACAAGGTTGTCCTTTGCACTAGGCCTTCTTTCCTTCCCAAAGTGGTTACCTCTTTCCACATAGGACAGACCATCACTTTGCCCACCTTCTTTCCGCCTCCGCATCCTTCTAAGGAGGAAGAGCGCTCCATCATCTGGATCCAAAACGTGAGCTTTCCTTCTATCTAGATCGCACAAAACAATTCCGGGTGGATGACCAACTTTTTGTTGGCTACTTGGGTGCCAAGAAAGGTCAGGCCGTACAAAAACGGACCATCTCTCGATGGGTCATTCTTTGTATAAAAATCTGCTATTCCTTGGCGAAAAAGGAACCTCCAGTAGGGTTGCATGCACATTCCACCAGGGCAACGGCAGCTACTACTGCTTTGGGATGTGGAGTCCCTCTTCATGACATCTGCCAGGCAGCTACGTGGGCTTCACTACACACGTTTACCAAACACTACTGCCTGGACAGCCAAGTCCGGAGAGACGGCTTCTTCGGGCGTTCGGTTCTCTAGGACTTTCTGGTGTGAACTTGGTTCGCAGACCCACCACCGGGGTTGGTATTGCTGGGGTATCTATTCTAAGGTGAGGAATTCATAACTAATTGTCTCTTTCAGATGAACAAGTTACTTACCTTCGGTAACGATATATCTGTAAGAGACATAGATTAGTAATGGATTCCTCACCGCCCCACCCATCCTCCCCGTTCTGCGAACTGACTTCTAGGGTAAGGGACTGCCTTTTAGGGCACTAGTTTTCGTGCACCAGTGGCCAGTGTCTTGCATGGCTCTGCGCTTCTGGCGTGGAATGTCGTATAAAGAACTGACGTCAGCGCACGAGGGCAGCGTCTAAGTAGATACTGCGACGTCATTCCGGCGACCACGACGCCAACGACGAACGCGGAGTCAACCAACGCCACCTATCGACGCGCAGGGGTACTGCTGAGGAAAAAATTCTCCGGATCCAGTCTGACACCTGGGGGTAATTCTAAGGTGAGGAATCCATAACTAATCTATGACTCTTACAGATATATCGTTACCGAAGGTAAGTAACTTCTTTTTCAGGCTTTGAGAATTGTTGGTAAAATTTGATATCCCCTCAACCCAATTTGTCACCACAGCTTGATGTTCTAATGTGCCCACATTTGCATTCTAAGAAGAAAGCTTGTAAGTTGTTACCTAGCTTGGTGTCAGTTGGTTTGGCACAGTCTTTTTGAGGTTATCTCGCTTAAATAATTAATATTTCATTTAGTTAAGATTTCTGAGTTTTTTACAACTTGTTTTTTAAACCACAGGTTTAAATCTTGTGTGACTTGGCGTCTTAAAGGTATCCTTTACATTTTGAACTTGTTCATCTTATGAGGCAGACTTAGGTTGAAAGACAACAGGAATTGTTACAGGGCGGTCAGTCCAAAATGCAACGCTAAGGGAGTGATCTCATATAATGGCACAGATGTTGGTATTCAAATTTAGGGTGTGTTCAGCTAGACCTTACTTTATCATTTCTGCACACACTCTTTGGTGGATATAGTTTTGCCACTCTTTAATTTCTAACAGTGCTTGATTCTTACATTTAAAATATGGATTGACATAAATCTTTGCTATAATAACCAACACATAACCCACATCTTGTTGTCTATAGCTAATAAGAGAAGCATGTATTTATGGCTGCGGTATTAAAATCGTCGCTGTATTAAGATTTTATGATGTCGTTATGAATGTAGCCAGGTCACCAATCGTGCGGGATACTTTTTCCAATTTTCATGCTGGGGTGTGTTTTAACTGGAACCTTTCAATGAGGGGAGGCTCTACACCAGGTTCTTGACAGCAAAAGATACCACGCATTTTAATTCGATCAAAAAGTGTGTTGTAGTACTTTATCCTGTGAAGACCAATCCCATTCCAGGAGCCAAAGAATATAATTTTTATCTGAGGGTTTGATTCCATTGTGTGCCTTTTTGGTGTCATTATGCTACATGCAATGTTTTGTAGGTAGAGGAGACACTGGCCGTAAGTGGCCAGACCAAGTCACATTGTGACAGCCCTCCTTGATTCCTATTTCTGGGGCTATTAATAAGTCAGATGTTGATGAGTATGCGCTCCAGTTGACTTGCATGCCAGATGGAGCTGACCCCATGTAATTTGCCACATGCTGACTTCAGTATAGAGGCCTGACTCACACCCTAAGTTTGGCTGCACATGATTACTTGATGTAAAGGAGTAGAATATATTAACTCTGGTGGCTTCTCTTCACTTATGCCCCAATTTGCAAAGTGGCCCCTATATGATTAAATCAGATCAGCATGCTCATGTTCGTACCATATAAGTACTATTGTTTCATAAGTTCTGGTACTTATAGAGGTTGTAAAGCCAAATTTGTTAATGTCTTCAGAGGTAATAAAGTTTAACAGTGGCAGAGCTTTACAACTTGTACTGGTTTTTAGTAAAGCAACTGATTTCTTATAGCTGTTACAGACATTATCATTTTGTGATTTAGAAATTTCGTTGTATCCTTTTTCTCTTTCATGCCCCCTTGAGGGGTTCAAAATTGTTACTCTGGTTACCCTATTGCAGATAACTGGAGACAACCTTACTGATCTTTCACAAGATATATTACCTGGTCCTCCGAACCTAAGGTGCTTTAAGTTGATGGATTGCTTTGTGGAGATTCATCCTCTGTATAGTTGCCAGATTTTGGAGTTGCAGTGTTAGAAATAGAAAAAATGGTAATCTTTTGCTGCTGTTCATTTATCTCTTGTTATGTTGTCTCACCACAAACGTGAGTGTTACTGGATCCTATGCCCAATGTCAATGGCTATGGAATGGCCTCACCTCTATGACTATTTCACAAATTGATCAATTGAGCTTTGTAAGGTTTGGGTGTCATTATCGTCAACTACAGTTTGGAGTTCTCTATGTTCTTTTAAGTTTGGCTGATTGTCTAATGGTTAATCTGAGCTAAGGTGGTGAAGCCTTCTTTATGATGGACAGTTTTACTTTTAATTGCTTCTGCATATGCTCTATGTTGTTTTCTGGTGAAGCTGACCCTGGAAGTTAACTCAATTTATTTTGCTTGTTCATCTCGTGTTTGGAATTGATGCATATGTTATTGCTTTGGGACTCTGTAATATTTGGTTGTTGATTCAAACATTAAGAATTATTGGTAAAATTAGATGCCTCTTCAATCCCATGAATCACTGCAGCTTCATGTTCTGATGTGCCTGCATTTGCATTCTAAAAAAAAGCATGTGTGTTGTTACCAAGCTTGGTCTTAGTTGTTTTGACATTTCCTTTATTGTGGAAATCTTACTTAAATTATTCGTAATTGCATTTTGTTTGTTAATCTTTCTGAATTTTATTACTTTTTTTTAATCACAGGTTCAAGTCTGGTATTAGTTGGCATCTTTAAGGTATCTTTTACATTTTTAACTTGTGCATCTTGTGACATGGACTTAGGTTGAGTGACGACAGGTGCCATTACAAGATGGTCAGCCCAAAATGCAACCCTAAGTGAGCCTTCTGATATGATGGCACTGTTGGTGCTCAAATTTAAGGTGTGTTCTACCAGATCTCTCTTTAATTCATCATTTCTGCCTTCACTCTTTTGTTTGTTTAGTTTTGTCATTCTTTAATTTCTAATGATGCTTGTTTCTTACATTCAAAACATGGATTGACATAGATATTTGCTATAATAACCAACACACATCATGCATCTCGTTTTCAATGCCTAATAAGAGAAGCATGTAGATATGTCTGGTCTTTTAAAATATGCGTTGCTTTAAGATTTAATGGTGTCATTATGAAAGTGATGAAGCCACCAGTCAAGCTGCCTGCTTTTTCCAATTTTCGAGCTGGTGTATGAATTAACTGGAACCCATTGATAAGCAAAAGATATCATACATTTTAATTTGATAAAAAGGTGTCTGTGATGATATGGGCTGGTAAGTCGAACCATATTTTAGGATGAGGTCTGAACACACCACACATAATGACATGCTTTTAAAATATGTATTGTGTCAGTCCCATGATAAGAATTAGTTCAATTTGTATATAGATAAATTAGTTCTAGTGTTTGGGATGGATTACTCATTTGAAGATAATCAACCAGTATGCAATAGCATTACCATATTTATTCATGCTTGGATATTAGGAATGGTGTTGCTTTCTATTGACTTTGATTAAACTTCTCTTCCCTTTTGTAATCTGCAGTTGATTTTTACCAAGTGTAATAATGTTTGGTAAATTATTAAAGTCACACCTTGGGGAACAGGAGAGGTATGAGACTATACATATCTTCTATCAAGAAGAGTGGGGATGTGCTTCAATATATGGAAGTAACTGTAAATGATACTCATTCATAAGGTACATTCTCATAATAAAATTTGGATGGGATTGAAATTTTGTAATCACTGGAATAAGAAGGAGGGCTCACCTGGGGGTCTATCATACAAGGCTAGTTTGTATTCTTTCCATGTAGCTCATATGAGGAAAAGAAATGATTTGCATGAGGTGACCGTGATGAGATAATGTAAGGTACTTGGTGATAGTGATTACTGCTACCTATGGTAAGTTTTTTTATTTACCAAACGGATAAGAATGTTGTAGAGTTGCTATCTGTAACCGTTCAGTAAATGTTCCGGAAAATATTGTATTAATTCTTATATTTGCCATTTTCTCATGTTCCCATGCAGTTTTTGGATTGGTAAACATGGGATGCTCTATGATTCTTGATATGTATTACTGTAATTCTCAAGATTTAATTCTGCTCGATGAAGCAGTGTTTTTAT
The DNA here is from genome assembly GCA_963921515.1 of Calotriton arnoldi. Lineage (NCBI taxonomy): Eukaryota > Metazoa > Chordata > Amphibia > Caudata > Salamandridae > Calotriton > Calotriton arnoldi. The sequence goes on from CAWUFW010003696.1 coordinate 1,696,932, forward strand.
AACCAGTTATTCTGGCTATATTTGATGTATTTGTTTTTAAATTAGTAGATGTTTATTTAAGTAAAGTGTAAAAAATTCATTTTGTTATATATTTAACAAGTATTTTAATAATTTATTTTAGGCCTGAAGAACTTCTGATGGAACGAAACGCAATTGCTATTGAGTATTGTATACACTTCAATCAAGTTTATCTTTTGTTATAAATTAACCTCCAAATAAAGCAATGTTTTATAAGGATTAAAAAGCATCGTTGTCCATACCGTTCTATAACTGACTGATGTGACAGCACTGAAACATAAATGTAGGGAGTGCTGAGTTTTGCTTGCATAGAATAATTGTGTTGGGCCTACCTTTGGGAGACACATTTTAGGGATTGTTGTAGTTAAGCACTTTAAGCCCTTGCACACCAAGTTTTTACTTTATTAGGTTTTGCCTGCACAGCGCTTGTGCTGTGCTTGTGAAATCTACTTTATTCAACATAAGTCTTAAAAGGGGCTTACAACCCACCCCCTTTGCTTTTCATTGGTTCCTGTGCTTGCACATCACTCACCTGTCCCCCCCGGGTCAACACGAACTCACCAGTCCCCCCAGGGCCGAAGCAGGCACCCACTCTAGCTCTTTCTTTTGTTGCAGAGGTTGGCGCTTGCAGACACCCTGCTGTGGCCATATCAAAGGTATTTGTTCGACATGAGAACAGTTTGTCGTTCCTCACACTCCACATTTTCTGTATTATTTCTTTTTATGTCTTTTCTTTCTTTCGTTACTCTCTTTCCTTCCCCTTCCTTCCTGTGGTTTCTTTCTTTTCTCCTTTCTCCCCTTACTTTGCAATTGTTACTACATAATTGTTTCTTGGGGAGTGTAATGGGTTAGCCATAAGGTTTGCGTCTTGTTGTTTTGCGTTTTCTTATGCACATGGTTTAAAAAACAAAAACAGACAAAAACTCATGAAACAGCACTTTCCGCCTCGATTATCTCAAGCTTAAGTCCCTTGAATTCCTTTGCGTACACTGTAATTAGCCTACTCTGAGAAGTCGTGATTCACAATACCTTGCTAAGATTACAGTGCTCATTCTTCAGAGCTCCACTAATTTCAAGAACTGCCAAAGTTTTCCCTATCCCATACCTGGAGCTCACGCATTTCCCCCTATCATCTCTTTAAAAGTTTACCGGAGAGTCCCTACTGATCTACTAAGTCTCTATGGAGAAAAACTCCCTAATGGGCTTCTGTATCTCATCCATGTTTGGTCGATCTTGGAAGACTCTAACTTGCAAATCTTCACAGTTATTGATTTATAATGTCACCCAAATCTTCATCTAAGGAGCAGAGGGGAATGGTCAAAAAGTATTTATTGTAAATATCCCCGTGCTTGGAAGTCCCCTATTTGCTCTCAGTGTGCTAATGCAAAGTGTGTTCATAAAAAAGTACCATGCGGTGGGGAATAGGAGTACCTCCATGCTTCACTATGTTGCATTCTCCAAATCTCCACTGAGTTCAGATTATCTATTGCATTTCACAAAGCTAAGGAACAGCAGCAATCGTCTATTAGCTTTCCTTGAGCTGTGTGGTTGTCTATTCAAAACACAGTTGAAGTCATCCATCTACAGAATTTTATAGAGTTTGTACAGGCTTAGAAAGTTTGAATCCCTTCTATATTTAGTACATAAGTGGTACTGAGATATATACGCTGTCGTTTTCATGTTTCTTTTACTCCTGTATACCTGTTATTGGGTTCTTTAACTACTTTTTCTGCTTTAAATAGAACAGTAGGAGCTATCCAAATTGCTACTTGTTGAATCGGGCCCTCTCTGCAGTTAGCCCAGATTTTTCCTTTGCTGAACCCGTTTTTGTTGGCGTTTAGGGTAAAGTGCTTGTGCTCTCCTTTTTAAACATGCTAAAATGGGTATAGTCCTGATTGGTACATTTAGTTTGCTTAAAGTTCCTAGTATACAATACTACATGTACCCAGGGCCTGTGAATTAAATGATACCAGTGGGCTGCAGCACTCATTGTGCCACCCACTGAAATAGCCTTGTAAAACATATCTCCGGCCTGCCACTGCAGCCTGTAGTGCAGTTTTAAAGTGACATTTTGACCTAGCAAAATAAACCTTTTGGCAGGCCTAAACTTTCCTTTTTAATACTTATAAGTCACCCCAAAGGTAGGCCTCAACCACCCATACGGCAGGGTGCATAGTATTTAAAAGTAGGAAATGTGTGTTGAAGTTTTACATGCCATAGCAGAATGGGCGTCGATTCCCGATAATGCCAGCGGTAGGGGAAGTGGCATTACATACCCTTTGACCAAAATAACATCACAGAAAGTGACATTATATGACTTGTGACCTTGATTTAATCCTTAGAAGGTATGTCACACGGCCTTACCACTACAATTTACATTGCTAAAGCCATAATAACTGCATGATTAGTATAATAACAACACAGACACATTTTGCAATTCATGCAGCCGTCCAGATACCATGGGTGATCCTTAAGTCAAAAATTACTTCAGTATATCAGGCCTAGCATTTTGTTATAGTTGGCACTCTCCCATATGCCAGATTGTCCACCTTTTATTTAAGCGCACTAGTACCAGTATTTTGCCACTGGTGTCCACATGCCAAGAATTTCCTCAAGTATGCCAGTATTTTTGCCGTATATGCCATGAATTACCTTTATTATGCCAGTACCAGTATTTACCGTCTTGCACTTAATAAGTGATAACTTCAGTTTGATAGCAGACAGAGAAATGCTTCTTCCGCTCAAATTAATTGTAATTTAAAATCCTCTTTAATGGTTAAGTTGGATTTTAAGTTACTATTCTGAACATTACACTTTTACAGAGTTGCCACTTTCCTGCCTAAATCAAATGTAAGTTTCTGCCAGTGTCCAGGGTAATATGACTGTGAATGGTTCTCCAGACATGTAGACCAGAGGGCTTGGGTGTGCGCCAGAGTGTTTCTCTCCTGAGCAGGATGTCCTGGGGGGTTGTACTCAGCTTTCCTGAGCTTCCCACCCCTTCCTCACTGCCCTGCCACTGTCAAATGCTGCTGCACCTAGGCCTGCCTGCCTGCCTGCCTGCCCTTTGTTGTTCTAAACAGTTTGGAGCCAAACCTAGGAAAGGAGGAAGTTTAGACAAATGGGGAATCCCTCACCCACAGACTGGCACTGGGGATAAAAGTTGCATCTTCAGAACCTCTCCTCAGAATACTCCTTGACCTGTGGAAGATTTAGGAGAAGGACTGACCCGCTGTCTTAAGAAGGAAGACTGGACCTGCTGGCCTTGAACCTAGGATCCCCAGAAGTGACTTCAAGGGTCAGTTGGCTGACCTCCTGTTTGAGATACAGGTACACAACAAGCTTTCAGAGACCTTCCCTGCAACTTCCCAGCAGACCAGCACCAACTGGACCTTTCTGAGCCCTACGGTTGTTCTGTCTAGAGTGAGTCCCAATCCCTAAGAGGCACCCCCCTGGTCCAGACCCTTGGCTGGCATCAGAGTGTACTCCTCCTGCCACTAAGCCCAAGTTAAAGGTGAAAAGCCAGAGGTTGCGCCTCTTTGTGACCGCAAGTGGGCTCCTCGCATCAGCACAGGTCAGTGAATCTCCCATCAATGCCAAGTTTTGATAGGGACCTGCTGTTCGCACCAATCAGCAAGTGTCTGTGTCAACTGCCATCGCAAAACTCCAGCAACAACTGCTCCTTGAGATGATGTCGACCTCCTTGCAGCCCTCACAAATGTGAAGCTCCTGCTAGGCTCCATACGTGGACTTGGACTGTGAGATGGTAAAACCTTCACTGGGACAAGCCTGGTCCCTGTATCCGACCCACGCTCCATCGCAGTCGGCCTGAACTTGTGACTTTGAATTGGTCTAGCATGACCAAATAACTCAAGTGGCGCTTTGTGCTTCTAGGTGCTATTGTACCTAAAATGTTTGGAAAATGTATAACTTCGGTTCTACAGATTGGACTTTTGTAGTTTCAGTGTCATTATGCCGGGTCTGGTGGCTCAGTGGACTAAAGCAGCCACTGCAGGGGCCTGTGTTCGACCTCATGGTCACAGGTTCAAATCCCAGCGGGTCCACTCAGCCTTTCATCCATCTGAGGTCGATAAAATGAGTACCATTGAGTTGGGTAACAAAAAACATCTGTTATTCAGCGCCAGGACACCTAAGGGTAATCGTGCGCTTTACAAATACACCTGTTATGTTATGTTATGTTATTCTATTTATTAAATTGTACTCTATTTTTCCAAATTGGTTTGTGATTTTTCCTGTGTTGTGTTGTCAATCTATTACTGTTTGAGTGCTGCATAAATACTTTACACATTGCCTCTATGTTAAGCCTAACTGATTTTGTGTCAAGCCTTCAGAGGGTTAAACACAGATTTATTCAGTGACTTTCGTGGTTCACCCTGACAAGTATTGTGATTATGCTTTGAAGTGGGTTCTCACTTCCTTCAACAAATACTCCAATTTCTTACAAGAGCATAGAGTGAAGAATGAAGAGAAAGGTTTAGGCCCAAAGGTTCATTTTAAAAACAAGAAATTGACAGCCGGTTGTATGACGTTACAGCGCATGCCATTACCCCGCATGCCGTTGCAACGCAAATCTTTACCCCGACTTGCTGTCGGGGGTGCGCTGGAAGTTGGAATAGTTTAATTTACTATTCCAACTCTAGTGTGTGCAACAGTAGGGAAGGTGTTGGAGTTAAATCCAACACCTTCTACCCCCTGCTACACACCTTTCGCGTTGCAACGGCATGCGGGGTAATGGCATGCGTTGTAACTCTTGCGGTGTAATGGCCGTTTCCCGTGGCAGCCTTGACCACTGTAAAAAAGAACATGTTTCATAAAATATGAGTCACTTAGCAGAATGGGGATGTAAGCAATACCACTTTTAGACCATCACATGAATTTGTCAGACTCTCAAGGAGCAACTCAACATTGGCAAATGTATAATTTCAGAGTGAAACGCAAGATGGACATGCAAATTCACCTGACTGAGTTTATGATGTAGCATACAAACAGATGCCATATATTGTGAGCTATAAAAGTGTTTTTTTCATCACACTTGTTGGAAGCCTATGATATCTTAGAAGCTAAGGATGACTGGTCTCCACACACTGTTAGGGTCACAGCTAATGGGGAGAAGTAATACTTGGAGCATTCTCTTCCTTAGTACCTGAGGACCTCAGGGACAAATATGCAAGAGAGTAGTCATTGAAACGAGCACCAGCGTTGTATAGAAATCAAACAGGGTGAGATACAGAATATATGTCACATTTGATTCCTCTTTGGAGTGAAACACATGTTGAAGCCTAGTATCCATTCAAGCCAGAAGTGAAGCACAATATAAAAGAAGCCCTGATAGAATTACAAGACAATGGAGTAATAGTAATCTGCCACTCTCTGATGAATACGCCTCTTCTTCGGGTGGTTAACCTAATAATTTATATAGTTTTAGACTAAATAAATGTGCATTCCCGCACACAAACACACAATAGCAGAACGCTCACAGTACTGGGCAAAGGACAAATGTTGTATCAAAAAATCACAAGACTGTTGGCAATAATAATGGTTCCTTTAGCTAAAATCCATCCCCCGAATCACAATATTTAACAGTGTTTATATTTGGTGATATTCATGATGCGTATAAAATGTGGATGCAGGGGCATAAAAATAGCCCTGGGTTATTTCCAGAAAGAATAACGGAAATCCTACAAGACGATCCCAATGTATTGTCGTACATTGATGATAGCTATTTCCAGTGCTTTAAATGGAAAAAAATAAGTGCAGGTACTCACCAGAGATGTGGACTAGGGGGGGGGTTAGGGCTATGGGGGCGGGGCTACGGGCAGTGCTAAGGGACGGGGCCAGAGGCACACATTTCATTTGATTGAGGTTTAATTGGTGTGCAGATATGCACACAACACTAAATCATACAAGAACATGCACAGGGACATAGATACGCACTTGTGCACGCAGACAGGGTATTTAGTTCATGTGCTTTAGAAACGCATATTCTGATGTCCACATTACTACACCTTGATTCCCCGACCCCCACCCCCAACTGCTGTGCTACAGGTCATCATCACCACCTTTCCCCCTCGATCTGGCTCCAATCAAGAGCTGCCCTACTCTGCTATGCCAGCAGGATGCCTACTTTTAGGTTTCCCAAGTCAGGAGATGTGCCTCTTAGCAGGCCCTTCTCGCACACCTACAGTGAAATTGTCTCCACAGAGCCTGAGTGGACACTGTGTCAATCACAGTGTGACTGGGCGCCCTCCCAAACTCCCTGCCTGCTCTGATTGAATACATATGGGCGTTGCTCAATTAGCAGATTGTAAAGGGAGATTAGCACTCGAGTGCTTCACGAAAACGCACCGACTCCTCATCTGTGTCACGCTTCTTTCTTTACAAGCCAAATTGCACTGAGTTGACTTGCTGCCCCATGAGTACCGGTACTCTCTTTGAGACCAGAAAAAGTTCCGGTACTCAAAGGCAGAAAATTTAGAAGTGCCGGTACTTAGTACCGGTGAGTACCGGCCCATTTAAAGCACTGGCTATTTCACTGACGTAAGTGAACATTTAGAAAGGGTAGCCAGAGTACTGACTATTTTAGCGCTACATAAATATCGAATACATTTCTTTCAATCAAGAATATCCTTCCTCAATGTTAATTTTCTAAGATCTGAATTATCCAGGGAAACAATGGAACGGTGCCAGATTTCTCAGAGAAATGTGCCACCTTGCAACCACAAAATAAATTAGGAAAACTAAAGCCCTGATCGAATTTTTAAATTTTGGAAGGGCGTATCTACCACATTATGTTGAGCAGATGCAGCCTTTATATAATTTGATGACACCTATCCTTTCTGAAAAAAGGGGCAGATGCATATACAACGAACTTACTTGGGCTGCAACCAAAAATGTTATAAGTAAAATATTTGTAAACGCAGGACAGAAAGACAAACCTGCTCATTAGAGCTGTTCCTAGTGCTTCAGGTGACAAATGTACCACATATTGAGGGACAAACGACACCAATAGGCTACAAATCTCAGTTATATTCAGTAACTGAAGAACGGTTCTTTCTGACTGAAAAACCTTTGAGACCTGTAAAGTCAGCCATCTTACATAAGGCTCCAGAACAGCCTGCGGTTGATGCAAAGTAAAAATATTCCACTACTTGCATTGCATGGAGTTTTCCAAAATGGAAACTTCAAGTTGGTACAGACTCACACAAAGGCATTAGGTGACTCTAATCCACAAATAAGTGGCTGAGATTCAGGCCCTTCTCTTAGCCGCGCAGAACACTACTATATCTGTGCTGGGATTCAGGGACAAGAGGGGTGTTCAGCAGCCCATCCACTAGCAACCTCATACGATGGATTGCAATGCTTGCTCCTTTGGCTCACACAGTTGGGACCCCTAAGTGTAGTATTTCGGATAACATGGGCTTGTAAGCTCCCATGCCATCAGAAATGAGCTGCTCAAAGGTTTTCAACCTCTGCCAAGCCATTCAGTATGTGGCCATTTTCACCACTTCCCACACAGCATGGGAAAGCTTATTTATTGGTTAATCCAAATTGTTGGGGCACAGAAACCAATTTCCTGAAGTGTAAACCTTCCTGCCCAATACACTTAGAAGTTTTGATTTACTGTAGAGTGGCACCAGAGGAAATGTAATCAACATGGTTCTGGCCAAAGAAGCTGAGCCAAAGTATTTTTTGAGTAGGGAAAGCTTTTGGAAAGTCATGGTCAGCATGAGCAGAGTAGTGTCATATAACCCCATGTATTTTTCCCACAGAGAACACAGAAGAAGGATTCTGCTATTCTTCCAGCATCATATTTAGGATACACTATATTAAAAGAAAGCAAGGGCTCAGTAAAATATCAGCAAGGACATTTCATCTGCTTTCTGCGGTGGCAATATGAATGCTTAGGGCTTTCACTGCCTCTCCCTCCTCCGTCCCTCCAACAGCATATTAGTAAGTCCACAGATGAGTTGAGCAACTACCAGACACTGCCTGGACCTTTAAGCTCCCGATTAAGTCAGGTAACATATTCCAAGAATGTGAGAATGTTATCTTTCCCAGCCCTTATGACTTACTTGAAGCAAAGACAGTACACAGATGACAACTGCTTTTCAATTTTGCTTGCGCAAGTGACCATGGTCAAGACACTCGCAAACCAACCTGATGTATTTAGAAAATTAGCAAGGTTTGGAAGATTTCCGAAGGATAACAATTCCAGTGTTTTATATTGTTATATTGTTAAGGCTGCACTTGTGCTGCTTAGTAAGTGACTGGGCATGGACATAAGATACACCACAGTGAACTGCCCAGCTGCTCTTCTAGGCTTAAGCAAACAAACATCTGGATCTTGGGTTTGGTCTCTTGTGAGTCAACAAACATTGAACTAGTGGGATACCTTTCAAAAGTTGCATGAGTGGCACCGTACAAGAAATCTAGCGGGTGTTGGAGTGGAATTTAGTCCAATTTTGCCCATGATGTAATGCAAGAATTGCTTCTGTTCCCCTCGTGCCCCCATTTTGTGTGCCCGTTTTGCTTCTGTTCCCCTCGTGCCCCCATTTTGTGTGCCCGTTTTGCTTCTGTTTCCCCTCGTGCCCCCATTGCTTGTGTCCATTTTGCTTTCTGTTTCCCCTCGTGCCCCCATTCTGCTGTGCCCAACTTTGCCTTCTGTACCCCCCGCCGCTGCGTCCCCTGCGGCCCCGCCCCCTGACTGCCCATTCGCTGCCCCTGCCTCCCGCCTCCCAGCTGCTCCTCCCTCCCAGCTCCCCATATATGGCGGCCGCACAGCGGGCGCGCCGCTGGCGCGCCGAAGGCTCGCCTAAGGCAAGCCCGTCTGCGCCTGGACCGCGCCCAGCGCCAGACCCCTGGGCCGCGCGCCCCCCGCTCCAGCCTCGAGGACCGACGACGTTACGATGCCACCACACTGCACGCGCTCAACCCCGGACGGACACACAACTGCTTCAAGGCCGCCCGAAACGCACACATGGCCCCTTCACCTGCCGGAACTGCAGCTACACCAGCCTCAGAGCCACCGAAGTGCCCGCCAAGAAGGACCTCAACCACCTCCGATGCATCCTACTGAACACCCGCTCCGCACGCAAACACGCCGTCGAGCTCTGGGACCTGCTCGACACATCATCACCAGACGTCGCCTTCCTGACAGAGACCTGGATGAACGACTCCTCCGCACCCGACATCGCCATAGCCATCCCAGACGGCTATAAGATCACCCGCAGAGACCGCGTCAACGGAGTAGGAGGAGGAATCGCCATCGTCCACAAGAACTCCATCAGGGTCTCGACCAGCACCAACGACACTCTCAGCACCGCCGAACACATGCACTTCCAGATCCACACGGACCACCCTTAGAGGCACCCTTGTCTACAGACCCCCTGGGCCCTGACCCCAGTTCAGCGACTCCATTGCCGACTTCATCAGCACGCACGCCCTGACCTCTACCGACTACATCCTCCTCGAAGACCTGAACTTTCACCTGGAGAACAACAACGACAGCAACTCCACCACCCTGATCGACAACCTCGCCAACCTCGGACTGAGACAGCTCGTCACAACACCGACTCACTCGGCCGGCCACACGCTCGACCCCGTCTTCTCCTCAAGCTCCCACGTCTCCTTCAGCCACACCACGGAACTCCTCTGGACCGACCACCGCTGCATCCACTTCACCTTCCAGAAACCAACCACACACCACCGCACCCAACAGATCCCACGCCGCTGCTGGAGCAAAGTCACCGAAGACCAACTACGGGCAAACCTCGCTCTCAGACCTCCCTCCGACCCATCCAACACCGACGACGCTGCCTGCAAGCTCAGACGATGGATAGACGACTGTGCCAACACCCTCGCCCGCTGAAAAAACTCACCTACAGCGACACCACCAAAAGAGCCAGCTGGTTCACCCCGGAACTCCTAGCTTCCAAGCGTACCTGCCAGAAACTTGAGAAGAAATGGCACAGTGATAAGACACATGACAGCCACGCAGCCCATAAAGACGCCATCCGTAACCACCACCACCTCATCAGGTCCGCCAAGAGAATCTCCTTCAAAGACCGCCTCGACAACAATGCACACAACAGCAAGGAGCTCTTCAACATCGTGAAGGAACTCTCCAACCCCAGCTCCAACACCAACGACATCCCACCGTCGCAAGCCCTGTGCGATTCCCTCGCCACCTTCTTCCACCGCAAGATCGCCGACATCCACGACAGCTTCAACACCCAGATAGCCCCCACTAAGATAGATACACCAGACCCGCCGCACACCATCGACCATGACCCCTTGCCAGCCTGGGCCAGCGTGAACATCGATGACACCATCAAGACCATGGGCACAATACACTCCGGCTCCCCGTCAGACCCTTTCCCGCACCACATCTTCAACAAAGCCAGCAGCTCCATCGCACCCCACCTGTGCAACGTTATCAATCTCTCCTTCGAGACCGCGACCTTCCCAGAGAGCTGGAAACACGCAGAGATCAACGCCCTACTCAAAAAACCCAAGGCGGACCCGAGAGACCTCAAGAACTTCCGGCCCATCTCCCTCCTTCCGTTCCCAGCCAAGGTCATCGAGAAGATCGTCAACAAACAGCTAACCCGATACCTCGAAGAAAACAGCATCCTGGACCCATCCCAATCGGGGTTCCGCAGCAACCACAGCACTGAGACTGCCCTCATCGCCGCCACCGACGACATCAGGACCCTGCTGGACAACGGTGAGACCGCAGCCCTCATCCTGCTGGACCTCTCCGCCGCCTTCGACACTGTCTGCCACCGCACTCTACGCACACGCCTCCATGACGCAGGGATCCGAGACAAGGCCCTGGAATGGACCACCTCCTTCCTCGACGGCAGAACCCAGAGAGTCCGCCTCCCACCTTTCCGATCCGAAGCCTCCGAGATCATCTGCGGCGTACCCCAGGGATCTTCCCTCCACCCAACACTGTTCAACATCTACATGGCCCCGCTCGCACGCATCGCCAGACAGCACGACCTCAACATTATCTCCTACGCCGACGACACTCAACTGATCCTCTCCCTCACCAAGGACCCCCTCGCCGCCAAATCCAATCTCCATGAAGGAATGAAGGCCGTCGCCGATTGGATGAAGATCAGCCGACTAAAGCTGAACACGGACAAGACAGAGGTCCTCATCCTCGGCTCCAACCCCTCAGCCTGGGACGACTCCTGGTGGCCAACGATGCTGGGAGCAGCCCCGACACCCACCGACCACGCACGCAACCTGGGAGTCATCCTCGACTCAACGCTCTCCATGGCCAAGCAAGTCAACGCAGTCTCCTCCTCCTGCTTCAACACCCTCCGCATGCTTCGCAAGATCTACAGGTGGATCACGACAGACACAAGAAGAACAGTCACCCAGGCCCTCGTCAGTAGCAGACTTGACTATGGGAACGCCCTCTACGCGGGAGCCCGGCCAAGCTCATCAAGCGACTGCAACGCATACAAAACGCCTCCGCACGCCTGATCCTCGACGTACCACGCCACAGCCACATCACCCCCACCTGAGGAACCTGCACTGGCTCCCCGTCGACAGGAGGATCTCCTTCAAACTCCTCATCCACGCACACAAGGCACTCCACAAGACTGGCCCAGCCTACCTCAACAGACAACTCTCCTTCTACGTCCCCAACCGCCAGCTCCGCTCCGCCCGACCTCTCCTCGCCACCGTCCCTCGCATTCGAAGAACAACCACCGGCGGCAGATCCTTCTCACACCTCGCCGCCAAGACCTGGAACACCCTTCCACTAAGCCTACGACAGACCCAAGACCTGCTGACCTTCAGGAGGCTACTCAAGACCTGGCTGTTCGACCAGTAGCAGCACCCCCCCCCCTTTTCTCTCCCCAGCGCCTTGAGACCCTCGCGGGTAAGTAGTGCGCTCTACAAATTCTGTGATTGATTGAATGATTGAAGAATTAACGTGCAATTAGAGGAAAATCGCATACCAGGGAGCAACTGCATCCTTGTGTTTCCACAAGCCACAAGCTTCAGAAGGCCAAGAATGGCCTGTGGCTAGAGCTCTTTGGACATCTCAAGACAGTTTTTGGACAGGGACAAAGTTAAAGCAGACACATAGAAATTTACTGAGTTGAAAAAGTGACTGTATGCATTAGAAGAGACATTATCCTGGCAGACGGATAAAAACATGCAACGCTGTTCAACAGACGAGTAGTGCAGAAGGAAAGTATTTCAAGCACTGACAGTATCCTTCAGGGGGTATAAAAGGAATAAACAACCACAGATGACTGAGACAGGCTTCATGAATACAGCATATTTTGTTGATAGTATAGGGACTAATGAAATAGTAACAGAACAAGTCTGAGTTTCTGGAAAGAGCGATTGAATGTCCATTGATGGTGAAAGAAAACGAGACCCTGAGACAAGTGCAGGGGGTAAGGGGGAAATACAGGTGATTTTTTTTCAGGCTGAAGTATATATTTTCAGTTTGAGTAGGCATTGCTTCATTTAAAAAAAAATCTAATAATTAATGCAAATACTTAATATTTGACATTTTCATTATTTCATCGCCTTAGAATATTTTATGAATATGCTCAATAAGATGTTTGGGTTCATTAATTTATAATCATTTTTAATATTTGTTGCAATGGGTTTGCATATTATAATCATTATCATCATTATTGTCGTCATCATCATCCATCATCATCATCATTACTATTATTAATATTTCACACATTTATATGTAAACATAACCCATAATTAAATTTAATTCATGCAAAATTAATATAATAATTGAAAAGAAAATGTAAGCATTGTTGTTAAGTTCATTTTCTTTTCCCAGTATATATTTCAGTTACCAAATACCACTGTGTTTGGAATTAGGAGAGTAAATCATATTAAACGATCCCTTCCCCTTGCTCTCCGTTCACAGCCGACACTGCAGCTATTCAGAAAGCAGCTAAAGACCTGGCTTTTTCCACTTTAATTAGCAGTCACCCAGGTTTCCGCCAGCCCGCTGCCCCTCTTTTCGGCTTTTGATCTGCTCAGCGCTAAGACACCCTCGGGTAATGCGCGCTCTATAAAATTATTTCATTCATCCTTAACCTTTATGCTCTTCCCTCAATGTTAGTGTAATTAGAGATACACTAGTAAATCTGTCTCCCCACCAAATGTATACACTTTCATAAATTCGGGTTGGTTTAGTAAATCTAAATCCACCCCCAAAAATATATGCACTATTCACAATGTTTGTGAAACTGGAGTGGAGCTGGAGTAACTTTGCCCCCTCACCATTATATGCAGTTTTCTGAGTGTTTATGGGATTGGAATTAAAATAGTAAATCTGACCACCCACCCACAAATATTGCACTTTGCACAATACTCTGCGGAAGGAAGTTAGAATAGTTAATTAGAACTTCCACAAATGTATGCACCTTTTCTAATGATTGTGTGGCTGGAGTTAGAAAAATAATCCTGACACCCCTCCTCCCCGAAAATATATGCACTTCCCCAAATGTCAGTAGTGTGGAGTTCAAGTGGTAAATATGCCACTACAAATATAGGCACTTTCCCAAATATACGTGGGACTGGAAGCTGACTAGACAATTATACCCCCTCCCCCTCAAATATAGGCACTTTCTCCAATCTGTGTGGGACTGGAGTTAGAATAGTAAGCATGCACCGTCACCCCAATAAATGCACTTCCCCAATTTTATGTTGGACTAGAGTTAGATAAATAAATTTGAGTCCCAAATATGTGCACAGTCCCCGATGTTAGTAGGACTGGCGTTGGAATATTATCAGTATGATTTTATTAAGCACAGATTCACCAAAGCACCTTGGCTCTAGCAACAGCCCAAAAGGAGAGAAAAAATTGACCAAGAATAAAGTGTGGATCAATAAACAAAATAACCAAAAAACACCCGAAGCAATAAAAGAGAAGCAGACCACCTTAGCTCAGTCATACAGGAAGACACAAAAGACTACGCATGTACTGCCTTTTTCAATCAATTACAATTGTCAATGGTTTGGATGCTTAGAGGGAGATCATTTCAGTTTCTAGACCACCAACCTGTACTTTGTTACTCAAGGGTACTTTAACCAGTAAAACACCTCTTGAACTAAGGGTCCATGAAGAGCGGTAAGGAGCTACGACTTCTGTCAGACGTGGAGATCCAACTCTGTGGGCAAGTTATCTTTAATATAATCCTTTTTCCCTATGGACTTATGAGACATTACCAAATTTCTTGAGCCTGCATACAGGTCATACCGCAAAGTTTTGGAGGTGCTAAAATTTTAATAAAGCAGTGTTAGCCAGGGCCCATGTAAATGAAATACAGTAGTCACCCTGAGAAAGAACATACATACCTACTACTTCCCCAGACTCCTCCATAGGTAGGTAACTTTCCTTAGTGGACAATACTTTCTATATTTGCAGGAGAAATTATAATTGTTTGTTAAAAAAGATAGCTACGTTTTAGACTGTGGTGTCTGAGGTAGGATCTTCCCCCAGGTGATATGGCCAGAAGTCAGATGACCAAAGTTTAGTGTCTCCACTGACAACTAACACCTCATTCTAGTCCCTGTTGAGCTTTTCAAAGTTATTGATAATCCATCTCTGAATACCCAAAAGACAAACTTTCAACTTAAAGATGGCATTAGAGGATGCTTGATCAAATTTAAGGACCAACTGTGTGTCGTCACTATACAAGAAGGTGTTAAAGCCGTAAAATCTAATCAGATTACTCAGAGAGTCCACATATAGGTTAAAACGAACAGGAGATAAATCTGAACTCTGCGGCACCCACAGTTTGATGTAATTTCTGCAAGCAAAATGTTGACATCACCACAGACTGGGATCTATTCTAAAAAGAGGTAAACCAGGACATAAACACCTTCCTCAATGCTTGTTGGCTAGGAGTTAGAATAGCAAATTTCACTCCCTTGTCAATTTAAAAAAAAAAAATATAGATATATTATTTTTTTATTAGCAATCGTACATATACAACACCATATCAACACCCCATGGTCATGCAACAGAAAAAGGAGAATAGTGTCCCCAGTTAAGACATGTAGTATACATCTTATAACCATATTGTACCATACGGTTCACATGGGAGGTAAGGAAGAGGAACAGTTGCAAATGGCATCTGCAGACATAATGAAAAATTAACGTGTTATCCATATATATTTAGGGCACAGTCAAAACCATGCAAGTCAACAAGCCGAACTGCTAGTGCGGGGAGGTTGGATAGCAGTGGGCACAGTATCTTGGTCGGAGTAATCTTGCGACTGGATCGATCACGACTCAGCCGCAATATGAAGAAGACAGGTTCCCATATATCTCAGGGACGAGACATGGGTGGTTGCAGTAATGCATAAGTTTCAATCCTATCATTACAAATCGCCATATCTTTTAACTATTGAGCAACAGTGGGTGTTCCACCACGTCCCAAAGTCATTACCACTCTGCGCTTGGCTAGCAGCAGGGCCATTGTCGTGAGGCACTGAAATCCAGAAATACTCTCCTTAACATCCCAACACGGCTATCAGTGGATCTGCCATACTGCGTTATGTCTGATATCACCCCCAGGATCTCACACCAATACTTTAGCATGGGAGGGCATTCCCTGGCTACATGTAAAAAACAGCATTGTCCTGTCTGCAGCACTGGCGCCGAATGGAAGTGTAGGGTTGATCCTACGTGGATTTGGGTGTGGGGGGTAACGTAGGCTCTATGAAGGAATTTATAATGTAGCAGCTTAATCCTGTAATGCATAGTACTTGTCTGTTTATGGCAGTACTTCCACCGCTCTGTGGATAGTGGTCTACCAGGCTCCCGCTCCAGGCCTTCAGTCTTGGTTGTCTGGATTTGTGATACCAGGCTGTACAACTTAGCGACCCAGCGGGTAGTGTCCATGGATGTAAGAAACTGTGTTAGAGGTCGAAAGTCAACAGGTTCCAATGGTAATTCTGGCCACATGGCTTTCACCGTGTCTCGTAGGTGCGTATATATGAGCAGAATTTCTCTAAATCCAGGTCCACCTGATCCAGATCCACCAGAGCCATTTTTATAAGGTTTTTTGCACTCTCCCTACCCGTACTGTCTGGCCAGGGCATTTTTCGCAAGGTGACATGCTTCTCTATCGGCCAGATCCCTAAACTGCTGCAAGAGCTGACTCTGCTTTTGCAGCCTGCCATCGGTTGGCCCAGAGCTCGAGTGGGTCTTGAGGGTCCGCAGAAGGCATCCAGCTGGGCAAGGTGTCAACAAATATCTTTCAATACCCCAGCATGTTTGAACATAACCTGTCCTCAGATGTACACATTAAATGCCTCCCATAAGGTGACATATTTTGAGACCGTCCAAGTGCTAAGGTGGAAGAATTCTAGGACTGCCATCCAGATCTCATCTTTGAAAACCCGTTCTAGCAATAAAGAGGGCGGGAATCGCCAAAGTAGCCTATGGTATTGGGATGCCTGCAAGACAGGTCTAAAGAGTACTGAGGAATGATCAGAGATCGTACAGGGCAAGGGTTTCACCTCTATCACTAGCCAATAATCCAGCCTGGAAAAAGAATTATGCGGTGCAGAATAGAAAGTGAATTCCTTAGCATGTCGAAAGGAATTCCGGCAGAATTCTATCAGTCCATGGAGATCAAGGAGGTTGAGACGGTTAAGTATCGCCTGGGTATGTTGAGTACGTCACAACCGTAGGTGTCCAGGATCACATCTAGATAAGGGTCATGTCACCCCTCATATAACAGTAGGTGAATGCGAATCTCATACTTTGGCAAAAATGTCTAAGAACCAACTTCCCAGACACAAACAGTCTTTATTCCTCCCTGGGTTTTCAGAACTTACTGGGTTGAATGCCTTATGGGTAACAAAACGTTGTGAAATCCACGCAAGACGGACTACCATGGGCGCTCTTGGGTATCTAGTTTTCAGAAATGTTTGGGTTTTGAAGGTTTCCCTGGGTGGGGGCAGAGCCTGGGACAAAAATCCACATCTAAACGCATTACAAAAGAACGGATGGTTCAGAGTAGTAAAATGTGATCTGGTCTTGATCTATTGCCATTTGGGACCTTTCCTCTCATGGGTACTGGGCCAGCCCACACAAGAGGGGCTCTGTTTGTATTGGGACAAGTGTGGTAATGCTGAATGGTAGAAAATCTGTAGATCTCCATAGATTCAGGAATTTTCTCACAGAAATGTGCGGAAAATGTGTGTTTTTAGCTGGTTTGAAGTCTGCAAGGCCTTACGGTTAAGAAAATGTCATAGGAGCCATATGACACAGAGCTTTCCTTGGGTCTAGTTTTCAGAAATGTCTGGGTTTGGTATGTTTTCCTGTGTGGTTGCAGAGCCCAAGCACAAATTCTGCAGTGACCCAAATCACCGAACCAGGTTGTTTTTCTCTTAGATTTGCTGATGTCTTCATGTTGTGTTTTGGGGCATTTTATGTTGTGGGTGCTAGGTCCAGCCTGATAAGTGGGCTACTGTTTTTATCGGGAGGAATGAGGAAAAATTGAGTGGTAGGCCTTTTTGTTGATGCCTGCAGCGTCCGTAACTTTTACTAACAGAAGAGAGGAAAATATAGCTTAAGTTTGAGGTTTGCAAAGCCTTATGGGAAAGTAAGCATCTTGGGACCCACAGGAGTCACCCCTAAATTAACTCCTCTGGGTGTATAGTTTGCAGAAATATCTTGGTTTGGTAGGTGGCAGCTGAACTATGGTCCAAATTTGGCACCACCCCCACTGTTAAGAATGAGTTCCCTTTTCTGGATGAAATGTGTTGTCTTTAGATTGAGTTTTGGGGTGCTCTGTGTAGTGAGTGCTGGCTCAAGCCACAGAAGTGGGGTGCTGTTTTTATTGGGAGAAGTGGGAACACAAAAAAGTAGAACATTTATTATTACCATTTGAATTTCTCTCCATTTTTGGTTTCCAATGTAAGAAAGTGTGCAAGAAAGAACACATTTTGCAAGTCGCCCTCTAATTCACATGAGAGTATGTGTAACCCTGAATTCAGAGGTGTACAAATCACCACTGTTCCTAAATTCATTTTACTGTGCACATTTAAGAAGAAACCGGTCCTAGGATGCTGGTTTCCAGTCCAGGGAGGACCTGGCCTGGCAGTTCGAGCTGGACTGTTCCCATTGGGCACAGGGTCAAGACTGATTTGCATATGGCTGGGTTCAAACTGGAACGGCATGGTGAGCAAAAAAATGATGGATTTAGGCCCAGATCTCTGTACTGGGGTGAATGTATGACATTGTTCTGCATTCTGTCCATCAATTGTTGTTTTTGCATTTAAGAAGAAATGCATAGGATTCCTTCATAGCCATTTTTCATTCGTTCGATTTTAGCATATGAATTGCTTCTTGGTCAGGATACGATGAAAAATCATTATAAGCTGCAGCTTAGTTGTTTGCTGTGGGTATGCTTGAGGTTTTGGAAAACCTACAAGCCTAAGATATATCATTGTGACCAGGAGGGTCTGACAGCCGTGCATGTATACCGCTTTTGTAAATCAGTCATTGTGACAACTTTATTTTTATTATTTTGAATTTCAACAATTAGTTTATTTGGGAAAATGTTCTAGGATCTACATAAATTACCTCTTTCTAAAATGTAGAATTTGATCTACTTTTCAGACATGTGCAACCTTTAAAATCACCCATGGGTTTTTCACCTGTTATCACCACAAACTACAAATAGGTTCAAAGCACAAAAATTAGGAAAAATGCAAAATCCAAAACTGTGTTAAAAAAATGTTTTTTTAAATACAACTCTACTTCCTGAAAGCATCAAAGATGGTGATCCTAGCACAACAAAACTTTTACTTATGCAATTTTTAGAAGAAGAAAAAACATGCTTTCATGTACAGCACTTTTGTTTTTATTTTTCCCAAACAAAATGTAGCCATTCTATGACTAATGTCTCGGTACCATTCAAGGAAATGCTCAGTCTTTGGGTATCTTTAGAATCCACAGGATGCTGGAAAAAAAGAGTTCAAATGTGGGATGGATAACTTACGTGGAAAGAGTTATGATGGCGTAAGTGCAAAGTACCTCAAATATAAAAAAAGGTAAAAAATCCTCAGCAGCTAAGGGTTAAAGGGGCAGATGTATCAAGCCTTTGAGTTCGCAAACGGGCCAATTCACAAAAAGCGTCTCAAATGTAGCAAACCCAAATTGCGATTCAGTAACCTGTTACCGAATAGCAATTTGGGTTTGCGATTCGCTATTAGGAAGGGGCGTGTTTGGGGCGTCCCTTCCTAATACCGAATCGCATCAGTATGTATCAATGTTTTGTGACCGTAAATGCGGTCGCAAAACATTCGCATATTACCACCTACTTCAAGTAGGTGGTAACCCATTTGCAAATGGGAAGGGGTCCCTGGGTCCCCAAGGGAACCCTTCCCCTTTGCGAATGTTTGTAAATGCATTTTTTAAGAGCAGGCTGTGTTCCCACATACCACTGCCTACTCTTAAAAAATGAAAAAAAAACTTTTCATTTTTCGTTTTTAAATGCAACCCGTTTTCCTTTAAGGAAAACGGGCTGCATTTAAAAAAAATGATTGCTTTATTTAAAGGCAATCATGGACATGGTGGTCTGCGGACGCCAGCATACCACCATCCCCGTGATTTTAGCGATTCCTAGGGGGTCACAAATTGCGATCTACCTCATCTACCTTCCATCCCTCCGCTATCCTTCTGAATCCAAATAACTGACCAACCTATCCACCACTCAAATTACTTTCATATTTCACTATACTAATTCAACACTAATCCTTCTTGGGTTCCGGAGTAACGTGCTACTCGCTGAAAAAGC
The DNA here is from genome assembly GCA_963921515.1 of Calotriton arnoldi. Classification (NCBI taxonomy): domain Eukaryota; kingdom Metazoa; phylum Chordata; class Amphibia; order Caudata; family Salamandridae; genus Calotriton; species Calotriton arnoldi. The sequence continues at coordinate 1,716,785 of CAWUFW010003696.1, forward strand.
GCTTTGATGCCTCGTCAGGGGTAGTAAGCGCTATATAAATGCAATTACAATACAATACAATTAATATTCATGAGGCAGGTCATTTGCGACACCTTAGGAATCGCAGAAAGTGTACTACACACTTTCATGCATGCCGTTTTGTGATTCCCTAATTGTGAATCGCAAAGATTCCCAATTAGGGAAGCGCAGAACATTTTTTTGATACATCTGGCCCCCATAACTTAATAGAAATCTATTGTCAATATTTTTGTTGTAGATATTTTTAGAATTCACCTTACATATATTGAAAGTTGATCTTTGGCTAAAGATATTTTGACCTCAATTTTGTAGCTATATTTTTCCGTGTAAGATATTTAGGACTGCAACTGCTGAATGTTGCCAATAAATATTATGATTTTATTGTTCCATTAATGCTGGCAACAGCAAGCAACTTAATTTCATATGATAGTGTAAGCAAACTCTTGCTTCAACCTGGTCATATGGTCATGGTGAAAAAAGTAAATCGGACTATCGGACAGTGCATATGACAAAATAGTATTGATTTTTTATGTGGCAAAAAGTCTTATGCACAGTAATGTAAGGAATCATCTCGTGGTCAGATACAGAAAAGAATGTAGGATAGCTTTGCACGCGAGGACTATTAGTCATATGATATTGCTGATTATTACTATCCAGGGTGATATTGTGAATTGTGATTCTACATATGCAAAGTAAACTAACAATTTACAGCCTTTATTTAATTTTTTTTTATTATTCTTTATCTGATTTTATACCAAGATAATATACATAACCAAGCCCCCCCTCAGTCCCCCAAACAGACATTTTCCCTTGAGATAACAAATTCATACAATTCTTATTTATAGAAAAAATTAAAGCAGAAAGAAAAAAGTTAACAAATATCTTTCACTATGGTCGATTCCACCATAAGCAGCCCCACCTATATCAACTCGCCTAGGTATCCTCCCCGAGCCCAGAGACGTTTTGTAATTCCCAGTTGCTAAAAGGAAGCCAAGCTCTCGACATCTTTTCCTGGACCTTCAAGTTCTTTTATGGATAAATAGCCCTTTCGAGGTGATAAATCGAAATTAAACGTGCAAACCACTGATGGAACACAGGGGGGGGGGGGTGAGGTCAAGCCAAGCAGAAGTCAAGCTGATCCGAAAGACAGCCATAGCTATAAACATGAAAGGTTCAACATTGGACAAAACTAATTCATCATGGACCCCTAAAAGAATGCACCTAGGAGACAGAATGACATTCATCCCTAAATTATTGACAAGAAAATCATTGATCCCAGATTTAGGAGCATCTAGCGCTGGACATGTTGCCAACAAGTGGACAAGATCCGCACCATATTCCCTACATCTGGGGCAGCTCGTCCCTGAGGTACCCCCCATTTAACACTCCCAGGTGTTATATAAAGATTGAAACAAGTCTTGAAATGTTGGGCCTGTAGTCTAGCAGAGATTAAAAACATCTGGGCACCCGTCAGTGACCTTGCCAGGTCACTTGGTTGGGCATTGATCTTATCCACCCAATTCTGAGAATGTTTGGCCATATCATCCTGCATTGTGTTATTTAAAAAGCTATAGAGGGCACATAGATTCCCTCTTACCATACGGAACGGACAGAAGGGCCAGTCGGACAAGCCAAGAGCAATTCTGGTCTTTTTGGGGAATTTTTTTCTGCGCCAAGCCATTTTTGAAAAAGCTCGTCCTGACTCAGAATGCTCATTTGAGGGTCATTCCTTTTTTGTGAGGCCTGATTTTTGCCAGGCGACTGTGGAAAGGAGATGGTGTCTGGCAAATGTTTAGCCCCTTGCAGAACCTTGGCTGTCAGGTATTTCTCCATAACCCAGCCAGATTGAAGGTCATCTCTAAAGGCTGGACGCGCTCCTTCGCGTCCGAAATAAAAGCACAAGAATTTCTGGATGAAATCCGCGCTGGCCGTGATCACCCAAAAGACTCTAAAGGGGGACATATTGGCTAAAAATGTTGTATTAAATCTAGCTGAAAAGATAGGGCTGCTTTTACTATAGCTGTTGTTGTTCTCTCTGTCTCTCTTTTCATTTATATTTTTCATCGCCCGAGTTTTGGTTCTCATATAGGGAATATACCGGTCAGGTTCCCCTTTTGTCTTCTTTTCTCACTTTGCCCCGGTGGGGTGCTGTTTTTTCTTTTTTGCTCTGTTTTTCTCTCCCTCTCTACAGGTTGGGTTTCTTTTTTCTGATGCCTGACGGGGTGGGTCGGGCCTTTTTGCAGGAGCCATCATTGGGGTCCTTGGTGACCCGCTGCTCCAGTTGGGGTTTCAGGGTTGGGGTGGGGGCCGGGCTCTTGGTTGAGGGAGGGTGGACAGGAGAGGATGGGGGGAGGTTGGTGGAATGGGGAACCTAACAGACTTTGTTGTAAATGTGAAATCAGTAAATATTTGAAACGTATTGCAGGATCTAAATCCTATTCCTTAGCAACAGATCTTGTTTGAATCTATAATTCACAGTTAGCTTTCTTTTGTCCTTTTTTCGTCCTTTTTAAATGACTAAAGCTCGCATTGCCTCTGTGAATATCTGTGGGCTCAATGATTATCGGAAGCGGCAAAGGATTGCCATTGATTTAAAGATTTTAAAAGCAGATATAATATGTCGACAAGAGACCCATATCGAGAGCTCTCGTAGAAATGTTCTTGAGGGTCTTTGGATCTCAGCTGGTCTGTTCTACAATGCAGGGAACTCGCACCAAGGGGGTAGCTATTTTGGCCAGAAAGGGAGTTGGTGACTTCCTGCGGTCTCGCTCAGACAGTCTTGGGCGCTGGGCCATTGCGGAGTTTAGATCGAGCTCTAGCTGCTTTACGATCTGTTCGGTATATGGCCCGGTGCTGGATGACCCTGCTTTGTTCCAATGGCTAAATAGCAAACTGGTCTCTTGGCCCCTTCCCTTGATAATTTGCAGTGACTTTAATATTAATCTGTCTTGCACTGCCTCAACACAAGGGGGTAGGAAATATTCTGGGAGGAAACCCAAAGTGTTTAGAGCTCTTGGTGACATTCAATATACCCAAGGATTGGTTGATGTTTGGGGAGAAACTATGAAGACAGACCCTGGTTTCACTTTGTTCTCTGCACCTCATAAGGTCCATGTGCGATTAGATAATTTTTTTGTCTCCAAGGGGTTGCTGAGTGACTGTAGTATCTCTAGATTTCTAAGGGTTATGTCTGACCACAATCCGCTTGTGTTGGAAATGAGAATGTCTCAACCCCCGAAAATCACTCACACTGTCATTTGAAAGGGCCTTACTTCTAGATCGACGGTATGTGAGTCGGATTCAGGCATGGATCCCTCAGTTCATGCTTGATAACCTCGGCAGTGCCCCAATCAGCATCGTTTGGAATACATTTAAGGCTTGCCTGTGAGGGGAGACAGCAAAGTATAGTTTTGAGTGTCAAAAAAATGAAAAAGCATTATCCGAGCAACTATATGCAAGCCTCACTAACGCAGAACTTAAACTAGCTTAGGCGATAGGGAACAGCTCTGATGTTGCTCTTCTAGATGTAGCAACAGCCAGGGCAATGATAATTGAGATCTCCTCAAGGAAGGCGGCGGACAAGTACTTGGTATGGCGGGAAAAGGCATATGAATTTAATGAAAAGATAGGGCAAAGCTAGCATTTAGAACTAGGCAGTCTATCGCCGGAGGCCAGATAATGGAGATCAGGGATCCCCTCTCTGGTATTCGGACTGATCAGGCTGGGATTAGAGCGGCCTTCCAGCAATTTTATCAACACCTTTACTCTAAGGAGGCCAATGAGGATTCTGCAGATATGGGTGATTATCTTTCTGAACTTGGGGAGGAAACCCTCTTAGCAGAGGATAGAGAGGTCCTAGATATGCCTATCATGACTGACGAGATATGCATAGCTATTGATAGTTTAAAAGCTGGGAAGGCTACAGGCCTGGACTTTATTCCTACAGAATTTTATAAGGTTTTTTCAGGGGCTTTGAAAGGGTTCTTGTCTGAACTGTTCCAGGAGATTCAGGATGGGCTTCCCCCGCCTGATAGTTGTTCATTGGCTAAAATAGTGGTGTTTGTAAAAAAAAAAAAAAAACCTACGGAGTTAGGCTCATACCGTCCCATCACGCTTATTAACAGTGATTGAAAGATCTATGCTAAAATCTAGGCCATCCGTCTATCTACAGTTATTAAACAGCTTACATCTCCGGTGCAGCATGGTTTCATCCCTGGCAGGGGCACCACCGACCACATCTGACGGGTAATCACCCTCTTTGATGCGGCTGGTGTTTCTCAAGACCCCACTGCTCTTATCCTGTTGGACACCGAAAAGGAATTTGATAGGGTCTCTTGGCCGTTTCTTTAGACAGTAATGTCCTACAAGGGAATCGGTCAGGGGTTTATCAATGCGGTGAAAGCCCTCTACCATCTGCCTAGAGCCAGGATCTCTCTCATGGGAGGCAACTCTGATGAGGTGGTCATTGAACGGGGTACCAGGCAAGGGTGTCCCTGCTCCCCCCTGTTATTTGCACTCTATATTGACCCCTTGATCAGGCAAATCCATCACAATAGTGCAATCCAGCCAATCAAGTTACCTGGGGGGGTGGGGGGAGACGAAGATCTTAGCATATGCCGACGATCTGGCTATTGCTACATCTGCACCGAATAGAGCTCTCATAGAGATCGAAAAGGAGGCTAAGAGGTTCGGCCAGATCTCAGGATATCTATTGAACAGGGACAAAACCCAAGTCATTATCAACAAAGAGGAACTCCTTCAGGATGAGCGGGTCACTAAAGAGGCAACCTATCTCGGAGTTATTATTAGCTCCAATGTCGGAAATATTGTGGAGGCCAATCTTACTCCTTTGATTGAGAAGGCCAAATTGGATTTTGGAAGATGGAATAATTAAAAGCTTTCTCAGATTTGAAGGAGTATTTTAATCAAAATGATCTTTCTCCTCAAAAATCTTTATCTCTTTCGTGCCATCCCGCTGGAGATCGGTAACAACTGGTTTCAATTCCTCGATGGGATACGGACGAGATTCCTTTGGGCGCATGCGAATCCGCGGCGTGCGCTTAGATTTATGACATTACCCAAAGATCACGGAGGTCTAGCAGTCCCCAGCCTCAAATTGTATTATTGGGCAGTAGGATTGCAGCAGTTGGCAGCCCTCTTAGGGAAAGTGGGTGTCTCTCTGGGACAAGATGAGTTGACTCCCTTTATATATGAGCTTCTTATAGGGGATAAGGCAAGAAACTGTCTTTTCCGGCAAACCAATTTCTCTTATTATAAAAAAGTCTGCTTTAAAGTTTTTACTGCAGCCTTTTGTATTTGGGGTAAAATTAGTAAAAAAGCTGGTCTCGGGAGACTTAACTACTACACCCCTACACTGGATAACTCACTGTTGCCTGATATCTTTCATGATATTTATATGATAAGATGGGGTTCACATGGAATTTGTACTCTTGGAGATTTTTTTACGTTTAATTCTTTTAAGTCTTTCGAGATGATGTGTCAAGAATTTAAGCTTCCCCATAGGGACTTTTTAAAATATCTACAAATTAGGGATTTTCTATGGAAGAAAGGGGGTAGGTTGGGGGCTTTAACAAGGTAGAATTGATCCAATTGATTCTGGCCGATGAAACCCGGATACAGCCTTTATTTAAAGTGCACAATTGAAGAATTAGGGGCATTAGTGGCAGGAGTTGCTAGAATTGTCATTGGTGTTTTAAGTTTATTTTTTTTTAAATAGAATCAGTCAGGAATGAATTCTTATCTATAGGGTAAAACACACAACAAGATGCCACAATTATAATAAAATGTTATCATCTCTCACATGAGGTTTGCAACTTAACAAGAGGGCTATACAGTGATTGGATAAGAACAAACATGGTTTGTGCCTCCCTTCTTTATGACAAATGCAAAAAGAAACAATTGATGGACGGAATGCTGGACAATGCAAACATTCACCCCCAGTCACAAGGATCTGGGTTAAATCCATCATTCTTTTGCTCACCACACCACCCCAGTTTGGACCCAGCCATAAGCATTTCAGTCTTGACCCTGTTCCTTGTGGGAACAGTCCAGCCCGAACTGCCAAGCCAGGTCCTCCCTGGACCGGAAACAAATGCAAAAAGAAACAATTGATGGACGGAATGCTGCAAAATAACGATGGATTAAACCCAGATCTGTGACTGGGGGTGAATGTTTGCCAATGTGCAGCATTCCGTCCATCATCTTGTGTGTTTTGCATTTCGCCCTAAGTGGGAAGGGTATGCCCAGACGTGGGTCCCGTGCTCACTACGCCACTGGAGTGAAGCTATCCTGGCTGATGAAGGCTGATAGCCTGAAACCGGTCCTAGGATGCTTGATTCCGGTCCAGGGAAGACATGGCTTGGCAGTTCGGTCTGGACTGTTCCCATGAGGCACAGGGTCAAGACTGATTTGCATATGGCTATGTCTGAACTGGGGTGGCGTGGTGAAGCAAAATAACGATGGATTAAACCCAGATCTGTGACTGGGGGTGAATGTTTGCCAATGTGCAGCATTCCGTCCATCATCTTGTGTGTTTTGCATTTCGCCCTAAGTGGGAAGGGTATGCCCAGATGTGGGTCCCGTGCTCACTATGCCACTGGAGTCAAGCTATCCTGGCTGATGAAGGCTGATAGCCTGAAACCGGTCCTAGGATGCTTGATTCCGGTCCAGGGAAGACATGGCTTGGCAGTTCGGTCTGGACTGTTCCCATGAGGCACAGGGTCAAGACTGATTTGCATATGGCTATGTCTGAACTGGGGTGGCGTGGTGAAGCAAAATAACGATGGATTAAACCCTGATCTGTGACTGGGGGTGAATGTTTGCCAATGTGCAGCATTCCGTCCATCATCTTGTGTGTTTTGCATTTCGCCCTAAGTGGGAAGGGTATGCCCAGACGTGGGTCCCGTGCTCACTACGCCACTGGAGTCAAGCTATCCTGGCTGATGAAGGCTGATAGCCTGAAACCGGTCCTAGGATGCTTGATTCCGGTCCAGGGAAGACATGGCTTGGCAGTTCGGTCTGGACTGTTCCCATGAGGCACAGGGTCAAGACTGATTTGCATATGGCTATGTCTGAACTGGGGTGGCGTGGTGAAGCAAAATAACGATGGATTAAACCCAGATCTGTGACTGGGGGTGAATGTTTGCCAATGTGCAGCATTCCGTCCATCATCTTGTGTGTTTTGCATTTCGCCCTAAGTGGGAAGGGTATGCCCAGACGTGGGTCCCGTGCTCACTACGCCACTGGAGTCAAGCTATCCTGGCTGATGAAGGCTGATAGCCTGAAACCGGTCCTAGGATGCTTGATTCCGGTCCAGGGAAGACATGGCTTGGCAGTTCGGTCTGGACTGTTCCCATGAGGCACAGGGTCAAGACTGATTTGCATATGGCTATGTCTGAACTGGGGTGGCGTGGTGAAGCAAAATAACGATGGATTAAACCCAGATCTGTGACTGGGGGTGAATGTTTGCCAATGTGCAGCATTCCGTCCATCATCTTGTGTGTTTTGCATTTCGCCCTAAGTGGGAAGGGTTTGCCCAGACGTGGGTCCCGTGCTCACTACGCCACTGGAGTCAAGCTATCCTGGCTGATGAAGGCTGATAGCCTGAAACCGGTCCTAGGATGCTTGATTCCGGTCCAGGGAAGACATGGCTTGGCAGTTCGGTCTGGACTGTTCCCATGAGGCACAGGGTCAAGACTGATTTGCATATGGCTATGTCTGAACTGGGGTGGCGTGGTGAAGCAAAATAACGATGGATTAAACCCAGATCTGTGACTGGGGGTGAATGTTTGCCAATGTGCAGCATTCCGTCCATCATCTTGTGTGTTTTGCATTTCTCCCTTCTTTATGAAGCACATAGTATACTTAACAGTAATTCAAATGATTCTATTCATCGTTATCTTTACAATTACATTTTCAACAACTCAATATGTGCTTATGCAGTTACATATGTATTAGAAGAATTACTACATTTTAGTCCATAAGCATATAAATAGATTTTCTTCACACTAACATATATTTTTGTCTTTGGCTCCCCGGCGTTCCCAATGCATTTTTTCACTCTAATTCGCTTTTTTCAGTGGGGTCATATTATATCATCTAGCACGAAATTGGAACAACAAAACAATAAAAATCACTGGCTACATTAGTTCAAAGTCTCAATGACATTTGGATTTATCTGTGTACAGAATTATAGGTTCTACAGTGTATCCCCTCTCAAGCTTAGTAACTATTATTTATACTATGGTGCATAATATAACCAAACTTCAAAAGACCAATTGATATTCAACCCATGTATATATATTGGCACTTTCTGATTGATGCATGACACAATAAGTATTTTTGACCATTAGGAGTTGAGTGAATGTTAACACTTTTTGCTTACTGTTTATTTTACAAAACATTTGTTAGTCAGGCCAGTAAAAGACCCTATCTGAATACTTAAAGGCACAAGTCTTCAAAGTCACTGTGTTTGGTCATTGTTTTAGAACTAGTTGAACATATAGATGAACATTATCCTAACTAATAAGTTTAATAATTAGTATCTTACCCAGTGAGAATAGTTCTCAATGAGGTATTGATAGCTTGAATGTAGTTCCAATACCGCTTTGCTGTGCAAAAAATTGAGACACAAACCAACAAAGTGGGGTGCGACAGTAGTCAGGGTTTCGAAGGCCAATAGAAACCACCCCTTTGTGCACGCCATGAAAAGGATACAGGGAATCAAGACAAATTCCCATAGTTTAATTAAACATTTGATAAGAAGAAATGCTACTCTAAACTTCATTCATTAATGTATTCATTGGCAAATACTGGTCAATATGAACCTACTGCACTAACGGAAGAATGTATTTAGGAAGTAGCTACTTTCACTGAAAACAGAGCACAAACTTCAGGATTCGCAGCAGATGAAGCAAAGTAGATATTCGTGCTAATGAAAGATATGAGGCATGGACAGGGCACTGGTACAAAAGGAAGCCAAATAGATTAAGAAACTAAACATTTAAGTTAATATTTTCAAGGTTTAAATGAGAGAATTACAATATCTTGCTTCCTGTAACAGAACTATGCCTGATTTAGATTTCAGCAGATGGGTTACTCTGTCACAACAGTGACGGACATCCTGTCCGCCGAAATATAAATCCCATTATAACCTATGGGATTTATATTTCGGCAGACGGGATGCCTGTCACTGTTGTGATGGAGTAACCCATCCGCGGAAATATAATTCAGGCCCTATGTTTTTAGTTAATCATGAAATATATATATATATATATATATATATATATATATATATATATATATATATATATATATATATATATATATATATATATATATATATATATATATAAATATATATATATATATATATTTTAATGTTTTTATTGACATTTGCATGGCAACAATACTTTTCCATAACAGGCATATTACGTTTGTTACAATGTTCTTGATTTCAATCAATCTGGATACATGCTCTCGCAACATAGGCTGTTGCCATTATTTTGACTACTTCAACAAAAAAAAAAAAACCTACATAACTTCTATGTCAATATCACATTTATTTTTTTGTCCACTTAAACTTGGTAACAGTAACTATAAACTTACCCCCTCCCCTTCCCTGTCCCTCCCCCCTCCTTGGTCATGGATAGCAACATTCACTTCGTGGTTCGGAAACCATCTGTTCAGTCATATGCCTCAACTGTGTGTATTATTCCCTGTTGTGTGAGGGGCCTCTAGTATGGGTAACGAGCCTGTCCCTTTCTGAGTGGGGTGAGGAAAGCTCTTCCCTCACTGAGGGATCTTTTCCTTTAGTTAAGTCTGTGATCATTAGATACCAGGCTCTCACGTCGTCCTCAAGTTTATCATCCCTCCTAACCTTTTTCATCCTCACTGACTCTGCAGTGGCCCACTCTATCATATCTTTAATCCATCTCTCGTACGGGGGTGGATCTGGACTCAGCCAGTGGATTGCGATTCGCCTCTTTGCTAGTACGAGCCCCAGCTGTATGAACCTCCTAGTGAGTTTCTTAGCTTTTGGCGTGGGTAGTAGTCCCAATACCACACCTTTGATAGTGGCTGGTATGGTCCATCCTGTGACAGTCTGTAAAGTATCTATGATCTCTCCCCAGTAGGGCGCCATCTCGGGGCAGTCCCACAGCATGTGGATAAAATGTGCGTCCGAGCCTTTGCATCTGGGACATGTATCTGCTCGTTCTGGGTATATTTTGTGCAGTATTCGGGGAGTGAGATATGTCTGGTGTACCACATTATTCATGAACTATATTTGAAATAATGCTATCAATATTACTTAAATACATAAGTCTCTGTGTCACCATGTTTGGGCATTGTTTGAGAACTGACCGAACATCTAGACATTGTCTGTCAAATATATTGAATAATTTCATTGTGATATATCAATATTTCATTCAGGTCTGGGTAACAATGAAATTATTCAATATATTTGACAGACAATGTCTAGATGTTCGGTCAGTTCTCAAACAATGCCCAAACATGGTGACACAGAGACTTATGTATTTAAGTAACCAGATGGAGCCCTTCACAAGCCTGGCTGCTTTTACAAACTAAACAGTTAAGTTCTGCAGTAATTGTATATTGGCAACATTCACTCAACATTTAATGGTCATGAATATTTATGAGTATGTTCCGCAACAATCAGAGGGTGTTGATATGATACACACAGCTTTAACGTAACTTGGGCTTTTAAAGTATGGTTAAATTATGTGTCACACTACAAACACACAATAATAATGAAGTTTGAGATATATATCCTATAGAACATAATTTATTACACAGATTAGTTCAAATATAATGGAGATTGTAAACTAATACGTTCAGTGATTTTTGCTGTTTTTTTGTTTATATTTCCACACATTGGTGACTTAACAGGTTCCTCTGAAGAAGAATTAATAACAGCAAAAAATGCATTGGAAGCAGAGGGAGGCCAAAGATATAAATATATGATTTTATGAAGAAGATCCATATCTATGCTATTAGACAAAACTGATATAATTCTTAAATATATTTATTTATTTAAATAACAGCATAGGCTCACAATAAAGAATAAATATTTTGTAAAAAAAAAAAAAGAGTTGATGGAAATCTAATTGAAAAAATAAAGATGAGAAGAATCATGTGAAGTACTGTAAAGTACAGTATGTGCTGTGCAAAGAAGGGAAACCAAACCAAAGAACAGGGAGTGTGAGCAGTAGTTGAAATCAGGGTTTTGATAACCAGCGAAATCCACCCCTTCACATCCGCCAAGAAGGGAATGCAAAGAACCAAAAGAAAGACCATTAATTTAATTAAATACTTAATAATAAGAAGGAGTGAAACTCACGAGGTTCTTAATTAAGGTATTTAAAGCCTAATTTCACATATGGACATCTTGGAGGTATAGTAAAGACACAAGAGACTTAATGCAATTTGCAAAGTATGTTTCATAGCACAGCATTATCATACAACAATTTTTGTAGTTTTGTAGTCTGTACATGCCTGCAAGGAGATTATTGGCAAGAGCAATAGCAAATATCAAAGATTATGTGGATTAAACGGTTATAATTTCAGTGTGAGAAGGAAATGTGTTATAAACAATTTAAAGCGCCAAGAAGGAATTTTCCACTCTATGTTTAGGGTCTTAATCTGGTGTTTCCAATCAAAATAAAGAGTGAGTGGGGGGTGCTGCTTATTGAAAGGTTGAGGATAGACCCATCTAATCAAACAGTAAAGCAAAATAAGTGTTCTGAATGGCCCTAGAGACAAATGTACACACATAGATCATCGGCTTGATCAATGCATGTATATTACTCCGGTGGACTGTCGTTGGTTGCCAAAAAACCTGAATGATATACATTTAAAGAAGAAGAACAGTATGTTGTCTGTTATGAGACAATTCAAGTTTGCATCTTAACAGAGCTTTGCAGAAATCAAGTAATATAACTGGCCAATATCATTAGTATTGATACAAATATATTTATTCACCCCTATGTTGAATAATGTAGTGGGTGTTGTTAGTATCCACGGCCTATTTGAATGTTATATACATATTTAGCAATTACATTGCTTCGGCTTGAAACATTTAGACAGCAATGCTAAGGGAGCTTCACTAAAAATGCTCCACTTTCTCCAGAGTCATGGATCTCCAGGATTGTAGCTATGCCCTTAATTATCCACAGAAGTGATCCTGGTCTCCTGGTCTGTGAGGCCATGCAAGGGTCTCAGCTTTCACCTGAACTCCAACTTATACTTGACCCCAATGTTTAGATATTTGAAAATAACTAAGTACCATTCCAGAATTATGCTAAGGCTGGTCTATACCAAATTCTCCCAAGATAGTATATATCTACGGAGCACCATTCACCCGACTAAGAAATGCATTTTGGAACACTAAGAATGATGCTAATTATCCGGTGGCGCGCCATTTTGAAACCACCCACCACAGTAATTGAGACCTCCTTAAGTTCTTTTGTATCAACCAGGTCCCGAAAGATGAATGGGGGGGGAGACAAGGTCAGAAGATTGCATACATTAGAATCCAGGTACATCATAGACCTGCAAACAAAAGCTCCTTTGGGTCTTAACAATGACAAAGAAATGTGGGTACATCTGGAATAGAGGTGACATGGCTCCTTTGCTACATTCAGGTTCCTTGCGGAAATTTATTCTATGCTCTAATGTATCTTGCTCTCGGCTGTACTTATTGACCATGAGAAGCTGCAATATATTGGTTGGGCAAGCCCGCTTGTGAATACATGTATCTCACTTCATTCTACCAATACATTTGGATTGCCTATTCAGGGCGTAATCATTAAAAGATGTGGAGATCTATATGGGTATTTCAGAATTGCTATTTAGTACTGGACAATACCATATATACTTGCATACTTACATTTTCTTTCCGTGCCTATATTTTGATTGCCCATTCAGGGCGCGATTACGTAAGGTCGTAGGAGTCTCTATATGCTCAATGGAGAAATTTTAGAGTAGATTCTCATCATGCGATCAGGGGAAATCAATTTGTTATAAATGATGAATTTTCATAACTATTGTGTGTTACCCTTGCATGAGATTACACTTTTCTCCCAAACGTCCGATTCATTTTGTATCACTTATGATTTATGTGTTTTGTATGATCACATGCTTGTTTCTTAAACATGTTACAAGATGGCCCCTGTTATTTTCTTATCTATAAGACACTTTCAGGCTGTCTTTTCTTTAGATGGTTTTCACGTCATGCACTTTATCATTAAAATGGCTCCATGAACAAACACTAACTGATATAGATAAAGAGGTAGTGCCAAAACGCGTCTGTCAGTGCGAGGAGGCTTGCACATTAAATGCACTTTGCTACCAATTTCCGTGAGTGCTCTTGTTTTGTAGCTGATACAGATTCATTTGCCATTGTGGATGTACGTATAGCGGCTCACCACCGCTGGAGACTAGCACCCAGGACGTGTGGTGCGGCGGCGACTCTTTGTTCTTGGAATATATATAGATCACTGAAAAAAACACAGGTTTCAGGGACGTTATAGTTAGGCTGACATTCCACTCATACAAAACCAGAGAAATTCAGCCGTTACAGTTAGCTGAGCTAACTATAACTCGCACCCTTGCAATGCACTGCTGATGACGTCACATATTACACCCATGACATGGTCAGTGACATCACTGATGACATCACTGATGACATCATCCAGTGACTGAGTGTTTCTAAAAAGTTTAAGAATTATATATATATATATATATATATATAAATATATATATATATATATATATATATATAAATATATATATATATATGCCAAGGTGTATTGAAAAATGAGTGGGTGTATGAGTGTCTGAATGGATGATTTAGTGGGTACATAACTGACTGTATAAGTGAGTTATTATACGTGTCTTAGTGAATGCATGGGTGAATGACTAATCTGTGTGAATGTCTGTATCGGTCTGTCAGTTGGTGGGTAAGTGGCTGCATGGGTTGGTGAGTAGCTACATGAGTGTCTATATGGGTTAATGATTGGTTGACTGAGTACCTGTATGGGTGCCTGAGTGTCTGTGTGGATGGGTGGGGGGTCCCTGCATGGATGTGTGAGTGGGTGATTCACTGGGTGTATGGGATCATTAGTGCATCTGCGAGGGGCTGTATGGGTGAAGGAGTGTACGTATGGCTGTGTTGGTGAGTGAATGGATGTCTCAGTGGTATATGTGTGAGTAACTACATATGTGAAAGGCAGTATATGTGAGTGTTGGAGTATATAAGTTACTATATGTTAGAGTGAGTGATTGTGAGAGTGGCTGTATGGATGATGAGTGTGTGCTTGCGTCAGTGATTGTATAAGAGAGTAAGTATGTGTTAGTATCTGTATGAATAAGTGAGGTGGTGTGTGTATAACTGTATAATGAGTAAATGGCAGTGCGATTCATTCTTTGGGTGACTGACTAGGTGTGTGAGTAACTCTGTGGGTGAGTGGCGGTGTGTGAGTGTCTGTATGGGTGTATGAGTGCATATATCAGTGGCTGTATTGATGAGTGACTGCGTGTATCAGTGACTATGGGTGAGTGGATGTGTGTGTAGACCTATGAATCAGTGAGTGGGTATGTATTAACTGGTATTGGTGTGTCTATGGTGTCAAGAATGGTAGTCTGTATTTTAGAGTGAGTGTATGAAAGGTTATATTAGGGTGTCAGGAGGTGCATCAGATATTAAGTGTATGATGTCATCAGTGATGTCATTTGAGATGTCATCAGTGATGTCACTGACCATGTCATGAGTGATGTAATATGTGACGTCATCAGCAGTGCATTGCGTGGGCACGAGTTATAGTTAGCTCAGCTAACTGTAACAGCTGAATTTCTCTGGTTTCGTATGAGTGGAATGTCAGCCAAACTATAACGTCCCTGAAATCTGTGGTTTTTTAAGTGAATATCTAATGTTTTTTAAATGCTAATTCCTAACTATGCCTACATACGTAGAACATGTACAGAAAGAGGAAGAAAGGCACAGAAAGAAGCAAGAGAAGTGCAGAAAGAGGGAAGAGAGGTGCAGAAAGAGGAAGAAAGGTGCAGAAAGAAGCAAGAAAAATGCAGAAAGAGGCAACAGAAGTCCAGAAAGAGGAAGAAAGGTGCAAAAAGAAGCCAGAGAAGTGCAGAAACAAGCAACAGAGGTGAAGAGATGCCTACTTCGACTGTACCTTACCACAGACTCATACAAAGTAGCCTAATCACTAATCTTTCTCCCAAGAGGTCTTAAACCTCACTTTTCACTTGAAGGTTCACTATTCATCGACTGCTCAGAATGTTAGGCCTACCAAATGTAAAACAGCAATCCTAAACATATCACTGTTGTAAGTATGGCCAAGTTTGTGAAGGTATGCATGCATGTGTCTCTGCTTTTATCTAGTGACATGTTACATAAAAATAAACATACAAATACTTGAATATCTGTGTTTCAAACAGCATACTCTGTAAATTTGTGTACAAAAAGGTGTATGTATTTGTTTATGCTCATAATACAGGGCACATGGGTATTCAATAGTATATTTGAGGGGCTCTATAACACCTATATACATAAGACATGTCTGCCTGTGCAACCGAATGACAGAGCAGAACTGAGAACATGTAACCACCTATAGGAGAAGCTACCCGCTTTTTAAACTACCATCTTCAGATGCATAACACATGTGAGAATACATATACATGCAGACATATACCTCAGTCACGAGAGCACGTAGACCTATAAACTTGACAGCTTGCACTTCCTATTTGAGTACAGAAAGAAGCGAGAGAACTACAGAAAAGCAAGAGAAGTGCAGGAAAAAACAAGAGAGGCGCAGAAGGAGTAACAAATGTGCAGAAAGAGGCAAGAGAAGTGGAGAAAGAAGCAAAAGAGGTGCAGAAAGATGCAAGAGAACTGCAGAAAGAGGCAAGAGAGGTACAGAAAAAGGGAAGAAAGGTGCAGAAAGAGGTAAGAGGGGTGCAGAAAAAAGCAAGACGTGCAGAAAGAAGCAACAGAAGTGCAGAAAGAAGCAAGAGAGGTATAGAAAGAGGCCAGAGAGGTGCAGAAACAAGCAAGAGAGGTACAGAAAGAAGCAAGAGAGGTGCAGAAGGAGGGAAAGGGTGCATAAAGAGGCAACAGGGGTGCAGAAAGAGGAAAAAAGGTGCAGAAAGAAGCAAGAAAAATGCAGAAAGAGGCAACAGAAGTTCAGAAAGAGGAAGAAAGGTGCAAAAAGAAGCCAGAGAAGTACAGAAAGACGCATCAGAGGTGCACAAAGAGGCAAGAGGGGTGCAGTAAGAGGCAAGAAAAGTGCAGAAAGAAGCAACAGAGGTGCGGAAAGAAGCAAGAGAAGTGCAGCAAGAGGGGTACCGAAAGAGGGAAAAGGGGTGCAGGAAGATTCAAGCGAAGTGCAGAAAGAAGCAAGAGAAGCGCAGAAAGAAGCAAATGAAGTGCAGAAAGAGGCAAGAGAAGTGCAGAAAGAAGCAACAGAGGTGCAGAAAGAATAAACAGAGGTGCAGAAAGAATAAACAGAGGTGCAGAAAGAAACAGAGGTGCAGAAAGAGGCAAGAGGGGTGCAGAAAGAGGCAAGAGGGGTGCAGAAAGAGGCAAGAGGGGTGCAGAAAGAGGGAACGGGTGCAGAAAGAGGGAAGAGGGTGTAGAAAGAGGTAAGAGGGGTACAGAAAGAAAAAAGAGAAGTGCAGAAAGACACATC
The DNA here is from genome assembly GCA_963921515.1 of Calotriton arnoldi. Classification (NCBI taxonomy): domain Eukaryota; kingdom Metazoa; phylum Chordata; class Amphibia; order Caudata; family Salamandridae; genus Calotriton; species Calotriton arnoldi. The sequence goes on from CAWUFW010003696.1 coordinate 1,733,548, forward strand.
AGAGGTGCACAAAGAGTCAAGAGGGGTGCAGTAAGAGGCAAGAAAAGTGCAGAAAGAAGCAACAGAGGTGCGGAAAGAAGCAAGAGGAGTGCAGAGAGAGGCAAGAGGGGTACAGAAAGAGGGAAAAGGGGTACAGGAAGATTCAAGCGAGGTGCCGAAAGAAGCAACAGAAGTGCAGAAAGAAACAACAGAGGTATAGAATGAGGCAAAAAAAGTGCAGAAAGAGGCAAGAGAGGTGCTGAAAGAGGCATGAGAGGTACAGAAAGAGGGTGCAGAAAGGCAACAGGGGTACAGTAAGAAGCAAGAGAAGTGCAGAAAGAAACGAGAAGTGCAGAAAGAAGCAACAGAAATGTAGAAAGAGGTGCAGAAAGAATCAGGTGCAGAAAGAGGCAAGAAAAGTGCAGAAAGGCATGAGAAGTGCAGAAAGAGGCATGAGAAGTGCATAAAGAGGCATGAGAAGTGCATAAAGAGGCAAGAGAAGTACAGAAAGGGGCAAGAGAAGTGCAGAAAGAATCAAACAGCGGTGCAGAAAGAATCAACAGAGGTGCAGAAAGAATCAACAGAGGTGCAGAAAGAGGCAAGAGGGGTGCAGAAAGAAGCAACAGAAATGTAGAAAGAGGCAAGAGAAGTCCAGAAAGAAGCAATAGAGGTGCAGAAAGAGGCAAGAGAAGTGCAGAAAGAGGCAAGAGAGGTGCAGAAAGAGGCAAGAGAGGTGCAGAAAGAGGGAAAAGGGGTGCAGAAAGAGGGAAGAGGGGTGTAGAAGGAGGCAAGAGGGGTGTAGAAAGAGGCAAGAGGGGTGTAGAAGGAGGCAAGAAGGGTGTAGAAAGAGGCAAGAGAGGTACAGAAAGAGGCAAGAGAGGTACAGAAAGAGGCAAGAGGGGTGCAGAAAGAAGCAACAGAGGTGCAGAAAGAAGCAACACAGGTGCAGAAAGAAGCAGATCATATGAGAGAGAGAGGAAAAGGGTTAGTGTGGGAGCTAGTTCACTTTCCCTAAAAAGTACAATGGATATCAAGAAGAACTGGCTCACACTTTTGAAGCTAGAAATTCATGTGTGGAAAAACCATTTGTTTTATATGAAAACCCTCACCCACCAACCTAGTTGGTGGCATGCTTCATCATCGGGACCCACCCAAGGTGCTGAGTGCACCTCGGGTGTGCTTCGACGCCTGAATTACAGCGGAGCTGGTTTTTTTGTGTGGGTGCAAAGTGGTGCTGTGAAAGTCTAAAAACTGTCCATTGGGTCCCTTTTGAATAAAGGTAAATATTTTAATGGTGGGCCCCTACTTACTTCATCAAGGTTGACTGCCCGCTTCTCATACCTGTTCCGACCTTCTGATCGGGATTCAGTTGCTGTGGGGAAGTGCGGGAGGACCGACATTTTATGTATGTTCGCCCGTCAAATATCGCTGGTAATTAGCAGCGTTCACGTCATGGCGCCGAGGCGTCGTGATGTCATTCGGGGGTGTGGCGGTGACTACAGCGTAGGCAGAAACAGACTATGTGGTTTGGGTCTCATGACGTGATCGAGAGCCCCTAAGTGTACATTACTAGGGGAGTGTGTCACCAGACTCATGTGGAATTAAAAGAAGTGATATATCCATTAAAACCAGTAGAGAGGACTGGCAGTGTTGCTCAACTGATGTTTACACAAGGTGCCCATTGGGTTACGGGAACCTACTGAATGAGCTCTCGCAAGATACAGAAAGTGAAGAGAAAAAAGGAATGGGAAACTGCCCGGATTGGTAACTGGGTATGGTTAGTGTGTTTCCAAATTCTGTGGCCGCCTAGTGTGTCATCATGGACATTTTGCGATCCATTGGGGGGTATTGCGGTCATGGCAGTTTCAGTTCGTGTGGCAGTCAGACGATGTTCAAAAAGTGCCATGGTGTTGTGTTGGACTGGTGGGGGTATAGCGTTTTAGCCCATGCTCATGGGAGGTACCATTTGTCTCTCCTGTCCCTCTATCTAGGTGAAAAGAGAGGTGTTAGCAGTTATTTAATGCATTCCATGGGATACTGTCATTTAACCCGGTCTTGTGGGTTGACAAGCGGTAAATCCAGCGCTGTTCCTTTTGTAATAAAAGATTCTCATCTGTCGTGGTAGTCATCTCAATTTGTTCTATCACGACCCATCTCAGGTTGTTGGGGGTGTGTCCATTCAAGATGTAGTGGTCCGTCATTCTGGTGGTGTTCCTTTTGCAGAGTATGTTGCTTCGGTGTTCTCCGATTCTGGTCTTAATTTTTGTGCTGGTCATGCCAATGTAGCGGAGGCCACAAGGGCACTCAGATAAACAACATGTGTGGAATTGCAATTAGTGTGTTTTCTGAGGTACTATGTTTTGCCTTCCTCCAATTCCAAAGATTTTGTGGTTAGGGTGAAGTGGCAGACGTAGCAGTTACCACAGGGATAATGGCCTGTTATGTTGGGGACGCCCCATGCATTGAGGACAGTGTTGTCCCTTGAGGCATGGGATTGTCTTGGGCGTGTTGAGACCAGTCGGTCCTTCAGACTGCCAGCTCTTTTGCAAGAGAACAGGGGTTGTTCCCATTTTAATTTTCCTGTACTGAGGATCCGCCAGTTCTTTCGGATAATTTTAGTCATTTGGTTGACCGAATTGTATGTGGTGACACATGTGAGGGGAATGGTGGTGTCCGCTCTTAGGGTATCTTCTAGTAGAGCCTCCCTGATCTGGTTCTGCGCTCTCTTCTTTGAAGACCAAACACCGAGTGAGCACACCCCTAATACAAACGAAACTGGTCTGAAATTGAAATCAACCTTTTGCCCACCCCTCCACCATACCGGTTGAGCTCGCCACTTTCGAACAGGCAGTCTACAAGGAGGTAGAAGAGACCACAGAGAACGAAACTTTCAACATTTTGACCACAACAGAATGGGAAGCCCTACGCAGCCTCCAAAACAGCAACATCGTCATCAAACCAGCTGATAAGGGGGAGGCAGTCATACAAGACAAAAATGACTACACAAATGAATGTAGACGCCTCCTGAGTGACAACCGGAACTATAGGCAACTCAAAGAGGATCCCACAGAAACCCTGAGGAACACTATAAAAACATTAGTGGAAGCAGAAGAAGCGAGAAATCACATCTCCAAATAAGAGGCGGATTACCTTTGCACCAAAAAAGCCAGAACTCCGTACTTCTACACAGTACCAAAAATTCATAAGGAGACCAGATCACCACTGGGCCGTCCGATAGTGTCAGGAATCAACTCCTTATTAGAGCCCCTGTCAAGATTCTGTGACTTCTACCTGAATCTACTAGTGAAGAAATCTACCACCTATCTTAAAGACACTAAGCATCTCCTTAATCTCAAAGACATACAATTTGATCCACATACACAGCTTCTGGTGGGCCTCGACATCGAGAGCCTCTATACCAGCCTCCCACAGGATGAGACCTTGAGGGTCATAAAACAAACACTGGAAGGAACCACATGGGAGTTCAAATCACCAAGGGAGTTCATCATGCAGTGCGCAACCCTTGCCCTCAAGGAGAACTATTTTGAATTTAAGGGATACCACTTCCTACAAACGAACGGCACTTCAATGGGCAGTACATTCGCCCCAAGTTTGGCGGGCATTTACGTGTACCACTTCGAGACCACGTACATCTTGCCCCCTGAAAATCCTTTCACCGCCAACATAAAATTCTGGCGTTGTTACATTGACGACATTCTTATGATCTGGGCAGGTAATGAGGACACCCTAGCAACCTTCATGACATGGCTGAACAACTGCGACCCATACTTGAGATTCACCAGCACAGCGGACTACACGAAATCAGCATTCCTGGACCTAACGATTGAAGCTAAAGAGGGGTCCCTACAGACCACCACCTTCTACAAACCCACGGCCAGAAATTCGCGACTTAAATTTGACAGCTTCCACCCGCGCCCACTGAGAGAGAATCTACCTTACGGTAAATTCCTCCGGATTAGGAGGAATTGCAGCCAGATCGAAGACTACCACAGACAATCAACTGACCTGGCCGAAAAACTCATTAAAAGGGGTTACCCGAAAAAATATCATACGATCCACAAAGAAGAGTGCGGAACCAGAACAGGGAGGCTCTACTAGAAGATACCCTAAGAGCGGACACCACCATTCCCCTCACATGTGACCCCACGTACAATTCAGTCTCAAACCAAATGACTAAAATTATCCAAAAGAACTGGCGGATCCTCAGTACAGGAAAATTAAAATGGGAACAACCCCTGTTCCCTTTCAAAAGAGCTGGCAGTCTGAAGGACCAACTGGTCTCAACACGCCCAAGACAATCCCACGCCTCAAGGGACAACACTGTCCTCAATGCATGGGGCCTCTCCAAGATAACAGGCCATTATCCCTGTGGGAACTGCTGCATCTGCCACCTCACCCTAACCACAAAATCTTTGGAATTGGAGGAAGGCAAAACATGGTACCTCAGAAAACACACTAATTGCAATTCCACACATGTTGTTTATCTGATTGAGTGCCCTTGTGGCCTCCGCTACATTGGCATGACCAGCAGAAAAATTAAGACCAGAAACGGAGAACACCGAAGCAACATACGCTGCAAAAACACCACCAGAATGACGGACCACTACATCTTGAATGGACACACACCCAACGACCTGGGATGGGTCGTGATAGAACAAATTGAGATAACTACCACGACAGATAAGAATCTTTTATTACAAAAGGAACAGCGCTGGATTTACCGCTTGTCAACCCACAAGACCGGGTTAAATGACAATATCCCATGGAATGCATTAAATAACCGCTAACACCTCTCTTTTCACCTAGATAGAGGGACAGGAGAGACAGATGGTACCTCCCATGAGCATGGGCTACAACGCTATACCCCCACCAGTCCAACACAACACCATGGCACTTTTTGATCATCGTCTGACTACCACACGAACTGAAACTGCCATGACCGCAAAACCCCCCAATGGATCACAAAAAGTCCATGATGACACACCAGGCGGCCACAGAATTTGGGAACACACTAACCATACCCAGTTACCAATCCGGGCAGTTTCCCATTCCTTTTCTCTCTTCCCTTTCTGTATCTTGCGAGAGCTCATTCAGTAGGTCCCCGTAACCCAATGGGCACTTTGTGTAAACATCATTTGAGCAACACCGCCAGTCCTCTCCACTGGTTTTAATGGATAAATCACTTCTTTTAATTCCACATGAGTCTGGTGACACACTCCCCTAAGAATGTTCACTTAGGGGATCTTGATCATGTCATGAGACCCAAACCACATAGTCTGTTGTTTCTGCCTACGCTGTAGACACCGCCACACCCCCGAATGACGTCACAACGCCTCGGCGCCATGAGCGAACGCTGCTAATTACCAGCGATATTTGGCGGGAGAACATACATAATACGCCGGTCTTCCCGCACTTCCCCACATCGACGGAATCCCGATCAGAAGGACGGAACAGGTATGAGAAGCGGACAGACAACCCTGACGAAGTAAGTAGGGCCCTCGGACCCACATTTCCGATTCAATTTGAAGGGTCCCAACGGGAAACGGAACACCTTCAGTAATGGGTGATGTTTTCTCTATCCCTCCACACTCTCAGCGGTGCCGAAAGAAGCAACAGAAGTGTAGAAAGAAGCAACAGAGGTGTAGAAAGAGGCAAAAGAAGTACAGAAAGAGGCAAGAGAGGTGCAGAAAGAGGCACAAGAGGTGCAGAAAGAGGGAAGAGGGTGCAGAAAGAGGCAACAGGGATGCAGTAAAAAGCATGAGAAGTGCAGAAAGAAACAAGAGAAGTGCAGAAAGAAGCAACAGAGGTGCAGAAAGAGGCAAGAGGGGTGCAGAAAGAGGCAAGAGAGGTGCAGAGAGGCAAGAGAGGTGCAGAAAGAGGCAAGAGAGGTGCAGAAAGAGGCGAGAGAAGTGCAGAAAGAGGCAAGAGAGGTGCAGAAAGAATCAACAGAAAAGTAGAAAGAAGAGAGGTGCAGAAAGAAGCAACAGAGGTGCATAAAGAAGAAAGAGAAGTGCCGAAGGATGCCTCAGAGGTGCAGAAAGAGGCAAGAGAAGTGCAGAAAGAAGCAATAGAGGTGTGGAAAGAGGCAAGAGAAGTGCAGAAAGAGGCAAGTGAGGTACAGAAAGAGGGAAAAGGGATGCAGGAAGATGCAAGAGAGGTGCAGAAAGAAGCAACAGAAGTGCAGAAAGAAGCAACAGAGGTGCAGAAAGAGGCAAGAGAGGTGCTGAAAGAGGCACAAGAGGTGCAGAAAGAGGCAACAGGGGTGCAGTAAGAAGCAAGAGAAGTGCAGAAACAAGCAAGAGAAGTGCAGAGAGAAGCAACAGAAATGTAAAAAGAAGAGAGGTGCAGAAAGAAGCAACAGAGGTGCAGAAAGAGGCAAAAGAAGTGCAGAAACAGGCAAGAGAAGCTCTGAAAGAGGCACGAGAAGCTCTGAAAGAGGCAAGAGAAGTGCAGAAAGAATCAACAGAGGTGCAGAAAGAATCAATAGAGGTGCAGAAAGAGGCAAGAGGGATGCAGAAGGAGGCAGGGGCAGTGCAGAGAGAAGCAACAGAAATGTAGAAAGAGGCAAGAGAAGTCCAGAAAGAAGCAATAGAGGTGCAGAAAGAGGCAAGAGAAGTGCAGAAACAGGCAAGAGAGGTGCAGAAACAGGCAAGAGAGGTGCAGAAACAGGCAAGAGAGGTGCAGAAGGAGGGAACGGGCACAGAACGAGGGAAGAGGGGTGTATAAAGAGGCAGGAGAGGTGCAGAAAGAAGCAACAGAGGTGCAGAAAGAAGCAAGAAAGGTGCAGAATGAAGCAACAGAGGTGCAGAAAGAGGCAAGTGAAGTGCAGAAAGAGGCGAGAGGTGGAGAAACAGGCGAGAGGTGGAGAAACAGGCGAGAGGTGGAGAAACAGGCAAGTGAAGTGCAGAGAGAAGCAACAGAAATATAGAAAGAAGAGAGGTGCAGAAAGAAGCAACAGAGGTGCAGAGAGGCAAGAGAGGTGCACAAATAAGCAAGAGAGGTACAGAACGAGGGGAATGTGGTGCATAAAGGGGAAGAGAAGTGCAGAGAGGTGCCTCAGAGGTGCAGAAAGAGGCGCGAGAAGTGCAGAAAGAAGCACAAGAGGTGCAGAAAGAGGCACGAGGGTGCAGAAAGAGGCACGAGGGTGCAGAAAGAGGCACGAGGGTGCAGAAAGAGGCAACAGGGGTACAGTAGGAAGCAAGAGAAGTGCAGAAAGAAGCAAGAGAAGTGCAGAAAGAAGCAAGAGAAGTGCAGAAAGAGGCCAAAGATGTGCAGAAAGAAGCAACAGAAATGTATAAAAAAGCACGAGAGGTGCAGAAAGAAGCAAATGAAGCACAGAAAGAGGCAAGAGAAGTGCAGAAAGAGGGAAGAGGGGTGTAGAATGAGGCAAGAGGGGTGCAAAAAGAAGCAAGAGAAGTGCAGAAAGAAGCAAGAGAAGTGCAGAAAGAAGCAAGAGAAGTGCAGAAAGAAGCAAGAAAGGTCCAGAAAGAAGCAATAGAGGTGCAGAAAGAGGCAAGAGAAGTGCAGAAACAGGCAGGCAAGAGATGTGCAGAAACAGGCAAGAGAGTTGCAGAAGGAAGGAACAGGGGTGCAGAAAGAGGGGTGCAGTAAGAGGCAAGAGAATGGCAGAAAGCGGCAAGAGAGGTGCAGAAAGCGGCAAGAGGGGTGCAGTAAGAGGCGAGAGAAGTGCAGAAAGAAGCAACAGAGGTGCGGAAAGAGGCGAGAGAAGTGCAGAAACAGGCAAGAGAGGTGCAGAAACAGGCAAGAGAGGTGCAGAAGGAGGGAACGGGCACAGAACGAGGGAAGAGGGGTATAAAAAAGAGGCAAGAGGGGTATAGAAAGAGGCAGGAGAGGTGCAGAAAGAAGCAACAGAGGTGCAGAAAGAAGCAAGAAAGGTGCAAAAAGCAAGAAAGATGCAGAATGAAGCAAGAGAGGTGCTGAAAGAGGCAAGAGAGGTGCTGAAAGAGGCACAAGAGGTGCAGAAAGAGGGTGCAGAAAGAGGCAAAAGGGGTGCAGTAGGAAGCAAGAGAAGTGCAGAAACAAGCAAGAGAAGTGCAGAGAGAAGCAACAGAGGTGCAGAAAGAAGAGAGGTGCAGAAAGAAGCAACAGAGGTGCAGAAAGAGGCAATAAAAGTGCAGAAAGAGGCAAGAGAAGTGCAGAAAGAGGGAGAAGCTCTGAAAGAGGCAAGAGAAGTGCAGAATGAATCAACAGAGGTGCAGAAAGAATCAACAGAGGTGCAGAAAGAGGCAAGAGGGGTGTAGAAGGAGGCACGGGAAGTGCAGAGAGAAGCAACAGAAATGTAGAAAGAGGCAAGAGAAGTCCAGAAAGAAGCAATAGAGGTGCAGAAAGAGGCAAGAGAAGTGCAGAAACAGGCAAGAGAGGTGCAGAAACAGGCAAGAGAGGTGCAGAAGCAGGGAACGGGCACAGAACGAGGGAAGGGGGTTGTAGGAGAGTAGGATCTGCTTCACATGGGTACCCCCACTTTTTGCTGATGCTTCACTGTTTTTCGACTTTAGTCTGGCTGGGGCCCTGCTAATCAGAACCCCAGCCTAGCTGCTTCCTCTCTAAAATGGTTTCCAGGTGCCTTAAGCACATCTCTGATTGGAATCTGGAGTGCCCTTATAAGTCCCTAGTATATGGTATACTATGTACCCAGGGCATAGGTACCTCAGAGGCCTACCAAGGGCTGCAGCATGTATTGTGCCACCCCTGGAAGGCCATCCAAATGACACCACAGGTCTGCTACTGCAGCCTGGGTAAGGTGGTGCATGCACCCCTTACAGTGATATAGGTTACCTATATCACTACATACATACACACATATAAACCTATAAGTCACTCCTATGGCAGGCCTTGTCAATCCTGAAGACAGAGTGCTTGGTTCCTATGTGAGAGGGTGCCCTCTGCAGCGTTCGGAGACCCTTCTCTGATGCGGTTTGTAGTGCAGCCTGACCATATACTCTTAAGCGCATTATAACCTCGCGTTAAATGCTAACTTTGGGATGGCTGCACGGAAACATGTCGTGTTTGGTGTCAAACATCTTGGAATACTACCCCCCCGCCAGTTCTGGCGGCGGGGGTAGCATTCCACCCTTCTAGAGGGAGAGACATGTACACACCGGCCTGCCCAGTAACTTCTTTCCAAGCCCTGGCATCACAAAATGGATGCCGCTGCCACAGACACGGGTCTGGCCTCCTGCTGCTGACTGAAACTCCGGCAGGGGAGGCCTGGACAATAGGTTTCCTGTCCCAGGGAGGTGTAACAACCTCCCCAGACAGGATAATGTGTATTGGGGCTGGGCGGGAGCACTCTCTGGTGCTTTGAAGTCCTGCACTGGGGGTACACTTGGTGTCCCTGTGCATACCCCAGTTCAAACTGGTTCAGGGGCTTCTAGCCCCTGCTCTGGCACGAAACTGGACAAAGGGAATGGGTGTAACCACCCCTCTTCCCTGACCCTCCCATAGGTGGGTCCCCAGAGTATGTCCAACCCCCTAACTTAGTATAAGTATGGGACCCCAGTCCTTAGGACTTTAGATTTACCTGGACGAAACTCTGACACAGAATCCTGGACCTTCGACGCTCTACTTTAAGATTAGAGGACTGAAGAATCTCCCTTGGGGTCAAGGAGTGACTCCCCTGCTTGGCAGGCACCAACGAAGCAATTGTTCGGTCTGCATCGCTGAAGCTCCCACCGGACGCTGAAGTCTTTGCATCACCAGAGGTGGATTTCCAGACTTCCCCGAGGCTGCCCTGAGTCCCCAGCAAAGCTGAGGCCTGTAGCTGTCGTGGGTAACGTGGAACCGTGACCCCTGGACACCGAGCACATTTGCAAGTGCATCCTCTTCCTGGTCTTCCACGAAGTTGTGCTTTGGGCTCCGAGTAGCCCCCACCTCCAGCACCGACTGCACCGAAGATCACTGGCCTCCACTCCACGAGTGTCCCGTGAGCCAGCTCTAAGTGCGTCCACTCGAGGCTCCTTCGCTAGTCCGTTGGCTAGTAGGCCCTCCCGAAGGCCAATCTTCTTCTGCTTGGGCTTCCCTGGTTGCTCCAGGCGTGCCCTGACTTATCCTTGCTGGGTGAGTCCCTCAGACCTTGCTGGTCTGCACCACCATCCTTCTTCTATTTCCACGAGACTTGCCAAGGCTTGTTGGGTCCAATCCGGTCGCCGACACCTCAGTAATCGACAGACGTCGTGGAACAGCTCGAATCCAGCTCCTGGTCATCGTCGATGCCTCCTGGACCTCGTGGCTGAAGAGTCAAGATGACCGTCAACCTACCTGAAGCACCCGACATCGGTGGGCATCCGCTCATCGCCTTCCTGGTCACTGGCTAGTGACCCAGACTCTGTCCCCTCTGCTTTCAGGTTCTTCAGATCTTCGATCCACCTTTGGATCCACCCGAACACTTTCAACTTGGCCGCCAGCAGCACTTTGCAGCAGATCGCCATTGAAAACGACGACGAAACCCGACCCCAAACACACCTATGCACCCGGCTTCCCTGGGTGAGGTAACTCGAGTACTCCGGTGCTCCCGTGGGTATAGACTCTAGAACGACCCAGTTCTAAAGGGGTTTGCTCCAAGTCCTCCTCCAAGTGTCCCTTTTCT